>OX453263.1:3078595-3441095 GCA_949709985.1 Luffia ferchaultella
ATTTAGGCTATTGCATAGCTTCTATCGCGGGCCTTTGAGCGCGGGGAGCGAATCAAGAAATTCCGTAACGAAAAAAACCTCACGCTCATAATCAGTGCAAGAAAATAGGAGTGCATAAATCGTTAAGAGTGATTACGTCACTTCGTGCTCGGTGCGTGTGCATACGCCTATCGCCGCCTCGTCGTCGTGTGCGTCTCCTGCTTCCGTGAGGGTGATTCAACCGAACTGCCTCTAATTTATGCGATCCTGGTACTGCGTTTATAATACCACTACGCACGGAATTGCGCAATTGTCGCACTGGACTACAGACAAAATTGTCTGTGACTGGGACCCACATAATTTATTAATATAATCTCCACGTGCTTGTTGTTCTCCTAGTACAAGGTGGCAATATGAATAAGTCTTTGTCCGAATCAAACTTGAACGACTCGACTATGCTTGAACCCAACTATTACCCCACCAAACTCTGTCTTCGTTCGTGCGTAAAAGAGAAAAGAACACGACAGTCCCTCTGATTTATCGCAGCCTAGCACTAGTACTGGTAACAATGAGTTGTCCGCATTTAAGGAAGAAATGAGTGGGATGTTTGCATCGTTACTTGCTGCCCAACGACAAGAATTTAATAAAAAAAAGACGTGTGGCACTCGAGGACTGCTTTTTTTTAGTACGATTTGTACTTTCATTCAAAATATTTAAAAAAAAAAACGGAACCCTAAAAGATTTTCGTTGTCTAACTGTCTGTACAACAAAAACCAGGAACTCAAGAATGGCTTGAAGTATAAAGTTCTAATTAACCTCAACAAATTTACATGTCTGTCCTCCTGGTCATTTAATATCAATTCAAACTGGCTCAAAAACAACAAGGCTTTCAAAAAAAGTCTAACTAAAAATAAGCTTAACTAGGCTTTTTCTAATATTAAGCTATTGCATAGCTTCTATCGCCTATGAAGAATTGCTTCATATTCTTTGAAATATGCCTTTGAGCGCGGGGACCGAATCGAAAAATTCCGTAACGAAAAAAACCTCACGCTCATAATCAGTGCAAGAAAATAGGAGTGCATAAATCGTTAAGAGTGATTACGTCACTTCATGCACGTCGACCGAGCTACCTTTAATTTATGCGATCCTCGTACTGCGCTTATAATACCACTACGCACGGAATCGCGCCATTGTCGCGCTGGACCACAGACAAAATTGTCTGTGACTGGAACCACATAATTTATTAATTTTTTTAATTTGAAGTCGTAATAACAAAATAAGTCATTTTTAGTAAGCCTATTTTAGTTTTTATAGTAAGTACTTTTGAAATAGTTTGAATTGGTATTAAATGACCAGGAGGACAGACATATAAATGTCTGTCCTCTTGGTGATTTATTAGAACTTTATACCTCAAGCCATTCCTGAGTTCCTGGTTTTTGTTGTACAGATAGTTAGACAACGAAAATCTTTTAGGGTTCCGTTTTTTTTAAATATTTTGAATGAAAGTACGAATCGTAATAAAAAAAAATAAGTTTTTAGCTATTTTGAAATGGTTTTAATACTGAGCTAGTTTGAATTGGCATTAAATGACCAGGAGGACAGACATTTAGTGTTTCGATTAATTACAACTTTATACCTCAAGCCATTCCTGAGTTCCTGGTTTTTGATGTACAGGTAGTTAGTTAGACAACGAAAATCTTTTAGGGTTCCGTTTTTTTTTAATATTGTGAATGAATTAATTACAAGAATCGTAATAAAAATAAGTAAATTTAAAAAAAGCCTTTGAAATGGTTATTTATCTCAGCTAGTTTGAATTGGCATTAAATGACCAGGAGGACAGACATTTAGTGTGTTTTGATTTATTAGAACTTTATACCTCAAGCCATTCCTGAGTTCCTGGTTTTTGATGTACAGGTTAGTTAGACACCGAAAATCTTTTTGGGTTCCGTTTTTTTTTTAATATTTTGTGAATGAATACACAAATAAAAATAAGTAAATTTAAAAAAAACCATTGAAATGGATAATTATCTCAGCTAGTTTGTATTGGCATTAAATGACCAGGAGGACAGACATTTAGTGTTTTGATTTATTAGAACTTTATACCTCAAGCCATTCCTGAGTTCCTGGTTTTTGATGTAGTCGGACAACGAAAATTGGTCGTATAACGATTTGTCTTTTAGGGTTCCTTTTTTTAATTTGAAGTCGTAACAAAATATAATTTTTAGTAAGCCATTTTTTTAGTTTTTTTTAGGTAAGTAAATAGTTTGAATTAGTATTAAATGACCAGGAGGACAGACACTTAGTGTTTTGATTAATTACAACTTTATACCTCAAGCCATTCCTGAGTTCCTGGTTTTTGATGTACAGATAGGCAACGAAAATCTTTTCTTTTAGGGTTCCGTTTTTTTTTTTTTATTTTGAAGAAGTAATTATTTTTTAGGAAGCCCTATTTTAGTTTTTAAGTATATCTTTTGAAATAATTAGAATTGGTAGGAGGACAGAAACTTAGTGTTTTGATTAATTAGAACTTTATACCTCAAGCCATTTTTGAGTTCCTGGTTTTTGATGTACAGATAGTCCGACAACGAAATCAACCTTTTAGAGCTTCGTTTTAATTTTAATTTTTTTTTTCATTTTGAAGTACAATCGTAACAAAAAAGTTTTTAGTTAGACTTTTTTTGAAAGCCCTATTGCATGTATAGCTTCTATCGCGGGCCTTGACTCGGGGACCGAATCGAGAAATTCCGTAACGAAAAAACTCACGCTCATAATCAGTGCAAGAAAATAGGAGTGCATAAATCGTTAAGAGTGATTACTGATCACTGCACGTCGACCGAACTACCTCTAATTTATGCGATCCTGGTACTGCGCTTATAATACCACTACGCACGGAATCGCGCCATTGTCGCGCTGGACCACAGACAAAACTGTCTGTGACTGGGACCCACATAATTTATTAACGTCAAATACTTCCATTGTGACCTACTTGACTATAATCTCCACGTGCTTGTTGTTCTCCTAGTACAAGGTGGCAATATGAATAAGTCTTTGTCCGAATCAAACTTGAACGGACTCTCGATTATGCTTGAACAACTATTACCCCCACCAAACTCTGTCTTCGTTCGTGCGAAAAAGAGAAAAGAACACGACAGTCCCTCTGATTTATCGCAGCCTAGCACTAGTACTGGTAACAATGAGTTGTCCGCATTTAAAGAAGAAATGCGTGGGATGTTTGCATAGTTACTTGCTGCCCAACGACAAGAATTTAATAAAAAAAGGCGTGTGGCACTCGAGGACTGCCGCGGTAAAGCTATTGCATAGTCATTTTGTATCAACTTATACAATTATAATTATTTATTTATTTTATTTATGCAGTATTAAATCTGAGTTACTCGTAGTCTAATAACTTATTTTATTACGATTCTGTACTTCAAAATAAAAAAAAAACCTAAAAGGTTGATTTCGTTGTCGAACTATCTGTGCATAAAAAACTAGAAACTCAGGAATGGCTTGAGGTATAAAGTTGTAAATAATTAAAACACTAAGTGCCTGTTCTCCTGGTCATTTAATACCAATTCAAACTATTTCAAAACTAAAAATAGGCTTACTAAATAAAAATTACTTTATTTTGTTACTTTAAATTAAAAAAAAAAACTGAACACAAAGACTTTTCTCGTTGTCCGACTACATCAAAAACCAGGAACACAGGAATGGCTTGAGGTATGAAGTTCTAATAAATCAAAACACTAAATGCCTGTCCTCCTGCTCATTTATAAAACCATTTCAAAAAAAGGGCATTATAAATAACTAACTAAAA
Organism: Luffia ferchaultella; assembly: GCA_949709985.1. Classification (NCBI taxonomy): domain Eukaryota; kingdom Metazoa; phylum Arthropoda; class Insecta; order Lepidoptera; family Psychidae; genus Luffia; species Luffia ferchaultella. The sequence goes on from OX453263.1 coordinate 3,082,392, forward strand.
AAAATAGGCTTTTTCTAAATTTACTTATTTTTATTACGATTCTTGTACTTCATTCAAAATATTTAAAAAAACGGAACCCTTAAAGGTTTTCGTTGTCTAACTATCTGTGCATCAAAAACCAGGAACTCAGGAATGGCTTGAGGTATAAAGTTCTAATTAATCACCAAGAGGACAGACATTTATACGTCTGTCCTCCTGGTCATTTAATACCAATTCAAACTAGCATAAAAAATGGCTTTCAGGTTAACCTAACTAGGCTTTTCTAAATAACTTATTTTGTTACGATTCTGTACTTCAAAATGAAAAAAAATATTATAAGCGCAGTAAGTACCAGGATCGCATAAATTAGAGGTAGATTGGTCGACGTGCATGAAGTGACGTAATCACTCTTAACGATTTATGCACTCCTATTTTCTTGCACTAATTATGAGCGTGAGGTTTTTTTCGTTACGGAATTTTTCGATTCGGTCCCTGCGCTCAAAAGCCCGCGATAGAAGCTATGCAATAGCTTAAAAAACGCAGCCCTAAAAGGTTGATTTCGTTGTCGGACTATCTGTACATCAAAAACCAGGAGGAACTCAGAAATGGCTTAAGGTATGAAGTTCTAATTAATCAAAACACTAAGTTTCTGTCCTCTTACCAATTCTAATTATTTCAAAAGATATACTTAAAAATTAGAATAGGGCTTATAGTCGCGTAGCCAGAGAAAAATTACTTACGATATTCCAAGGATCTTCGTTTTTGGTGAGTGGATAGATAAAGTGCATTCTGAGCTATTGTCAAAAAGTTCGAAGTTTTAGGGCTGTGCTAAGGGTGTGCCTAGGTATTTCTTAATATTTCGTGTAGCACGCTGTATATAGATTTAAAATTTGAAATTTTGATTGGGTCATAATGAGAACTAACTTAACCTCGCGTTGTAAAATTTTTAGAAAGATAACATAAGGAATATTACGAAAATTAAATACAAATAACAGTCTGGTCGTGAGACATTAAATTTCATAAAAAAGTTTTTATAATTCTAAAGCTATTCCTTTTTTGATAAGTGGATAGACAAAGTAGATTGTGAGCTGTTGTCAAAAAGTTAGAAGTTTTAGGGCTGTGCTAAGGGTGTAACTAGGTATTTCTTAATATTTCGTGTAACACACTGTATATAGAATTAAAATTTGAAATTTTGATTGGTTTTTAATTAGAACTATCTTAACCTCATATTGTAAAATTTTTAGAAAGATAACATAAGGGATACTACGAAAATTTAAAAAAATAAGTTGGTCGTGGGACATTAAATTTCATAAAAAAGTTTTGATAATTCTAAAGCTGTTCGTTTTTTATGAGTGGATAGATAAAGTGCATTGTGAGTTAATATTAGTAGGATTAAAATTTCAAATTTTAATTCTATATACACTGTGTTACACGAAATATTAAGGAAAACCTAAGCCATTCCCTTAGCACAGCCCTAAAACTTCTAACTTTTTGACAGTAGCTCACCATGCACTTTATCTATCCACTCACCAAAAACGAACAACTTTAGAATTATCAAAACCTTTTAGTAAAATTTAGTGTCCCACGACCGGACTATTACTAAAAAATAATTACATGTTCAAAATAAAAAAAAAATTCTTGTATTTGGGCAGCAAGTAACGATGCAAACATCCCACGCATTTCTTCCTTAAATGCGGACAACTCATTGTTACCAGTACTAGTGCTAGGCTGCGATAAATCAGAGGGACTGTCGTTTTCTTTTCTCTTTTTCGCACGAACGAAGACAGAGTTTGGTGGGGTAATAAATAGTTCAAGCATGAATCAATCGAGTCGTTCAAGTTTGATTCGGACAAAGACTTATTCATATTGCCACCTTGTACTAGGAGAACAACAAGCACGTAAAGATTATATTAATAAATTATGTGCGTCCCAGTCACAGACAATTTTATCTGTGGTCCAGCGTGACAATAGCGATTCCATGCGTAGTAGTATTATAAGCGCAGTACCAGGATCGCATAAATTAGAGGTAGTTCGGTCGACGTGCAGTGATCAGTCGGCTAGTGTGCTAATCAATCGGGTTGTTTAATACCCTATGTACACAAATGCAACAGAAGCACACTCACGGAAGTAGGAGATGCACACGACGACGAGGCGGCGATAGGCGTATGCACACGCACCGAGCACGAAGTGACGTAATCACTCTTAACGATTTATGCACTCCTATTTTCTTGCACTGATTATAATCGTTAAGTTTTTTTTCGTTACGGAATTTCTGGTTTTGGTCCCCGCGCTCAAGGCCCGCGATAGAAGCTATGCTATATTTATTAGCTTAAAAATTTTCTTTCTTTAGAACTAAAAGATTTTCGTTGCCTATCTGTACATCAAAAACCAGGAACTCAGGAATGGCTTGAGGTATAAAGTTGTAATAAATCAAAACACTAAATGCCTGTCCTCCTGGTCATTTATAAAACCATTTCAAAAAAGGGCATTATAAATAACTAACTAAAAAAATAGGCTTTTTCTAAATTTACTTATTTTTATTACGATTGTACTTCATTCAAAATATTTAAAAAAACGGAACCCAAACAGATTTTCGTTGTCTAACTATCTGTACATCAAAAACTAGGAACTCAGGAATGGCTTGAGGTATAAAGTTCTAATGAATCAAAACGATAAATGTCTGTCCTCCTGGTCATGTAATACCAATTCAAACTAGCTCAATGTAATAAAAAACAAGGCTTTCAAAAGAAGTCTAACTATAAACTTAACTAGGCTTTTTCTAATATTTTGTACTTCAAAATGAAAAAAAAATAAATAAATAAAAACGAAGCTCTAAAAGGTTGATTTCGTTGTCAGACTATCTGTGAATCAAAACCAGGACCTCAGGAATGGCTTGAGGCATAAAGTTTTAATTAATCAAAACACTAAGTGTCTGTGCTCCTGGTCATTTAATACCAGTTCAAACTAGCTAAATGCAATAAAAACAAGGCTTTCAAAAAAAGTCTAACTATAAACTTAACAAGGCTTTTTTAACTTATTTTGTTACGATTCTGTTCAAAATGAAAAAAAAAAATAAAAATAAAAATGAAGCCCTAAAAGGTTGATTTCGTTGTCGGACTATCTGTACATCAAAAACCAGGAGGAACTCAGAAATGGCTTGAGGTATGAAGTTCTAATTAATCAAAACACTAAGTTTCTGTCCTCCTACCAATTCTAATTATTTCAAAAGATATACTTAAAAATTAAAATAGGGCTTACTAAAAAATTATTAATTACTTGTTCAAAATAATATTAAAAAAAAAAATCAGAACCCTAAAAGATTTTCGTTGCCTATCTGTACATCAAAAACCAGGAACTCAGGAATGGCTTGAGGTATGAAGTTGTAATTAATCAAAACACTTAGTGTCTGTCTTCCTGGTCATTTAATTTTCAAAAGTACTTAGATATAGAAACTAAAAAAATAGGCTTACTAAAAATTATATTTTGTTACGACTTCAAATTTAAAAAAAAAAAACGGAACTCTAAAAGACTTTAGTTGTCCGACCAATTTCCGTTGTCCGACTACATCAAAAACCAGGAACTCAGGAATGGCTTGAGGTATAAAGTTGTAATTAATCAAAACACTAAATGTCTGTCCTCCTGGTCATTTAATGCCAATTCAAACTAGCTCAGTATACCATTTCAAAAAAAAGGAATTATTAACTAAAAAAATAGGCTTTTTCTAAACTTACTTATTTTTTTTTAGTACGTTTCGTACTTTCATTCAAAATATTAAAAAAAACGGAACCCTAAAAGATTTTCGTTGTCTGACTATCTGTACAACAAAAACCAGGAACTCAGGAATGGCTTGAAGTATAAAGTTCTAATTAACCTCAACAGACATTTACATGTCTGTCTTCCTGGTCATTTAATACCAATTCAAACTAGCATAAAAAAATGGCTTTAATAAGCTTATAAAAACTTTAATTAGGCTTTTCTAAATAACCTATTTTGTTACGATTCTGTACTTCAAAATGAAAAAAAACAACGGAACCCTTAAAAGATTTTCGTTGTATATCTGTGCATCAAAAACCAGGAACTCAGGAATGGCTTGAAGTATAAAGTTCTAATTAACCTCAACAGACATTTACATGTCTGTCCCCCTGGTCATTTAATACCAATTCAAACTAGCATAAAAAATGGCTTTAAAAACTTAACTAGGCTTTTCTAAATAACCTATTTTGTTACGATTCTGTACTTCAAAATGAAAAAAAAAATGGAACCCTTAAAAGATTTTCGTTGTCTATCTGTACATCAAAAACCAGGAACTCAGGAATGGCTTAAAGTATAAAGTTCTAATTAATCTAAACAATAAATGTCTGTCCTCCTGGTCATGTAATACCAATTCAAACTAGCTCAATAATAAAAAACAAGGCTTTCAAAAAAAGTCTAACTAAAACTAGGCTTTTTCTAATATTTTGTTATGATTCTGTACTTTAAAATTAAAAATAAATAAAAACGAAGCCCTAAAAGGTTGATTTCTTTGTCAGACTATCTGTGAATCAAAACCAGGACATCAGGAATGGCTTGAGGCATAAAGTTCTAATTAATCAAAACGCTAAGTGTCTGTCCTCCTGGTCATTTAACTATTTCAAAAGTACTTACTTAACTAAATAAAAACTAAAAAAATAAATAGGCTTACTAAAAATTATATTTTGTTACGACTTCAAATTTAAAAAAAAAACGGAACCCTAAAAGACATTTCGTTGTCCGACCAATTTTCGTTGTCCGACTACATCAAAAACCAGGAACTCAGGAATAGCTTGAGGTATAAAGTTCTAATAAATCAAAACACTAAATGTCTGTCCTCCTGGTCATTTAATGCCAATTCAAACTAGCTGAGATAACCAAATTTTATTTTTATTTCATTCAAAATATAAAAAAAAAACGGAACCCTAAAAGATTTTCGTTGTCTTAAAAACCAGGAACTCAGGATTGATTTGAGGTATAACGTTCTAATTAATCACCAAGAGGACAGACATTTAGACATTTATATGTCTGTCCTCCTGGTCAATTAATACCAACTCAAACTAGCTCAATGTAATAAATATCATTTTGGCTTTCAAAAAAAAGCAGTACTAAAAAACTGAAATAAGCTTTTATAAATTTATATGCATAACGGATTCTGTCTTTTAAGTTCAAAATGAAAAAAAAAAAACGGAACCCTTAACTGTGCATCAAAAACCAGGAACTCAGGAATGGCTTAAGGTATAAAGTTCTAATTAATCTAAACAATAAATATCTGTCCTCCTGGTCATGTAATACTAATTCAAACTAGCTCAATGTAATAAAAAACAAGGCTTTCAAAAAAAGTCTAACTAAAACTTAACTAGGCTTTTTCTAATATTTTGTACTTCAAAATGAAAAACAAAATAAAATAAATAAAAACGAAGCCCTAAAAGGTTGATTTCGTTGTCAGACTATCTGTGAATCAAAACCAGGACCTCAGGAATGGCTTGAGGCATAAAGTTCTAATTAATCAAAACACTAAGTGTCTGTGCTCCTGGTCATTTAATACCAGTTCAAACTAGCTCAACGTAATAAAAACAAGGCTTTCAAAAAAAGTCTAACTAAAAACTTAACTAGTCTTTTTCTAAACTTATTTTGTTATGATTCTTCCTGTACTTCAAAATGAAAAAAAAAATAAATAAATAAAAACGAAGCTTTAAAAGGTTGATTTCATTGTCGAACTATCTGTGCATCAAAAACATGAAACTCAGGAATGGCTTGAGGTAAGTTCTAATTAATCTAAACACTAAGTGTCTGTCCTCGTGGTCAATTAATACCAATTCAAACTAGCTCAATGTAATAAACATAAATAAATAAGGCTTTCAAAAAAAAAGCAATACTAAAAAACTGAAATAGGCTTTTCTAAATTTTACATTTACGGATTTTGTCTGTACTTCAAAATGAAAAAAAACGGAACCCGTAACTGTACATCAAAAACCAGGAACTCAGGAATGGCTTAAAACTCAGAATTCAAACTATTTCAAAAGTACTTATTACTAAAAACTAAATTAAATTAAATTGCCCCGAAATCGTGGCATTGCCACGATTTAAACTGCAGCCTCTGATATCCTTAAACGTTTTGAACTCGATAATGAAGCATTCGAACGAATACAGGCCGAAAGGCGATGACCGTAATGTTAACAAGTTCCGGATCGTCCATAAAATCTAACATGTGATGTCAAATTTCTTGTTCGATTTCCAATTGATATCCAAAATTTTGGTCTCAAACTCTAGCTACCGACGCCCTTTAACCTTTTGTATAACACTTTGAAGTGATCCGACAAATACCCTCTGAAATATAGTAACTTATATCCACAAACACCAGCGATCGACCAAGAAATCTCATCTTTCGGAAATAATTTCTCTTACAATTACCAACCGATTTCTAAAAACTTGTTCTCAAACCGAAGCTACATTAATGGCCAGGATACTAATTTTTTTTATTTTCGATATCGGTCCCCGTTCTCGAAATAATTTGGATGTAGTAAAAAAAAATCCGAAAAAAACCCCGATTTTTTTACATTTTCCCATTTTTTTCATAAACTGCCAAACTGATTTCCAAAGTTTTGGTGTCATCCGATGCGCATTTAAATTATTGATCTTTTAAGACCTTAAAATTTTAGCTAGATCCCATACCCTCGGAGTTATGGCTAAAAATGCGTCTCCCGTGAAATGGATATGATAGTCATTTTCAATGACAAAAGTAGAGCCGCTATTTAAATCCTTTTCTAGTCAATTTGTAAGTTACATTTTGATGACACATGAAAAAAACTATTCAAACAAATTTAAAATTACAACCTTTTTTCAAAACTTTAATCACTCTAAGTCTATATGACAAGAAAATAATTGATGTTTTTTTTAACAAACCGCTTACATATATTATGTTTAATGATTTTTTTAGTATTAACTCTTAACCAAGCTTACAACTACTAAATTTTTCACGATAACTTTTACGAGCGCCGAGCGTACAGAAAATTGTGTCTGCCCCTAGCATAAAAGTACAAATACGCTACTTCTGCTGTCAAATTTATTTACACTAAGGCCCCTAAGATTAGGCATATAGAATGGACGTAGGGTCTATGTCTTCTGTTTTTTATAATTAAATTTTTGTTTGATTTCATACCTAGAATTACGCAACGGCGTTATGTTTTTTTTTAAATCAATTTAGTTTACAGTCAAATTGTCACATTACTTACATTAAAGTTTATTCACTACACTACGTTTGATTTTAAGTAAGATTCAAACTCCATTTCAAGTAGTGAAAAAATCAAACATTCCCTTTTATTATTTTTTACTTATTTTTTTGTTACAGTGAACGCAGTCCGACAACTAAAAAGCGAATTAGTCATAACTAAGATGTGAGTCGATTGTCTTCTATTTTAAAGAAGAAAGAAGAAATATCTGTATAACGTTAGATCTGATTTTTTTAATGTGTAGTACCAGAAAGTATAAAAAAAGTACATAAAAAGGAATATGCGTCAAAAACTTGTACACACAATAAATTCGCCATTTTGTTAATTTTAATGGGCTTGGACCAAAATTTTTGTCACATGGTGTTTATATTTTTTTTACCAAAAATACAGACTAATCTATGCTTTCCCCTAAAAATACTTAGTAATTAAAAAAAAATTTTAATGAAATATGACTGTGACGTCAGCTGGACAGATTTTTACTATTTACATTATTTTCGACTAAATAAAGTCATAGTATTTTTATTGATTCATGACAATTACAATTTCATTTGACGTAGTCCTTATCTCCGTACTTTGTATTTCGTTTTAACTTTGGTTTTTTACTGTGAAAAGGAACGCAATAAGCTCAACCGCCCAGATGACGTCATAGGGACAATTTCAAAGTCAGATGAACTTTTATAAATTCTGGGTAATTCGTAAATAGAAAAAATTGATATTTTGAAAGGTTATTCTAGAACCTTCTTTCTTTTAATTTTAATGACCATCAGCGCATGGTCCAAGCCCATTGAGGAACGTTTTTTTTCTGTTTTTATTACCAAATGGTTCTGCTTTAAGCTAGGGCCACGTTTACTTTAAACACTAACATATAAGTTTTACGCTTAACATATAAGATGCCCTCTGGCGGGATTAACGCGCTAATAACTTGGTTATAGTTATACTTATTTGGTGTATCGTTACACTTATCAGCATCCAATTATGCGTTTGTGTAGCCTTAGCATAATGGTTTAGAATTATTAACATCGCTGGCTTGGTTATGGTTTGGTAATTATTCAACTGTCTTCCAGCAGTAATAATTTGGCTTAATGTCATCCATATCGGCCCATTATACTCCAATACAAGGGCTTGAGCCTCCCCTCGAGATGAGAATGGTTACAAATAATTTGGCTACGAGTTCTTAAAAGAATTATTTTAATTTTTCCTGAGTCTTTTCTCCGAACGAGTTCATTCTGTATCTTTCGCGACATCTGCAGCCAAGTTGTTACTGTCGCGAGACCGCAGCGAGATGGTCCCATGTACAGCATCGAAGAACTTACCTGTGTAGTTTACGAAAAATGGTCAAACGCGTATCTAGGCGCTTCGTACCACCCGTCACATCAACCACATCGAATTTTTGAAAGTTTTGCATTTTTTTTTTAATATATTAACTAACTTCTAGGATTAGTGTTAGCTTCCTTCAACGCAGACGTAAATCTGAAAATATGAAATTTTGTCGAATTTTTTCAGTAGGTATTTGTTAAAATAGGCTAGTCAAAAACGTAAACAATACTAATATAATTGGAGTTAACGGTCGGTTGAAAGCTTATTCCGTTCGGGATAACGTCACACAAAATGTGCATAAGATTTTAAAAATTGAGTTTGTTTTTTGCAAACAATTTAAAAATTTACGGTATTATCAAAAATTACCCGGTATATGAATGTTAACGTGAACTCTAAAATTTTTAGTAAATTTTTGTTAGTACAATAGTTATGTTGAAAAATCGACAAAAAAAATTCCGGAAAGAGTTTTTTTTATCAAAGTGTCTACGTAATTCCATCATTTTTTTAAACCTTTATATATAATATTTAATACCATGAAAAATGTTTTAAGGTAGGTTTCACGGCTCCGTAACGTGCATGGTTTTCGACGTGAAGCCCTACTTTCTACATTAAATTATAGTTATAAAAGATTGAGTAAATAATAAATTTTTATATGAAATTCCTTCTACTTTCGGGATTTTTTCTGTCGAAGACGATTATATTTTCAAGTCATTTGCCAGTCTAATTTTTATTTCATCATAACTATAGTTTTTTTTTGTTTTACCCTTGCGATGGGAAGGCGGATTAAACTCTACAGCTTCCGCGCACCCGAGCGCGCGGGGTATGTGGGAGTTACACCCACTAAACAACCGCCTGAAGCAGAATAAGGACGCGTGTCGTTAGCCCGAAAGCTCTAACGACTTCATCGGAGCGGCCAGGCGGCACACTAGGGTGTTGCCGGCGCGAAGTTGTCGGGTAACCCCTAAGGGTTACTCGATGCGAAATAATTCCGTTGGCGCTGGCCTCCGGTTAAGATTTACGTTATTAATATAACGTGAAAAGTGTTTTACTGTTCACTCATTTGGGATGAGGTCAGTAGGGTATAACTATAGTAATTCTTTAATTGCAAATACGATTTTTATGCACATTCGTTTAGATATTACTTATCTCAAATCGAACGAGCCCTCAACTATCATCAGTATTTTTCACTTTTTTGATGAAAAATGAAAAAGCCTAAAAAGACCTTCCCATTACTAAGTTGAATCGAATATTTTATACGGAACTTAAATATGTTTTTGACGATCGATTAATCACTAACAACCATAGAGATAATACAACAAGAGTAAGCAACCTCCATAAAGTCCTGAATGTGAAGGTTGGGCATGGAGAAAAAGGATGGAAAATAACTGTACCTGAGAACTGAAGCTAGTTCTTGTTTTGCTTTTATGCCGCATGCGCATTATGACAATCACAGGGGTCACGCAGCTATCAACCAAAGACCTATCGACTCCGCATGCCATGCTCAAAATAAAAAGATATAGACATTGATATACCAATAATATAACTGGATGGGCTGTCCGCGTTCTAAAGTGTCCGCGCAGGAAGTCATCCAAAACGCAAAAAGTCCACCAACCGGCTTTTAGTCAGTGTAATGGCTTAGCATCGAATTAACGTGCGCGATGTCGACTTGTGTCGTAAAAAGTTGTAAAACTACTCGTCAAAGACGCAAAAAAGAGCTGAATATCGTATTTATGATAAGTAAACATTATAATTTAACATTAGTGTATCCTTGCAGACGGTTATTCGATTATTTTTAATTTAATTTGAACATTATCACGATTTAATTCTCGTCAAATTCTCGTAAACAGTGTGACATATCCGACCCGTAATAAGTATTTGCATGCACTGACCCACACAGCGGAGCCGGGCCACGGCTATATCAGCCCACGCACGTTGCGGACGCCTTTATTTCGCTTATGTTTACAGACTACAAATTTATTAAGTTGTTAAATCAATGGATATAGACTCTGTATAATTATTTTTTCTCTCTTTCTTTTAAAGCCCACATTTCGGACTGGCTTGCCTTCTCTGTTTTATTATCTCTATGAACATAACAGCTGAAACCCAAAATTAATGTTTTTGTACTTAATGCATTTAGTTCAGCATTACTACCGCAGTAACTACTACAGGTCGAATTAAACTTCTTGATCACTTTGAAGTCGAGGCGATTCGAGTAGGTAGTCTCGCAGTAGCTAGAAATAGGTACTGTAGGGCGAGCGCGGTGTTTTCACCCAAAGTTTCAACTTTTTACGTCAAGCGCTTTCGACATGAAAGGCTGCAACAAATATATTTCGAAGTGGTTACGTAGCTATATAAGAAGTGTTCTATTTTACCAATTAGTAGGTATAAAATATTAATCGAATTTTCGGTCTACAATAATGTCGAAAACCATAATGAATGTTTTATGTACGAGAATTAGCTATGTAACTACTAGATGTGTACTGGAATGCCTTGTGCTAAAAATTGCCCTCAAACCATGCGTAGTGAAGACATTTTTTTTATAACTATATTTTTCTTGCGTCATTACGTACGAAATTGTGTTTAATTAATTGTGGTTACCTCGAAAAGTCTAGAGAGATAATTTCGTCGAGCTGTAAGCCATAACATGTCTAAATAAAGGAGTCGTTTGCGATGCAAACGGATGTTAGGTTTGTATGACTAGCTTTGACTTAAAACATATCGAGAAGTATATAATACAACATTGTTTTTTTGCAGATTCCCTTCCAACACATATTAAGGTATTAAAAGAACCCTATAAAAATGTAATATGACATTTTCTGAACGAAAGTATATGTGAAATTCATAATATAAATCCTCTAGCTAGCTGGTGTAAGATAGCGAGTTTCATTGCGTGAGATCCCCGCGCACGGGTCTTCAACCCCGCGAAATGCTCGCGCGCCGGTCTTCAACCCCGCTTTGCGTAATATAACTTCGATATTGTGAAGTGACATTTATCACTATTAAAACCATGGAACTAATATTAAAACCAAACGTTGCTGTCAAATAAATTTAATCTATGGTGAAATTCAATACAAGATTTTTTTAGATATACTTTCGTTCAGAAACGATAGGGACACAGGAAAAGATGATCACGTTATAGAGGTTACAAATAAAATTATTTTATTATTTAAAACTCAAATGAAGGGCTGGTTACATATTTTTTTAAGATGAACTAATTTATTGATTTTGGTTTGAAGTTTGATTTCAATGAAAAACAAACCAAACAACAAACAAAACAAACCATGGCTATGATTCAGTATATTATTTTCGATACTTTTGTTCTACATTCATAGGTATTCCATAATACGTTGAGAACTTTGAATATAAAATATCTGGATAGAGAGTCGGCGTCAAAAAACATAGATAAAAATATCACCTAACTGCTCGGTTACAATTTTTGCATACAGAGACAGTTTATACATGGTTAGTATGACGTGACGAGGGTACGAGAGTATGTGGTCGCTTGAGTCACACACATAAGTATATATAAATTGGCTTGTCCTTTTTGTTGACATGGTATTACGAGGGCCCATCCAGACATTTTGTAATCAAATGTTGAGAAAGAAAATATCATCATTATAGCTTTTTTTTTAACTTACTGCGATTTACCTACTACAGTAGGTATGTGGTCGGGTAAAGGGTAGTAAAATATCAAATGATTTATTAGTTATACAAACAGTGTGAGGTTGTGATGACCATCCAAATTTTAATATAAAATGACCTTTGATAAAAATACTTAGGCCGCCCACATACCCCATGCCCCGCCCTTTCGTATGTAAGTAGAAGGTAGCCAAATTTTGTTAAAAAATATTTAGGATATATTTATTGATAATGAATATTTGACCTATATTTTTATTTACGTAATGAGGTCTATTGGTGATACCTAACATCTAGAAAATTTTTGGCTGGTTACTAAAATCTCATCCTGTATATAGTAAAGTTTTTTATTACATTTTTATTAAGTGTCATTTGGTAATTAGGTACCTACTCAAAACTTGACCACAGTAGGTAAGTACCTACTAACCTACTGTTCATAGTATTCACAATCCTGTTAAAATACAAATGCAAAATTATAAAGCAATTTTTTTCTGCTTTGTAAAGGATGGGAGCTTGAAATATAAATTTGCAACTTTTTTGAGAATGACTTTATTTCTTTGCTCAGACATTTTTTTTTCAGGCAGTAATTAAATGCGACACAATGACTTACGCTTTCTAAAAAAATATTTTTTTTTACCTGGATAACTATATAATAGTTGTCTACAGATGTAATATGTAATTATGTAATAATAATAAAGTATTAACAATAAATTACAAACTTATTTATTATAATACAAACCTAACAAACGTCAATACAAAAATACTTAAGGTTTTGAGGAAACCGAACGAATCAAGACTAGGTACGCTAAAAAGAAAGAAACTATTTAATTATTTATAAAAATTATGAAATCTTTAGTGTCAAACGCTATATTTTCATGTGTAATCTAAATTCGTTGGAAAGTAGTATTTCGATGGATTGTAGATGATAAACATTTTTGAAATATGTTTATTGACTTGTTGACTGTTGTTACATAAAACGTGTTTTATGAAATGTAATTCTATGTAAGTCAATATTAGTTGTATGCGTGCGTTTTGACGATTTTTTGAACAGCTCAAATTATGCATTGTAGTTTTAGGAAACGAAATCGACAGGTTTTAGACATAAATAAGACAATATTTTGATATTATTCATTTATGGAATACCTTGTATTTTTATTGTTTTTTAATTTATACATAGATATTTGCTCTTCTAGTTCATGAAACCAATCTGTTATACCAGTTTTTAAATGGCATCCTATTATTTAAGTATTTTTTTCTTATAGAAGTTAACAATAAATACTAGTGTTTTCTTAGTTTTGTAGTAAGTATAGATATGTTGCCGTGAAAGTCTGAAATACAGCATACAGCTTACCTTAAAATACACTGGCGCGGTTGGGCGTTCGCCCGAGCGCCACAGGTAAAAAAGCGCCGCAAAACCAATTAATTTTTTTATGTTTATATTTTTATGTGGTTTAAAGGGTATAACGTGAACGTCGTAAAAGTCTCGCCCTGGATTCCAGTATTCCTAAGGGCACCACCGCCACCAAGCTTGCTGGTGAAAGTTCGTTCCTTTTTCTGTTTAAGATCATTTCTGTCTTACACCAGGAAATGTTAAAATAACCATGGAGATGGCGGCTTGATTATTCTTATATAAAAATTCGTTCATTTCTAAATGGATAAGTTAGAATCGTTTGTGTTAATGCGAGGAACGAAAAAAAAGCGGGGCAAGACCCACTTTGGTTTAAAAAAAAAATATTATTAGAATTTGTTGTAATTAATAAATTAATTAAATGATAGTTATATTATTACAATTTCCGAACAAGCACTACAAGCACTTTAGAAGATTTCTAAATAGTCTTATTGTAAGATCACAGAATCCTATAACTGGTGCTTGTCTGTATAATTATAAAAATACTAAAATATTTTGGTTTTACTTTACACCAACGAAATGGGCGATCGTCAACATACACCGGTGAATCTTGACATTCTCCGACATCGGACATTCATGGTAACATATGCTACATTCATTTATTATGAAACAATTTAGTTGTATGATTATAAGTACATGCATTTTCCTTCTCATATGGCTGTGTTCAATAGATACTAAACATTCCAAAATTCAGAAAAATAATGTATTAAGTACTTTTATTTAGTTGTAAGTATGTAAAAGATATTTTTTTTATGTTACGCCAAACGTCTTGATACCTCTGAAATAAATGCGGGTATAGATCCTAATATACATTTTAACTGCAGCGACACTACTCGCCTCTCTTCATAGCGAGCGATCAAAATGTTTGGCCCTAGTTGTAGGTGCATCTCTCGTTGATTTAATAAATGCCGAGCATTTGCCACATAAAATATTATTTTACTTTAGGGCCGGACCACTACTTTCGGCGAAAACAGAGGCGGAGAATCAACTGCCGCCGAAAGTCGTACGCATAGGCCCTGTATTCTGAGTATAGGCCCTTTTATGCTTGTATCAGATATATTTCAGGGGAGTTATTAGAATCTTATGAATTTTATTAGCTTAATTCACAAAGCTTTTGCACGTGACTTCGTTCACGTGGGGTTCGAGAATAAAAGTTTAATTTTCCTAAGGTTTACCTACCAATATTTTGTTTTATTTATCCTTTCCATTCCCTAAGTAACCTTTTATATTTTTTTTAATTTTTTTTAAATTTATATTGTGATTTTTTACAATGAAAATACAATCGTTTGCAATTTACTGGTTGTTTCGATAGATTTAACCTATAGGTATGTTACTCAAAAGTAGGCCTTTGAACAACTATAGGCACTGTTAAGTATATTATGTTGTTATAAACAGAAAACTATAATTAAGAAGAAGAAGAATATTGTCTGCCTTCGAGGTAAAGATTGTTATTTTTTCCTTAACAATCTTTACCTCGAAAAACTTACTTCTTTACTTGGAATCATGGCAAGGCTATGGCTACGGTCACTATAGCTCACAATCAGCCCTAATGTTAATGCATTACTCCACACCATACCGACTGTCTGCTACCAATGTGATTTGAAAGTCGAAATTACGATAAAAATATACCTATGTAAATAGCATGTACAATAAATAGGCGTAACACCAACTGACTGTAAGCTTATGTGGCCGCCGCCTTAGGCCACGGCCACATAAGCTCACAGACAGTGGCTTATCAGCCAATTAAGTAAAGCACGTTATGCCACTTATGCAAACAATAACCGGTGAGATGTGGTTGGCTGAGGATGCTGGTAGGCGGCTGACTGTTAGCTAATGTGACCGCATCCTAAGATTATTTTCACTCATATTTTTTATGATTATTATAATTACCCGTTTTCGACCAAATTGACAACGCGGAAATATAATGTGTAATGCTTGTAATATAAATTATTAGTAATTATACTATATTTATTAAGTAATAGGTACGATGTGGTCAACTCGACTAGACTTTTGCATAACGTAGCGTTGAATCTATATTGCAGTATAAATAATAATATCGTGTACAAGTTAGAGTTATATGTGTCTGTATTTTGATGGATTTCGTGTTCGATGGACACAATATGACAATAATATTATTTACGAAATTTTTGTATTTGTTTCATTTAATTAAACCCAGATGGGTCTGTTTACACTCACAGCTATCTTGAGTTTGAAGTGGTTCGACGTGTCGACGCGTCGACATTCGCTAGCAACGGCGTACAAGAATTGTATGAACAGCGCCTCTACCTATACCGAGAGAATCAAACGCTGCTGTCAAATTTATTTACTCTATGACCGAGAGGAACTGAAATTCAATTGCAAAGTTTTTACTAGTCGCTAACGAGGCGACACGAATATACCAATTCAAACACATGGTAGCCGTGGCCGTGTGTAACCGTCCTATACTTTCAGTTCTTCTCAATACCGCTAGAGGCGCTGTACTCTTAATAACCGTGCTGAACTTCAAAACGACTTTGGCAAATGTTTCCCGATTTCCCATCACGTTTGTGCACTGTACGAGCATTGACGAACATTTATAGGCAGGCTAGACAGCGATACAATCTACCCTTCCAGGCATACAAAAAGTCTGCGAACGCAAGGAACAAGACCTTTATTTTTTTAACATTCGAGAATTCGACTGAACATAAATTATCGAATGGTTGGGTTCGAATGCTATAAGAAAGAGTTTTCAAATCCATGAGTAATAGAGCGTTAGACATTATAATACGAGTATATGGAATGAATTATCTATTATATAATGGTATACTGACCCAGTATCTAATTTAAATAGGAGAAAGGTGTTTTAAACAACATACCTACTCAAAGTACCTTAACTTTGTTAAGGTCCCTTATTTCAGTTTTTCGCAAATAACTCAAAACACTCATAGCAAATAATGCTCATAAATCTATAAAAGTCATTTAAGTATATAAAAATCTCTACAATAAAAAAATTTAAAACCCTCTGACACAAAAAAAACGAATCTTTAAAAAGTGTGAAATAATACAAGCCCTTTCATTTGATACCCATATTGATGGAGTAGTGAAAAAACAAATGTAGGTAATTCGCCATTTTGTGGTGGCGGCCATCTTGGATTTAATATTTTTCATAGTGTATAGTATTCTACTAGTCAAGTTCGCGGCCATCTTGGACTGATTTTCATCAAACATAGCTAAGGACACTCCCAACTAATTCACCTTTCAAATAAAAAAAATCCGCTTCCAAATCGGTTCATCCGTTTGGGAGCTACGATTCCACGCCCAGATACATAGATACACACGCACGTCAAACTTGTAACACCCTTCTTTTTACGTTGGGGGTTAAAATGGGCAATACACACTTTTTTTCTGGGATCAATATTTAAGACAGCGCGGATCCAGCCCTCGAAAAAGGTTTTGTAGTCACAGCCACTCGAAATTCGGCCAAGTGCACGTCGGAGTATGAACTTGCTCATGATCATACCTATTAAGGAAATGTTTACAAAATATATGATGCTCTGGGAAAGATTTTGTACAGTATTGGTATAGGTAGGTAGTTTCCACGTGAGCAAAGTCATGGGGTGAATACTAGTAAATTAATAAACCTGTAAAATGTTTGTTTGTTTGCTCACGAAAGTTAGAAAAGTAAAATGTCTGTTCAATAGACCGTGAAAATGATTAACAAAATTGTAAATGGAATTTTTTAAAACACTTCTTCGTTTACGTATTTTCGCGGTATTTTTAATGGAATAAAAGTTCTTTTTGGAAAAAATCCACAGATCTTGCAATCCCCGCAACCATCGGTTTCATTGAAAATGAACCTACCCAAATCCGATTTTCACAGATTAGGTATTTTATTTTATTGCCACGAAATCGTGGCATTGCCACGTAATCGTGGTTTTACCACGAAAACGTGGCACTATTCTTTTCAACTCTTTAAACTCAGAAATAAATCAACGAAAAAAAATATTTTCGTTTGTTCAACATATTTGAAACATTTAGGTTTTAAATTGCAGGCTCTGATATCCTTAAACGTTTTGAACTCGATAATGAAGCATTCGAACGAATACAGGCCGAAAGGCTATGACCGTAATGTTAACAAGTTCCCGATCGTCCATAAAATCTAACATGTGATGTCAAATTTCTTGTTCGATTTCCAATCGATTTCCAAAATTTTGTTCTCAAACTGTAGCTACCGACGAGTTCTAACCTTTTTTATAACACTTCAAAGCGATCCGACGAATACCTTCTGAAATATAGTAACATATATCCGCAAACACCAGCGATCGACCAAAAAATCTCATCTTTCGGAAATAGTTTCTTTTACAATTACCAACCGATTTCCAAAAACTTGGTCTCAAATCGTAGCTACGTTGATGGCCAAGATACAATTTTATTTTTATTTTTGATATCGGTCTCCGTTCTCGAAATATTTTGAATTTAGTAAAAAAAAATCCGAAAAAATCCCGATTTTTTACATTTTCTAATTTTTTACAAAAATTACTAAACCGATTTCCAAAATTTTGGTATCATACGATGTGCAACAAAATAATTGATCTTTTAAGACCTTAAAATCTTGGCTAGACCCTATACACTCGGAGTTATGGTCAAAAATGCGTCTCCCGTGAAATGGATTTGATAGTCATTTTCAATGACAAAAATCAACGGATCTCCTGCTTTCGCACGAACTTCTTACGACATTGGAAATGAACCTAACAGAATAAAGTAAACACACATATTTTTAATTTTCGAAATAATTTTTTTTCGCAATAAAAATAACACAACTGTATCTGAATAAGCTTAAAACTTCGAAATATAACATTCTGTACGACATTTCGATCGAACAAACCTAATTAGTACGAAATGTAACACCGACGCATATCCGACTTCCAACTAAGGGCACCCTTAGCCACTACTTCCGGTTGTTCGATTCTTACAATTTTAGTCTCAATCGATCCCCCGTTTAATTACCCCGAGCCGTTTTTTTTAATTTTTTTTTTATTCGGACCTAGTTCTCGAGATATCGGACTCCCAAAATGAAAATCGGGGGAAAAAATTGCGATTTTTTTTGTTTTTGACCGATAATTTTTTTGTTTTTGTACTTTTTCTAAATTGTCTTTTGCCATCTTGTAGAGCTCACCGAGCTGCGTCTTTTGACATCATGTTCATCCGGATATCTCGAAAACTCTTTGTGCAATCTGCCTGTCTCACAAAACTCCCAAATGACCCCCTATACTCCAACGAAATGAAAGTCATTTCCAATGACAAAAATTGTTCGGAGTCATGAGTCATGGAGTAAGTCGCGACTTTTTTTCTGCGAAAAAAAATTATTTCGAAAAATATTATCCAAAATACGTGTGTTTACTTCATTCCCTTAGGTTCATTTCCAATGTCGTAAGAAGTTCGTGCGAAAGCAGGAGATCCATTGATTTTTTGTCATGGGGTCGTTCATTAACATTAACACGTGAGGCTCGAAATGGGGGAGGGGACTCGGCAAAACTCACGAAACATCACAAGGAGTGAGGATGAGGGGGGGGGGAGTGAGATATCACGTGTATTTATTCACATAACTACACGTTTCCTTAAAGTATTATTTTTATGCCAGTCAAAAACAAATTGCAAACTTAATATCTGTTCAGACGTTTTTATCACGGTCCTCAATTTTCCAGATTTAAATTAGATTATTTTTCCATTCCATTCCATCAGCCCTTTTTATACTCCACTGCAGGGGCTTAGGCCTCTCCTCAACATGAGAGGGCTTGGAGCTTAAATCCACCACGCTGCTCCATTGCGGGTTGGCGAATTGTAACCATTGGTTTCAAATCTATTTAAGTCTACGTGGCCGTGGGTCGTCGTTAAGTACCTACCTGTATTTAAAGATGATATTTTGAAATTTTTAAGATACTTTGGCACCTACTAAAAAATACACGTGATTTTGGATAGGGGAGGGGGGGATTAGTCTTAAACCTCACCAAGCGTTATAACTGCAAATAAAACGAGAATTTTGGCAATTTTAACGTGTGAATTGTCAATGTTGAAGTTTTTGACGTCATATTACTGAGGTATCCACAATATACCAATATGTTGATTAAATCTTTGCTAGTTGTTTATGATGTGGCCGCAAGAATAAATTGCCAAATATTTAAATGAATATGAAATATGGAAACTTATTTATTTCTGTAAAGAGAAACTTTTTTTGCCCAATTTAGTTACAGACATTATTCGAGTTACAGATCTGACATCATACGGGTTACGAATTTGAAGTCATACATGAATTCGGTGAGGGGGATTAGTAGACTGAACGCCGATCCAGTCGTAAAAGTTTGCTTCTTCCGAGAAGTTTTCACAATAAAAACATTTCACTATGTCTAGTCCGTTATCGGAATTAATTGGAGCCGTTTCAAATACGATTCTTTTAAACGGCGATTAATCGTCCGTTTTTAATTCGCTGTCCACTTCCATTCTTAATAAATGTACGTAATAGCACAAGCTGTTACGACGAGGTCGGGTTTACGCCCAGCCCTATATGTTGCGTGGTTGAGAGCCACTTCAACTCATGACTCGCGTTACTCGAAGGGGTTCTCGAGAAAAAAGCACGTCAAAATAGGAGGACCGGCACCGAAGGCGCTTAAGAAAGGACTCCGAGATCCTAAGCACCGCGCGACACGACCTGCGCTAGCGACGGCGTTATCCCGACGCCTACGGCTCTGCTAGCTCGCGACTCGCTCACTTGTCTTCTAATCGTTCGCATTGCATTGACATTGTATATCCGAAAATTAATCATATCACCTACGGATATAAACAATTCTAAAGTTATAATTGAAACACAAGTGTTAAGAAGATATAATAGCTCTTTTGGCAGGATATTTAACTTTTTATTTTTCTTTCGCGAGCTACACAAGTCTATTACAGTGACTATATATAAAAAAACTAGGTATTGAACAGTGCTTCCAGGTTCAACATAATTACAGGTCTACTGTAATTTTGACTGAGCTACCGTTTAAGGTAATGGCAAAAATACCTTGTATGGATCTACCGTATTTTTTTACTTAAAGGGAATTCCCCATTTCCCAAATAATTTTGGCACGCATATTATGCGCAACTAACAGAACGAGTTATTTCTGTCTAACAAAGGGACAATACGATACATTTCTCTTCTCTCATTCTTTCTTTTCGTTACTTAAATCAACCAATCATTCAAGCTAGGGCATATCACATACCGAACAAATTTTTTGTCGAAATAGGGCTGCCTGCGTTTTGTGAAAGAAATAGGTATAATTCATAGGCCTTATATGTGAAAGAGATGGAAGATACTACGATGAAAACTTAGTATCTTTCATCTCTGTTACACATTCGACACAAGAAAAATACCTCTTACTTTAATAGAACGTAGGAGGGTTATCTCAACAATTCATGCGGTGTGGGTCTTCTAACAAATTCTAGTACAACAACTAACACATTTTCCCAGCAAGCCATTAGCAGAAATTCAGAAAATTGTATTAATTTTAAGCCTACAAAAAAAAGATTGCTAGAATGACTGCAAAGAATTAGAAACATGAAATTATTTTGCTTATTGCAAACTATTCTAACTAAGCCGCTCGCCTATCAGTTTGTTTCAATAATAATAATCTTTAAGTACTTATAGTTTTTATTGTAATTTTACTGTACCTAATAAAAATTTAAATCTACTGTATTTTTTTTGGAAAATATCGTATTTTTTAGATGGAAACACCGTAATTTTACTTTCGCGGTTTCACGATCTGAAAACACTGGTTGGTATATTGAAAAAAAAGAACTGAAAAGAACATAAAGTTTGTGGAAAGAAGTAGATTTAAACAAAAAAGGGATTTAGAATCATTTAGAAGTGATTTTGTTAGTAATCTGTGGTAGTAAGACAAGTTAAGTCCGCAAGCACCACACCACGGACTACGGATCACCATCCATTCACGACAGATCAGCACGCAAACGAGAAAACACCTCGTGACACCTCCAACTACAGAAGAAATACCGTACATGGTCATGGTAAAATTCGGCAAAAACAAGTTTAAAGCTATAAAAAAATTAGTATATAAACAAACCAAGAAAACAGTAGTTACAAATAAAATACTTAAAAAGAGATTCAACGCCGAAAAGAAAGTAAGTTTTCAGAAAAAAGTACTTTTAAAAGAAACTGTTAGTGAAAACAATGAATTAGTTAAAAATGTGACTGCACAAGAACTGATACTACAAGAATTGACTAAACCAAAGGAAAAGGCGAAGAAGGAAACTAAACAAATATGTATAAACAAACCTAAAGTAAAACCCGTGGAAAAACAGAAGAAGCGACAGATGAATTTAATAAATGATACTAAACTTTTACTGAACCTAATGAAAAAGAAGTGATGTTAATGTATATGTAGGCAAATATATATTAAGAGAAAATGTTTTTTATTTTATTTTTGAGGTCGGCTTTCCAATGCTGCCTGATGAAAATTGTGTTCATAAAAATGATCAATTTTAAATTTGGATAAGATAGGTTGATGGTCCATTATTTCAAAAAAATAGGTTAGGTTAGGGCTTGTTTGTGATAATGCGAGAAGCGAAATGAAGCGACAAGCCACCAATAAGCCTTATATATTTTTTTGACAATTCCTAAAAAATATTTACTGAATGAGGTTTCTACACCCCTCCCCTATAAGGCTGATTAAATATATTGTAACTTTTCAGTAGGCAACATTAGAAAGCGCTACATATTTTTATATTAGTTTAGATTTTTATTCATACAATAAACGGTGTCTTATGGACAGCTACCATTTCGAGGCTCAGCAAGTGGCACTACCAACACAATAAGGTTGGACCTCTTTCCAAAACAGGCAATTTGGTACATAACTATCACCCTAAAAGTAATGATCATTTAGAGTGGCATTTTGGGTAATGGTACAAAACCAGCTTTCAGAATTTTCAGAAATGCAAAAAAACAAAAAAAAAATGTAAGTACCTACCTGTAACAAAGCCATTATGTACTGTCATTATAGCACTTGAAACTAACAGGCTTCGCTCCTCTATTGAGATAATTTACATAGATGTTTCGGGACGAGAATTGCTTAGACAGCTACGGGAGCGTTCAAGTATTACGTAACACAATTTTTGAAGATTTTAGACCCTCCCTCCCCCCTCTGTAACGCACCGTAACGTTTTTCTGTACCCCCCCCCCCCCCCACCCTAAACGTTACGTAACATTTAAGTGACCATTAAAAGTTTAAAGTCACAAAGTATAATACCTTTGTTATTGTAATAATTGCGTTTGCAGTAGTAAGAAATAAATGAAGAGAATTTTATGTTTTTATTTAGGCATAAATCAAATAAGTGTATGTACGCAAAAACACAATTCAGTTGCAATTACTGCTCCTCTGTCCACGGGTTTGCCAGCCACTCCGCCTCTTTCATTACTGGTAATCGGAGAGCAGACGAAGAAGGTTCCGGTATTGTTAAACCACTTGCATCAACTTCATCTTCATCGAACCAATCGACATCCTCAGACAATGCTTCACTATGGCGCACAATGCAGAGCAGCTCATTTGCCCTTCTGGCAGCAAGTCGCTGTGGCCGTACTCTACTCTCACGAGGTTTTTGGGCAGTCTTGCCATGCACGTAAAGACTGTGCACGTAACGTTTGCACACTCTTTTGGGATGTTAAATAGATCCCACAAGTTGCACATATTCTGTTCTTGAGATCGGATTGTACTGATGGACAATAAAAATCGTAAGGCATTTGCTTATACCCTTCTAGTGGAGGCGACAGATCAACGGACAACCTCACAAGAAGTGGTGAAAACTTGCATGATCCTTTATCTAGCTGACTAGGCACCACGAGCTTGCTTGGGGTTTGAAGGATTGGGCAGGGTGGCGGCAAGAAAGTATCCGGAAAGACAGATTTTAACGCACTCCTCGAGGGGGAACAGCAAGATTCGTCCGCGCATTTCATCACTTGCAATAAATATTGCGATTCACGGACGTGAGCGCTATACCACGCCAGATTAGGTTCTGCTGGATCCTGTAAGCTATCTTCAGGTTTTCTAAATTCCGCCGAAACATCGTAGCTGTCAATTTTCATTTCACTCCAGACCTTGGCTAGTGACTCTCCAGCGTGCTGGAAATTGCGTTTTTCCAAATCTTCATCAACAGTCATTCCTTTGTCGTCGAGATGAGAACCAAAATGTTCATGCGGCAGGATAAGGCCTGACAGGCGTTTGCTGAGTGGAGCCATGCGTCGCTCAACTCGGTTGAATGCACTCCGCCCAGGAGCATTAGTCGCTATGAACAGGGCGTCCAAGTTGTATTTTTTGAAATGTTGAATGGCAAAATTCTTGACTTTCCGATAGCGCGGATTTTCGTCCGGTCCACCGTCTACAAAGATGATTATCACTGGCTTCACGGTGTTCGATTCTGTCATCATTAAGGGTTTGAATGCAGACACTGATAAAAGTGATTCGAAATCATAAGCATGGGTGTTTGCTGTGGAGGATGCGTGTTTTCCACTCCTTATGGATATGTGTGTCGGACCGCTGTAACCAACATCTTCTTTCTTACCTAAACCGTTAGGATCCACGTTGACGCCAGCATATACAGACGGAATAAGTTTGTGCCGCTCTGCTACGACCCAGTCATGGTCGGGTAAAAGTACTCTGTATTCCATATGCATTAAAAGAGGGCTCTGACTTTTAACTGCCGGTAAACCTATTGGTACACGGGCCTTATCGTCTTGAGAGAGAATAAATAATTGCTGTGGCCCCAGAAGCGACGCGAGAGATTCCAAGGACCTGATTGTAGCAGTGCAGAATTCGCCGTCTTCGTGTTTTTTGTGCATCTCGGTCTGTGGTCTTGCTAACTTCACGGGTACGGTGCGTACATGCCTCCTCCCCTCTTGAGTGTTAGAAACGCGTGGGAGTAAATGAAGATACGTGCCGCTTCGAGAAATTTGGAATCCCATCAATAACAGCCTTTCATGCAGGTCGTCCAAAGTGAGACAACTCCTAATCATCTCCTTTCGGCGGCGTTCATCAGCAGCGCTGCCATGAATGGCAATGTTAATAATGGTCTCCAAGAGAGCAGGTTGCGAGTCAACCAAAGGGGGCTGGCCAGGGCCAGATCGAGGTTTTACTGCAGCAGGATTGTTTTTGCGACGTTTAGCTTTCTCTAGTTTTTCTTTGGCTCGAAATTTTTTTGCACGCTTGGCATTGTCTCTTTTTTTCCTTAAGCTTTTTTCATCTTCTTTCAATTCCTTCCGTAGTTTTTTTATATCTTCGTCAACATCATCTTTGGCTATACCAGTGTCCCTTGCTTCAGTAAGAACACTTAATCTCTGTTGAAGCAGGTTAATTTTCTTCCTAAGAGTTTCTTGAGCCGGTTTGTTTGGAACTTTTTTAGTAATATTCGAAACAATCGTAGTCATGTGTGGTTCTGTAGACGAGATGTCCAAGTTCTCCACAAATTCCTCATCAGTACTATCACTTCGCTTATCGTGAGTATCGCTCAACTTTCGTTTGACGGCTGTGCTCTCTATTCTAGCGACTCCGACAATCGATTCCATATCAGAACGGATGTTGTACGCGGGTACAACATCCGAATCCTATAAACAAAGTGAAATATATGAAATTAGGTATTATTGAGACATGCGATAAAGAATATATACTCTCATATAAATAGAGGGTTAATTAATTTTAATTCACTAGAAAGTGGCCCGTAATACCTATCTCTAAAAGTATCAATTTTCTTTTACGACTTTTCAAAAATTTATTGTTTCTGTTTTTCATGCAAAACTTAAAAAAATATTTATTCAAAAGTACATTACCCTCCAATGATACTTTGTCAAACCAAGTTAGCAAAATATGACAGATGAGTATTGAAAATTAATAGTTGGTTTCAAATTTTAAATCTTTAATATTACGGTTACGAACAACATGCAGTTTAGACAAAAGTCATATAACAAATGTTGTTGCTTTCAGTGATGAGATTTAAAATTAACCCTGCATAGCAGGTTAGCGTGAAAACCGTTCTGAAAGTCGGATAAATTTTCTTTTTTTTATTTAGTAAAATCGACGTAAAATTTTTATATAGGTACTTAAGTAAAAGAATTTATATAACCATCCAGGCTTAGACAAGGTGTACTGAAAAAGTGTACATACGCACCTGTTTTAGTAAAAGAGTACGCGAAGTATGTGGGACGTTAGGCCTTGTTGACATATGTGATGCTGGCGTGCTTGATGTTTTCATAGGTAGCTAAAATAAATTAAATAAATTAACAAGCTGAAATAAAGAACGTTAAATGTTCTTATATTCATTTGGCTCACTAGGAAACTGGCACTTCGGAACCGAATGTGGCTAAAAACCACCTCCTACAAACCGTCAAAAAGCGCAAGGTAGAATATTCGGGAAACGTGTTACGACATGACCGGTATCAGTTGTTTCAACCATTATGATGGGCAAAATCGAATGCAAAAGACGAGCTAGAGAACGTAAAAAGTCATGGCTCCGAAATATAAGGGAGTGGACCGGTATCGCCAAAGCTGAACGAGAGTTTCGCTTGGTGATGGACAGAGAGGAGCTTAAGAAGTTGACGGCCAGCCTCTACTAGAGAGCCACTTTAAGAAGAAGAAAATAAGTGTGTAATATTTATGACCAGTTTTTTTGTATATAACAGAAAACTTACCTGTGTAAAATAACTAAGCATTGTTGCTTTCTTCTTCGTGGCCTTCACCTTGAACTCTTGTATAACATCGTTTATATGTTTTACAAACTTTTCTTTGTTTTTTAGTTTTTCTTTAGCCGTTTTCCAAATTTCGTTGGCATTTTTTTGGCACAATTGTGCTGGTAAGTCAGTGTTACAGCTTTTATATGCCAAGAACAGCTGATGATGCAAATCTCCTGCTTTCGAAGACATTACGGTATTTACTCACTTAACAACACTGACAACAGCAATGTGCTTCTGTGTAAACTCTAATGAATACTGACATCAATAATAAAATAAGAATCACGTACACACAGTCGTGGGATTCCCCGAAACATAAAAGAAAGGGTTGCCGACTTAGGAAGCAGAAATAAATTAACGTACAATACAATCGAGGGATTCCCCGTAAATCATAAACGAAAAGGGTTGCCAACTTAGGAAAACAAAAATAAAAGTAACGTACAAAACAATCCAGGGATTTACCGTAAAACATAAACGAAAAGGGTTGCCAGTTTGGAAGATTCTGATTCCTTAGTTTTTTTTTATTAAAATAAAAAAAATGTTACGTAACGCGTTGTTTAAATACCCCCTCCCGCCCTTGTAACGCACCGTAACGTTTTACAAGACTCCCCCTCCCCCCCAAATTGCGTTACGTAATACTTGAACGCTCCCTACTTGGCAAACTGCTTTTTAGGGTTCTGTAGCCAAATGGCAAAAAAGGAACTCTTATAGTTTTGCCATGTCTGTCTCAGAGTATTAAGGGGGTAGGCAAAGACCATCGCTTCACACCTTCAATTTTCATTACGTATATTGGAGGCTTGGAGGCAAAACTTGGTTCGTAGATTGACTTTGCAATTACCGGTGGTTTCCATGATGAGTTTAGGGAGCAAGTGGAAAGTTGGCTCATATGAACATAATTTGTTTTAATAAGTATTCCAAAACATTGAAATCGTCTGTATCGAAATTTCTGTAGCTAAACCTGTTTTAGTAAATGACTGACCTAACTTAACTCTCACTCTTTCTTTTATATCCCTTTTTTTATGTCACAAACCCTGAGATCCACTACTCTTCTTCCTTAATAACGTGACACTTTAATGGATGTTTTGATGTTGATCGAATGAATCGTTTTTTATCAAACTGTACTCCTCAATTAGCTAGTCGGTTAAGAATCTTTCACTGAAATTTAATCCAGAGACAGAAGTACCAATAAAATAAAAACCTTTACATTTTTCAAGTACCACACTCTGCTGTCACTTTTGAATATCTTAACTTAAAACTAAGTTTGTACAGATTCACATATGACTACTATAAGAGACTTGTGGCCTAGTTTTGTTTTGTTTAGTCACAGCACTACAAACTTGTATTAAAAAAAAAGAAGCGGATTAGAGCATCCACCAAGAAAGGATTTTCCGAAATTCTAGATGTAATGGGTGAAACCTGAACTCTCCAGGTTTATTTGAAAATACAAGCAACATTCATTTTGCAGTGATAATGGTTTGACATTCTTTAATGGATTTTAGAAATAAAAATAGAAATGATCTCAAATAAGAACCACCACATTTTCATGAAGTTCCATATCTGCTACAGGAGAAAAATGCTGCACTTGCTTTCCTTCACATCTTGGTGTTCACATCACAGACAGTAAATTATTCTATATTTAAAACTTGTCAGGATTCATGCAATAATTATCAAAATTGAAACTGACTGAAGAAATTGGACAAGTGGGAACCCTATTGTACATAACATTTATGAGCCAAGACCATTTATTTACAAACAAATTTCAAATTAACTACATACTAAATTTTTCTACTAAAAACAAACTTATAAGTATGTTTTTCAATAAAATCTTTTTTTACGGTTTTTAACGAAAAGTTATCATTTCTTTAAATATTTACTAATGAAAATATTAGCATGTGGCCAAATCAATTCTTAAATATTATACTATATTATATTTAAAATTTCCGACAGACTCAACCCTAACCCTATATATTAAAAAAAAAAAGAGATAAAACAAGTGCCCAGTTCTACTTCTGTGATGCATGGAACATTCTCTGAATGGGTTAAGTTGTACGACTGCTTACAAAGTCAAATAAAATATTATATACATTGAAGTACAATAACTTCACCACTAGGCCTAGCCTATATCGGTGGAGTCATTTACATTTGTTTTTTACATTAATAGTATTATCCAATATAAAATTAATCACTACTAAATAGATATCACATCGCGTTTGGCAGCAAAAACAGGTCAGAAGTATGTCTAATTTATAATTGAGGGTATAAAAAAATAATTTTATTTATTAAATCAAACTATTCACTCTTTAGGTAAAATTTTAGTTTGTTGTCAAAATTAAGTGCTTCGCTCGCGAGTTAGGGGGAACAACAGGCTTGGCTCAACATTGCGCTAATGGTTTTTAAAATTGAAGGGGATAAGGTTCTGAAATTTGTCTGAAATTTATGAAATTCATCTGACGTTTAAACTGTCCCTGTGTCATCTGTACAGCTGAACATACCATTGCTTTTGACCGTAAAAAACAATAGCAAACATAAAATATGGAGGTTCATCACAATGTCAAAGGAATTTATTGTAATTCTCATATATCAATCTATATATTCTTTGATTTTATTAATTTTGGCAAAAAAAGTACATGCTACAAATTTTGATGACAGCCTATTGCATGCATTGCTTTCTTGCGTTTTGTGCCTGAATAAATGTATCCTTAAAATGATAGTGTAATTAGCCATATTTTTTTTCTTTGAAATATGAACGTGATGAAAATGCAAATAGAAGTTAAACTGTTGGAGCTGTGATGGGTAAGAGCCTAATTTATTTTGAAGAGAAACTAGCTCAAAGAGTATATTCCGTATGAATGCTGATCTGGCTTTGTATAGGGAAATACATGGAGTCCTTGAGATGTCTGTTCCAACCATTGTTCCTTGGACAGCCCTTCACTTTTTAATCCACATTAGATAATTATTTGTTATAATTTACGTCCTAGTTCGCCATGTTTGTAGAATATGTTTCATTAATCCACCACGCTGCTCCAATGTGGGTTGGTGTATTATAACGACTGCCTTCTACTGACGGCAGCTGGGAACGATGGCTTAAGGTGCTCTCCAAGGCATAGAGTCAATGATAGTTATGTATATAAATTGGAAAAAACTCGTTGGTACATGCCCCTACGCAAAATAGGCGTTATGACGTCGAGTTGCGGAAAAAGAGCCTGTGCTCAAGTATTAAGTTGGTACATGCCCTGGGATTCGAACCACGGTTTTCCAAACAAGAACCCAGCTCGCTACCACTCTACTATCACATCTAGGTACAGTAGCTGCCACCAATCTGTTTTTTTTTCTGTATAATATTTTTTGAATTGAGTGTCCATTTTTCCGTGCATAGGGACCTTAACACAATTGATAATGAAAAAATTGAAGGGTTGTCACATATTTTGTACTTGGTTAAATATTCTACATGTCAAATGCTGAAGTCCAATTTATTTCCGTTCTTAAGCTTCTCACTATAAGTTTTTTTCCACGAGTCCAAACCAACACCCAAATGAAATAAAAAAATTATTTAATAGTAAATTTAATTCTACAATATGTGCTACACAAGAACTTCGACATAAATTCCTTAACATAAAATTTAATATTTAAACTATATCTAATCCAATAATTTGTACTAAGTACGAAACCACACTCAACCAATAGTATTGATACAAATAATTATACAATATGCTTTCTATTGCGTATTAATTGAAAAACGAATTTTCAACAAATTATCAATGGACAAAATGTAATGATTTCATGTTTATTAACCTAGTTTATGGTGATATAATGGGTAAATTAATAATAATACATGGGACATCCCACAGAGCGCCATCTAGTCCCAAAGTAAGCAAGCTTAATAATATAATGCTTGTGTTATGGATTATCCCGGGCGGGAATCGAACCAGCTACCCTTGGCTCCGCAATTAAAGTCTCTAACCATTCGGTCAATCTGTCAGTCTTAATTATTATTATTAAATTAGTTGATAAACTTTGATAAAATTAATAGACTCTTATTAAAAAGCTGCTTTAGATTTTGTTGATTTTAGAACATTAGTAAAATAGACGTGCAGAGATTTTTTTCATGACTTAAAATTTATTAGAAGCATCAGGTATAATAAAAAAAAAATAAGTTTGTCTAATTTTCTCATTAAACTATTTTCCCCAAAAGAATTGTCGATATAGCGCGAGACAAACATAAAACACCACGCACGAGAAGGGGGCGATCGCGGGTGTAGCTGAGAGGTGCGACCAGTCGGCGGCCGCCGACCGACGTACTTGCAAGTCGCCTGCGTATCCCCACGTTAATATAATTTTATAGCTCTATATCTTGGTATTTTAGAATTGAACGATACTAAAACAAAAAACACGTGATTTATTATTTTCATCAAGACCATAATATAAAAATTTGGTATGAGACGATGTCAGTACCTCTACAACCTATTGATCTTGTGTGGACAGTACATTAGTATACAATAAAAATATAAACCTTATGAGCTATAGTAATGTATAAGAATATTTAAATCTAGTTTACATTCTTTTTTTAAGCAAAATACATCATCTAATTTCTACACATTACGCATATTTTTCCTGTGAAAACTATGCATCAACGAAAAGAAAACAGAAAAAAGAACACAATGAAATTACTGAAGGCAACACATCTCAGAAAATGTTTTATATTTGTATTTTCTAATACATTTTTAATTCAGGCGGTGCATATTTCAGATTTTATAATCTTTAGTTATCACAAAAGCTAGGGATGTTTATTAATTTTAAAGAAACAGCCTACCTGAATTAATATAAGTTTTGCAATTACATCAATTAATTCGAACTTCAGCCAGACGCAATGTCTAAAAGGAGAAGTTCCGATACACAAGGGAACGTAGATATAAGACGGAGTGTAGATTGTAGTCTGGATTGGGAGTGATAGAGAGCCGGCATTCATGCAACCTTTAACCAGAAAAGGGTGTCAGAAGCGGTAATAGATATTTCATACTAATTTTAGTTATCAGATAGTTAATAACATTTGTTTTTTAACCCATTGAAATTACTTAATTACAATTAATTGTCAATAGTTTAGCAATTTTTTGTGCCAGCCATAATTTGCTGTTTTAACAGAAGTCTATTTTTATACAATCTATTATTCTAATTAACATTACAAAACTAAAACCATTTTATATTTACCCTATTAACTTGTCATCAATCAATTGTCTCTGTCAGATTAAATGGCTCGTGACATTCAATCTGACCCGATTGGGTAATGTGTAGTGCCTGGGTTAATAGTTTTCCAATGACGAAATTTCAATTGAAACATCACATCCACACTTTACCCCCGTTAGTAATACAATTATTTTGTAATGACAGAGGGGCTATATATTTTAGATAATAGAAATAGAGAATCGGAATGGCAAACCTGCCTGATGCATATCATGTTATTAATAATCAATTCGGAATCCGGTTTAAATAAAAAAAAAATCCCTATAAATAATATAACTAGAGGTAGGCAATCTCCACAAAGCCCTGTGACGGTTGGTCATGGAAGAAAAAAAATCTGAAAATAACTAGTTCTATCCTTGTTTTACTTTTATCCGTTTACACTCATTTGACGTTCACAGCCATCAACCAAAAAGGAATCAACTACGCACGTTCAAAATAAAAAGAGATAGACTATGTATAATTATTTTCTTGAGACTTGCATTTCGGCATGGCTTGTCTACTCTATTCTATTATCAGTATGGTTTGTCCACCATTTACAAAAAACAGGTTAGTATTGCTTGTGAACCACCAAGAACTATGTATTTTTCAAAAAATACTGAGAGGTTTCCACATCCCTCCCCCAAATACATATTTTTTTACTTTTCAGGCAGATTTGTACAGCTACCAATTCGGTAGAAATTCTGATTACATACATGGCATACACTATGATGCTATAAGCGAAATACTAAATGAATTGTTTGTACAACTAAATAGATATATTTTTATGGGAGAAACATATATTGTAAGCACAAAAGAATTTGAATGTTTTTTTTATATTTTTACATGTAAATTATAAGGTATATATTAAAATACTATCCTATTTAGTATAAAGATTTTCGTAATTTTAAAATCATCTTGTAATTAAACCCGCTTTAAAGTAAACCAAATAACTCACAACATTGTATTTCCGATATACAAATACCATTTATCCGCCTTATTCTATACTAATTATCAAGCCAATCATACCACAGTATAACACGGAATACAGTATACTCATTTTATATAAGTTACAACAAAAATGATAACATATGCCAATTTCAAATACCATGTGATTCATCCATCCAAGAAATATAAGACTACCTTCTTCGATCAAATATCTCTTTGATACACAAGATATACAATAATGCGTTAAAAATGGTTTTTTTTACTATTTTAATTATTTCAAAATATGCATTTGTTAGATATAATAAGCAATAATTTTTTATTATTACCTTGAATATTTTTTACAAAGATTATGAGCATCAGTCAAATTTTCTAAAGAAAATGGTGGACTAATTGCTAATGATATTAACAAAAATAATAGCTGAATTGATTAATATTATAATACAAGACAAACTAAAGGGTTTTTTTGTAATTACATTTTTACTTCATTTCCATTCCATTAAATCTGCCTTTTTTATGCCCACTGCAGGGGCTTATGCCTCCCCTCAAGGGCTTGGAGCTTAAATCCACCATGCTGCTCCAATGCAGGTTGGCAGTTTGTAACGACCGCCATCTATTGACAGCGACCGGGACCGACAGATAAACGTGCTCTCCGAGGAACGGAGTCAGTGATAGTTAATGTACTTAAGTCAGAAAAAACTCATTGGTACACGCCCGGATTCGAACCACGGCCACATACATGACCTTATAGATTTGAAACAGGTACGCTGCGCTCGGGCTATCACGACACACACACAACTTTGCACTATCTTGGTTCAAACTTTGATACCTTTCTTTTTCCAATTTTCTTTTTTTTTTTGCCATTACTACTTCATAATTATTTGTTTTCTTAGTGGCCATTCTTAATTTTTTTAATTTTATATCTTATTGTAAATAAACATTCAAATGTTTTGTGAGAAATAAATTCCCTAAACCTAACTAAACCAAACAAAATGAACTGAATTAAAACAACAGAAATGATGACAAAGATTCCTACTACAACCCAAAAGACTTCTATCAATCCAATAGTTTGTCCTCCTATGATCACAAACAAACAATTGATGAAATAACTGACTCCATACTTCTTTCTAAAATTTCAGATACACTTTACAAGAAAACTGTCGATAAAACGATCTCTAAACTTTGGATCTATGAGATTGAGGTGACCTTACCCTATGTAACGCGACATTAGAGAAGTCGGACTACTATTAACTACGCGAGTAGGCGTTTTAGTTCCGACGACCGCGGCCCCGTCCGCGCGGAGTGCCTCGTCCGCGCCCCCTCGCTGGCGGAGCAGGCTTTGGTTCTGGAGTCTTCTCCTTTTCCACCGGTTCTTGAGTAGAAAAAAATATGATTTAAGTAATATTACCATAAAATATTTAAAGACTAGGGTTTTGGGCCATAAACAGAACGGACGCGGTATTTACAAAATTATCCTAATTAAAAATCTGTTCCTAGGCATCTATAGAAAAAGTCTGAAGCGCCCACTTCAAGCAGATATTTGTATCGGACACAGTGTCTGAGATTTGTTTTGGTTTTTACATCTATAAGCGCATTGATTCTGGTCTCAGTACAAAATCTAGTCATTCCAAATCATGGATATCATTAATACAAGTGAGATACCTCCAGCAATATTAATAGGACTTACTTAAACATATCGTTTTAAGAAAAAACAACAAATGAATTAGTTAAAAAAATATGTATATGCCATCAGTGGTGTTAAACGATGATAAATTCTTCACAAAATTTCTATTGGAGCTACAAAAACTGACCCGTGAGGTACACATTAAAACTATAGCTTAGAAATAGACATAAGTAGATTGACTGTTATCAACCATCAACCAGGAACTAAGAATGAATATTTCAGTTTTAATGATACTGCGTTGCCACACTGTGGAATGTGCCCATATACTGGGTCACCAGTTGGCCTTTATTCAATCGTTAATGTCACAAATACCTATAAAACTTATATATTCGTAACTTTAAGGCCTCGTACCATTTTTAGTTATAGAAAAATTTTTCCATTTACTATCACATCAAACCACTGTGAAATGGAACAATTTTACTTCTTTGACATAACAGTTTGATTTTGGCATTTCGTTTCTATATTATGAGCTAAGCTAATAATATTTTTATTATCTATAGAATATAAGGATCAAAACGACGTAAGTTTCATTAGTATAGTTCCAATCAAATTTTATGACGGATGTGAACATAGGCACAAGTCGCGTCGCAGTAACCAATTTTAGGTGTAGCGGGATGCAGTTGCGCGAGGGCTATATGACTGCACCTGCGCAAGCACGTTTATAGCGTTGTATTCCGATCCGCCATTAAGTTTGGGGTGAACTATATACGTTACGTAATCAGTGTAGGCCCATTCCCCATACAAGAAAAAATGTCACTTTTTTTCAATTTAAACTTGACTATTTTTCATTGAATCTGATGCTTTTAAATAGGTTGTGGACATTCTCGAATCCAACAAATAGTTACCAGCAATCTCTTCCTGTTCTGCCTCCAAGATCTCATCTACAGTCTTCTCCCAGTCCGAATCTTCCTTTTCTTTTTCCTTCACATCGCTGGTGTCTTCTGGCGCTTCAGCCTCAACTTCTTTCTCCTTTACGGCTTCAACTAGTAAGAAAGGAATCGTTACATGCTGTGATATGATTTAAATAATTTTAGCAATAAGAGTATGATATAGACAAATGCAAAGAACAAAGCTTAAAATATATCACAAGAGACATCACACGTTATATAAGTGTATAAGAAATTGATTACTAGAATCTGAATTTTGTAAAAAAATAGTACCTATTATTCTCGGGAGACACGAGAAAACAGTTTGTTACGACCTGTGTGTTAAGTCACTCGGTACGAGCTACGTAGAAATGGACTGCACAGTGGCACCAACTCAATGGTAATAAAAAGCGAAATTATTACCTACCAACAAGAATTTAGTAACAAGTTCTCTATGGTTCTGAGTAGTTGTCCTTGAACCTATACTTGTGCCATGTACCTTCCATTCCATCAGCCCTTTTTATACCCCACTGCAGGGGCTTAGGCCTCCCCTAAGGATGAGAGGACTTGGTGCTTAATTAAAGGGGTTGGCGTATTGTAACGACCGCCATCTATTGACAGCAATCGGGACCGACTGCTTAGCGTGCTCTCTGAGGCACGGAGTCAGTGATAGTTAATGTACTTAAGTTAGAAAAAAACTCATTGGTACACGATCGGATTCGAACCAGTAATATCTTTATGGACAAATAAACGATTACACTAGTCATTAGAGTTGCAACGATTCATCAATATTCAATTAACATAAACAAACAAACAAACAAACCTTTTTGATGTGCATCATCAGTGGCGCTACCGTTAGTCTTTTCGTCATCATCTCCACCAGCTTCGTCCTGTTCATGATCATTTTCACCATCTTGGTCATGGTCGGGTGTGGTCTTGCGCCTCTTCCAGTTGCCGCTCTCTTCGCGATCGTCTGGCGAGCTGCGCTTATTGCCGTCCTGGTTACCCTAACAATTTTTCATTTTTATTAAAAATCAGCTAATATTTGAATAGGTATCACTGGCGCCGAAAGCACAGTAAGGTCAACTGTCGTTCATGTTAGGCGTGGAACGTTTTTATGTTTTAATTTCGGCACACGTACTGGGATCAATACAAAAACGTTCAATATTTGAAAGATATTTGACAATTCTTCACTACACTAATACTAGATGCTATGTTTAATCATGAACGTAAAAGTTTCAACAAAAACGGTTTAAAAGTTCTAGAGTTGTAAGCGTTCATACACAAATTACGTTCGAACAACGAAATACATGAGTACGACACTAGGATAAAGGACAGATTGAGGCTTCCCCAATATAGGCTGTATGAAGTTAATGGATCGTTTCTGGGGCTTTAGAATTTATAATAGATTACAAAACAATTACCACGATATGTCAGAAAACAAATTAAAGAATCATATTAAAAAGATCCTTTGCAGTAAAGCATATCATAAATTTATAGATTATTTAGAAGATACCAAGGCTTGGTCTTTGGAGGTCGGTGTCGAGAAAATGCACTCTTATAATCACACATGTACATTAGCCGGCAATAAATATTGCACATCAGCAATAATCGCATTTCCAAATACAAACGAATGCCAATATCCATGTCCATCAATTACTAGATTTATCGTTTATCAGAATTTGAATTCAAAACTAAATACTTTATTGTTGTTTTGTTTTGATTCCCGCGTGAACTATATACAGCTGTAAAACGACTTCCTTTTCAAATAATATTTACTCATTTTCAACATGCATAGTATACTAACGAAATTAATAAAAATTAAAACAAAATAAAATACATCTTCAACCAACTTCCAAAAATGAGGAGGTTATTTTCGACAATTAGGTAACTAAAATGAAAATTTTATATAATCATATATTTTCAACTGGACGCGGTCGCACTCTTATCACATTTGAACCACGACTAACAAACGTCATATAGGTAGTGTGCAATAGAGATAACGCTCTAAGAAGCCAAACTTAGCCGATTGTCTCTTTTCAAAGGTCAATGTGCAATATTTACCATCGGGTACTGTACAGTTACCTTAGTTGGGATGTTTTCCTTTTGTTGTTGTGTATAAGCTGATGATTTTACTAATGTGTGATTTTGTTTAGTTGCTCAATTGTTTTTGGTTGTATTTTTCAAATTTAGTTGACGTACAAAACGCGATTCTTGTAATCTAGGACCAATTATCACAATGGACAGTCATATGTTTTTAGGCATGTCCATTTTTGTAAGTGTTTGTATTATATGATTTAATTTTACAGTATTTAATGGTATTACATTTGATTTTAGTCATTATTTCATAATAATATTATTTTGGAACTGAAAAACGTTTTTTCTGGATAAAGAACTCATTTTACAGCATTAAAAATAATGCCAAATCCGGGTCTTTTAACCCTCCTTTTGTTGTTTTTGACGAACAAGACACAGCTGAACACGACATTCTTTCAAAATTAAAATACTTTTAGCTAAAACAATGAGATTCCATTATAAAATTCAATAAAATGCTACACTTCACTGCAATGTTTTGACCGACTAGTCAGTCAAGAGTTGATATGATTCACACTGACAGTCCAACGTTGCGAAACGTACATCAACTATCTCTTTTACTCGTAGCTAAACTCCGTGGGATGGACAAAGATACACTGATACAAAAGCGGCAACGTATTATAACTCTGTCCAATATGATAATTGGTCCTAGCTTGTTATTATATTTTAGATAAAAACATTATTTGTTTTTTAATATAAAGAGACAAAAAACTATGTTTTTGTCAAATTAATTAACTAAACTAAACTAAAATAATTCCTCAAATTACATGGGTTTAACCAACCAGAAAAAGGGAAATGCAAATAAAGATTACTGACAAAAAAAAAACGACATATAAACAACACAGGTAAGATTTCTCTGATTGGTGCAATCAGAAAAAGTGCGTGTTTTACAACTTTGCAGGTTTTTATGAGAATTATTTGTTGTGTGGTCCAGCCTAAGAGCCCACCTCTTAGTACATAACAGTGAAACTCCTATCAAATCACCAAAAAACAAACTTGGTTACTAAAACATCCCACTCACGTCAGCGCCCGCCTTATCGCGCAGCATACGCGCAAACAGCTGATGGTGTCGCCAAGTACGAAGATGGACGTCGGCGGTTTCCTCCGAGTCGAGGAGTTTGCGGCACAGGCGGCACTGCACGCACGAGAACGGGCTCAGGAAGGAACGACCGACGGCGCGTTCAGTGCTGATAAAATAATTCATCCTTAAAATATAAATGCCTGCAGGAAACACTCTATACAGTTGAGCTGGAACATGTATGCATTATGGCGACCTATAGAGGTCGTCATCTAGTATTACGTACGTCTTTGCGTTCTCCTCTTAATTATTTTGAAACATCGACATGTTACTTTATTTACTTTTTCTTACCTGAAAAGGATACAAACGGAACCCACATAGGATCATGTTGTTGGCTGTTGTGGGTAACGGTTTAAGGTATGAAGTTGAAATTAATATCATACACTAAAATCTGTGGTCTCTTGGAGGTGTAAAAAATTCTAGTTTCTAAGTTAACGTAATTAAGAGGTATGCGCTGAGGGTCGCGTACCTTTTACGCATTTTTGACACTAGCAAAACCCAGTAATATCTATAGGGTACTTCCCGTTAATTTAGAATAATTAACTTTGACTGGAACAAGGTCTCGCAGCACAAGTAAAGGACATAATTGAAATTTTTTTAATTTGTAGTAACATCAAACACTTTAAAAAATTTTCACGTGTTTTCGTGCCATGTGATAAATTTGTTATATAAGAATAAAGGGCCCTGAGGGTGCGAGTGCGATTTGACTCGGCATAAGTAATGAACACCAGTGCAACAACATTAATAAACAATGAATATCAGGTGCTGACATATAATCAGAAACAATTTTTTCAAACTCACTTATAAGACGGTATCATTTCCAATGTGAAGTTAGTGAGGTCGTCGCCATCCTGGTAGTCCAAAATCAGATTTGTCACCACATCATTCTCTTTCTTCGTGTCTTCGCCTCCTTCATTATCAGTTTTTCCATCAGAGTCCTTCTTGATAGTTGTCTCATCCTGGTTATGAATAAAAAGTGTGTAATTAGTAAAGTTAAATAAATAAAACAAAAAATTTACAATAATGACTTCACATTCTATTGCCAAACAGACACAAAATAAACCACAACACATGCAAAGGCCAATATTCTTAACTTGTGCCACTTATAGTAATATTGGTGAGAAATAATAAAGATTGAAGTGGGCACTGCAAGAAGTTTGGAACATATTGCTATAATAGTAGAGGTATTGTAGTCAGTGGCCATTTTGAATAAAACCTGAATGGAGAAAGCGACAATTTGATACCTAATTGCTTTTCAATTGTTTTTATAATCGCGTCTCTTATTAAAATATGGAAAAGAATTTTCTAAAAATGAGTTGCCATTGTGGCGTTAACGTAGCAGATACAACTCGTAATATGTTGGAGGAAAACTGACTAATGAACACTTCATGCAATTTCTGTTTAGTCGCATTCGCAACGGAAATTTTGATTTGCAAACCATGGTGGCAGCTGTTCTGTATCAATATACTGCACAATTAGCACAATATTTAGATTAAAAAACAACAACTCCGACTGGCCAATCAATCTTCTACTTTATTGCTCCACGATAACACAAAAAGTCATACTGCATTGCACAACAAAGTTTCAAAGGTACGAAAGTTACACAAAAAATTTTGTTCCCAAAAAGCTATAGATATCGTCTTTAACACCTGCACCTTGAGTTCTTTCACAAACGCCTTCATGATCCTAAGCTATTAGATGGCAGAAAAGCATGGAAAATATGAATAACTATTTTGATTAAATATTTTTATTTTAGGAATTTCTACTTTTGTTTTTTCCTAATCAACACCTAACAAATGAAGCGGACGTTGACAGACTCCTGGAATACTATTTGCAAATATTTTGTATGTAGTTTTTTTTTTATTTTTCTAAAGTTTAGTCACTATGTTATGAAATCGATTTTTTTTTGCATTGAGTTGATTTCCATATTACTTTTATTACTTTCATTCTATCAAAAATACCTTAATTCCCTATATCAGTTTTTCTTACCCCACAATGGCATATGAAAGGTTAAGTCAATTACCCACAACAATAAACAAATCAAATCCTTTGCAGAAATTTCACTAGAAATAATGTTTTACGCCTAACCTTCACAGATATAGTTCTAACCATCCTTATAAAAAGTGGATATCATGCCCCAAAATCCCTATCTCTAGACGATAAAAGAAATGTGGCATTTATTGCTTTATACTTTTGTGCAATTCAATACATTTATAAACATACCATCTAAACAAATAATCTTCACCTGCTTAAAAAAAAAAGAAGTAACCAGATCTACTCACAGTCTCTTCTTCAGCATCCTCCTTATTCTCTTCAGCAGCCTTGCCTTCACCATCTTGCTCCTTCATGGAATCGTCGGCACTGTTCTTGCTTTCATCAGCGTGGCCGCTGTAACGACGTTTGCGCAGCCTATCGTCACGCACGTAGGACTGCTCCATGCTGAGCGTAGAGATGACCATCACTGTGAAAAAAGGTAAGAAATTATTAAAAAATAAAAACTAGTAAAAATTTATTTTGACATAACCTTTTAGGATTAAGTTTCTGATAAAAAAAAAAAGTCCCTAAATTTAAGTCATGGGACCATGGCAACAATATATTGAGAATAAACAGTATGTCAACTGTAAATGCAAGGTAGTAGTACAGGTGTGACCTTAGATTCGTTGATAAGTCTCTGTGTTTTAGACATATGACCATAAACGTAATATACTAGCGTAATAGACGTACTGTCTTTTCAACAACGCGTCACCGAAACGGAAATAAATACATAATATGCGAAATTCACAAAAGTTTGTGAGAGTTTTAGTGATGTGCACGGAAATATTATGAATTATCGATAGTACGTAATACTTTCAAAGTCG
Organism: Luffia ferchaultella; assembly: GCA_949709985.1. NCBI lineage: Eukaryota > Metazoa > Arthropoda > Insecta > Lepidoptera > Psychidae > Luffia > Luffia ferchaultella. Next base: position 3,123,454 of record OX453263.1, read on the forward strand.
TGTCACATTGACATGATCAAATTATCAAATCATTGTGGTGAGCTAAGCCACAATTTTTTGTAAAATAAAACAAAATCTTTTTTTATAAATTTAAATTGTAAATTCTACAAAGATTCACTGCATAAACTGGTTACTAGGACACGACTTGTGCCTGCATATTCACATGCTCACATCCGTCTTAAATTTTTATTGGAACTGCACACTTTGGGTATTATATTCCATGTTAAAATGTAAGATACTAATGAAACAATATAAACTTGGAACAATATCTGGAAATGTCACAAAATAATACCATTCCTCGGAAATCCGCTTTCATTTTCAAAACTGTACCTTCACTAATTGTATTTTTGAACAAACAATTATGTTATTGTTTTAATTTATACACATCTTCGAGAAAAGTACTATACAAGCCTTGACCACAACTGTGCTTAACCAGACTCTGTGATGCGTGCCTCGACCCTCATACACACGGTCGTCTAGTTAAGCTGCACTTGCGGGCCGCTGCAGTAATCTACTATATTGCAGTTTCACCACTTAATTACTTATTATCTCGAAAACATAGGTTGTGTGGTTTGACTCCCTTCACTACCAAAAGGACAAAATATTGAAATCGATTTTGAAAAAATTATGATTCTCGATGTCCGTTAGTACCAAATTAGTATTAAATGAATGGAGTGACTACAAAGTTTAATTTCATAGTTTTGTAAATTAACAACTAATTTCATAGCATATTTTCTGTTAAAAATAAAAAAAATGTTAATAAAGTCTGGTGACTGTGGAATGCAGGTGTAATGATAAAATATACCTTCAGGCTTAAGTTTTGTCAGGAAGTCCTGCTTGTCCTGAATGTTCCTCAGATGTTCCGGAGTGAGTCGATGCTCGTCGAGCTCCAACCTGTTAGCATTGGATCCTTTAATGTTCCTTATTACAGGATTAATCAGCTTATTTTAAAAAATGACAAAAAATTTAAACATATGTGAAAACACATTTCAACTGTACATGCAACCTGACGGTACCTCATAAGGAAATAGCCATACCAAATAAGCTGCACAGAAGTCAGCAGTTCGTTCAAGAATGATCTGAAATAACTCTATTGCCGGCCATGGAGCTCGCTATGACCTGCTCAATTCATTGACCTGTCACTTTCAGTTGTTTAAATATTTGTTTATTTACCTCGTAGGCATCTCCATATGACAAGGAGTGCAACCTGGGTGCAAATATTTCTTCAGTTTACGGTGCCCCACGGTCGTGCGGTGAGCCCCTCCATCTGCAGCGTACATGTCGCACATGGCACAGTAGAAATCTCTCGGTGTCTGCTGACCCGTTTTGCGGGTGCGTTTCATTTCACGAATCTGAGTGAACGATGGCAAAGAACAATAAGTTATCAGATCAATTTCTTTGCCTGATTGAATGAATAGGAATGAAACTTGAAAGAATGAAATTGCAACTCAGAGTTTGCTTTAATTGAAAATCAAATATTTTTGTATAAACTAAAAATTTTCATTGGCTTTTTGAATAAGCTACTTCTTCAGCCACTAATTTTTCTGTAACTTGAATCTGATATAAAATTACAATTATTTTTTAGAATCATACCCACCTTAAACTCCTGCCTCATAGTATCCGCAGTCAAAGCATAACTCTCAGCAGTCTTTTGCATCATGATGGCATGAGCTCGACCGTTGAGGTGGTTTTCGAAGGAACGTCCATCCCACATACTTTTATTGCAGATGTGACAACGCAAGTATTGCGCATCAATATCATCGTAGCGAGTCTTGGGTACATCTTTTTTCGCCTCCGTTTCCGATGCATCCGTTTTAGGTGTCTCTTTCGATTCTTCCGTACTGTGGTTATACTCAGAAATATAGTTTGGTATACAAAATAAGCAGACATACAGATAGCTCAATACAAGCTATTGCAAACCATTTTACAGCACAAGTGCATTTACATACATGCAAGGAAAACAAAAACGTTTGTCCCTTGCGTGCATATAAATGTCCGTGCTAGTAAATCGTTCACACTAGCTTTTATTGAACTAACTGTAAGGCAGATTTTTCATGTGAACGTATTTTGTCTTGCTGTTTATTATATGCACCAATTAAGGATGGGATGCACTTATGAAAATAAAAATGATTAAGGAAATTGTTGGTATGACTATAAAGCTAAATATAAAACTAGTATAGGCTAACCAGTAAAATATAGCGATGCTGAAAAGATGGCCACAATAGTCTAGAATATTATTATTACACCCAAATGTACTGGCTACTCATGAAAATAAATCTTTAAACCTCATCATTTTCACCGTTCGACGGAGTACATTCATGTAAGTATGCTAACAACTAAATAATTATAGTTACAAAACTGCGGGTGTAGATTTTTATTTCAATAATTATCTCCCTCTATACAAATTAAATTGAAATAGGAAAAGATGAAGGATATATTCCCAAGTATTTGGGGACTTAAAGTACCACAGGATTTACTTGAGTTTGTTTAATATGAGGATAATATTGTACATGTGACTTGCATATCGTTCATCAGTATTGTAAATTATAAATACTGCTAATTGTTTCTGAGGCAGATTGCAAAAGAAACATAAATAAATGATAAACTAACAGCTCTTGTTGATATGCTCATGTTATTCCCTCCTCGCATGCTACTCAACCTACTTATCCATGTGGCTTTTGAATCGGTTCAAGTTGTTAATATTCGTGACTTCTGTGGGCAACCCGTTTTTGTCCCCAACCACCCTGTTAGTTAAATATTACTGAAAGGGGTTACACATAGCAAGCTCTCATCGCAGCATTGTATTATGCCCACGCAAGTTTGTATATTTTTTTTTAGTATATTTTGACTCCAGCAGCAGCACATAGTAATAATTCCCTATTATTTTGTAAGTGTCAATGAGATCACTCCGTTTGGTTGATCGTGGTTAGTCTAAGGATTTCCAGACGTTCCTCATAGCCGATATTAGAGCTCGTGGCAGTTTAAGATTAAGTCAATAATTTTCTTCTATGTCAAATCTAATGACTTAGTGATATTGTGTTGAATTGATTGTCAAAAAATTGAATACGGGCAATGGTTCATTAAATAAATATTTATTTAATATGCAATTTACTTTAATAAAATAAAATAAATGTTGTATAGTTGGCAGCAATTGAAGTAATCCTGCTGTCAGGGATTACCATCCCAACTAGGCTTCTGCTAGAACTGTACCTACTTAGTTGATGTATACAAACAGTATATTTTTAAAGTGATATTGTTGTGTGAAAAGTTGTCGAAGACTTTTAAATTTAATTAAAAAAAAACTTCATGTAATTAATGAGTGCTCAATAGCTATAGTTTAGAAATGAGATGTGTCAGGCTACAGTTTAAAAATAAGATGTGAAATCCCATTCTTAATTGGAGATAAGAGGACCATCACACTTTACTTAAGAAGTTCACTACATACAAATAACTTATATTCACATGAAAAACCAGACTATAATTCAGCTTTTTCAAAAACAATATTTTTTTAGTCTACAATACAATAATTTAAAAAAAAAACTAGTCTTCAAAAATGCTGAAGGTATTTTAAAAACACATTCATGAACTGTGGTCAGTCAATATATTAATCAATACAATACTAATCTTACACCTAACATCTGTATCCTAAAAAAATGATAATTTTAATTTTTAATGTAAACAAAATATGCTGGAATCATTATCAGTATCATCTGAACTTTACAAGCTGTTAGATGGCATTCACATTTTCTAGACAAAGGATAATGCCTTCCAAGTATAGACCGCGGTACTTATCTTGCACCGATTCAAAAGTTTTTTAAACTGTGTATAAAAAACAACAATTCACTATCAATATCATTAATCAGAGGAATCAAATTGAAGTTTCAAAATTTTATCAAAGAAAATCCTAAGTTTTCGCGATGATAGCATTATACTAGCAGGAATATTTTTTTTGTTTTTAATTGTAATTGGTACAAATATTGATCGGAGTTAACTTTCAACATTCTTGTTTATTTACTACAGCCACTATTTTGTGCAATATGGAGAAAAAAATAAAAATCAAGTGATAGTTTGTAGTCAATAATAAATCTTTAATTAAATTTTAAAATAAATCTCAGAATCCTGCCATTTAGAAACTTCATAATTTTATTTACAAATGGTTTTTCATTTGACGCATGAGATTAGTCAGTAGATACCAGAATGGGCATTCTCCTTTAATCAGCTGATGGTTTCTTTTTTACTAATAGTGTGTCAATAAAAAAAATAATACATTTTCTAAACATATTTAGTCAATATTTGGACTGACAGTTTAACATTGATAGTAAACAAAATTTTACTTCTTTGAATTGATATACTTTGCTTTGAGTACATATTTTCGTAAAATATGTATGTTTAAAGAGATCAAGATAAGTAGAGATTGTTACACTGGCCCAATGTATTGAGTTCATGAATATGAAAATGCTCGTATATAAAAGAGGTTTATATATTTTAATGTCGAACAAACAGATAGATACCTCCATCTGTGGTGAAGACTGATTCCACCAATGTTGTATGATATATTTATACCCAGAATTCAGGGGATGTGGTATGAAGAAATTGTAAAATAATAAAGAAGTACCGTTGATTTTTTTTATAACATGCAACAGGATACAAATGACCCCGTAGACGATATCCGGCGTTTAAAGAAAATAATAGTGGACGGTGAACGAATAGTGCGTTTTCCCTCCAGCAACAGACGTACTGTCAGAAAGAAGTGTTTATTTGTTCGTAGGAAATGTTCTTTCGGACTTGAACATAGTGAACAAAACTGGAATTTGTATGGCGATTTTATTACGCCGAGAATCTTACCTCTCGCTTTTTAAAGGCTTAGCCTTATTAGAATCGGCATCCTTTTTCGGAGAGCTCTGCCTGTTCCGTTGCCCTTCATTGGGCCTGAAGGGTTTACGATTGCTGTTGATTCGCTCACCGGTACGATTGTAAGTGCCCGTACGCCGGAAATTACCTTGATTGCCCATCTAAAGGGAATCCATAATTCAATAATTAGAAAATATGAATAAAAGGGGACTCGAATCGCCACATTCATTCGAGCATCTAGCCAGTGAAAATAGCTAAAAAAATTTAAGCATAATACAGGAAATGTTTTTTTGTTCATAGACAAAGAATAGGACGAGTTGCATTTCAGCAGTTATCTTTGATCCCAAAAATGTGGCAGTCGCTCCTCTGTAAAAATGCAATAATGCACACAGAACAGGTTTAGTAGAATATTATTTACTTTAACCCAAGTTGGGTAAAAAGTTTGTTCCTTTAAAAGATATTATGCAACATCCACACTAATAATTCATCAATGTAATCAGTTTGGTTCACAAGATTCTCAAAAGCATATTTTATAGTTTTAAACATGAATTTGTAGAGAAAAAAAAAACTTATAGACACTTACCCTATTAGGCCCATAACCACGATCAAAACGACCCATTTCAGGGCCGAAGTCGCGTCTTATGGGCATATCCAAGAGAGACGGAACAGGGTTCTGTCTGGACTGAAGTAAATTGGTGATCAGATTATTCGCTAGAGCCAAAGTAGCTTCAGTGGAGGCTCCACCTAAGGGCAGTAGATTTGGTAACCCGGCTCCTGGGCCTCCGCCTTGCCAAGGGGAAAGCCCTGGTCGACCACCGAAGGTTTTACCGCGATCATTCCGCCCGTAGTCAGTACGTCTTGCACCGCCGGTGTTTTGAGTTCTTCGGTTCGCCATTTTGACTATGAAGATACAAATGTGTGGTAGGTAAGGTATCTTAGATAAAGGTTTATTTAGAGTAAAAGAATAATGAGTAACTAATATATGTTTCAATAACTGTTCAGAGTTATGAAAAGTTGACCAATACCTAATCAAAGAACCCGTAATTCGCCGACGTGGTCGTACTTTTTAATGCTTATGCACGTGTTTTGCACAAGCTTGGGTACCTACCTGCAATAATTAGTACTTAGCAAGTCAGTACACTACCTACCTACCATTTTTAAGTAACATTATGTAATTAAATTTTATATACAATCGTCATAAAAAGGACTTATCTTACAATAATGTTGTATTTATTAGTGCAGCATTAGTGTAATCGCCATTTATGTTTAATGCGTCATCGACCGGGCTCGACCCGACCGGCATTCCGAAAAACTCGCAAAGCTGGGAATTAAAAATTTCAAGTTATAACTCACCTTAAATGCTAGTTTACGCTTTTATGAAAAGAATCAGTTGATTCTATTTCAAGATGAATAACAGCAACAATTTCAATACACAAGCACAAAAGCAACCCGACGCCGTTTTCCGTGGTTTTCCGTGGAAAATAAAATGGCTGAAAATGGCCGTCAAACAGTCAGTGAGGGTCAGTGTTTCTCAGTGTGACCGTTTTTTAATCAAGACATAAGCTAAAACTAAAGATTGCTTGTGCTAAAAAATGGCTTTATGAGATTTATGCCAAAAGTATGCTACGAAATGAAACAATATATTTATTTTAATTATGTAATATCGTTTTTTTCCGAATCCTAATCCACTCCATATATTAGAAGTATTTTTGTTTAGCATATCTTGAATCGGTACTCTTTCGTTTTGTGTGTTTGATATTGCGAGGCGCATCAAAGATTTGGAAAAATTACATTATTTTGTCCTATCACGAAATTGATTACGGTTGTTACATTTAAAGTATGCGATTCGTCTTATTATATTGATATCGTATGATGACGATGGATCAAAACGTTCACCGTCCCAAATGTGACCTAAAACGTTATCACGTTTAGTACTAGCATTAAAATGTGGTACTTTTGGTCTTATTAGTTAGTAAGCTAAATTCTACTTGTCAATTGAAATTACTGGGTATATAAAAATATCTGCTGCATTGGTTTTTTGGTTTAAGTTTTTAATATATTCTTCGTATCTCCATTAAGGCAAACTTGACCTTTTTTTAAAATGTAGAATTGTCTTTCGTCTTACTATAATACCAATGGAAAACATTTTACGATCATCCAAAAGCATTGGATGCGTTCACTGTCTTAAAAAAGTGATAAAGTGATTGACCGATCGACCCTATTAGGGTCGATCGCCAGTTGGCGTTAAAATATGCAAATTTGTGGGTCCCACTCTATGGGAGTATTATGTCCATGGGATCATTTTAAAGTCTGTGATTGAATTCAATTAATCTGTGAATTCAATTGAGCAAAACCAGCAAAGCACAGCAGAGCAAAATTGTGTTTTGAAATTTTAAACGAACTACAGCGGACGATATAATTCATCTTTACCAAAGAAGAAGACATTTACGGACAATTTACGAAAGTAAGGTATATTACTGGCACCGGTCGTCAATTTTATCTAAAATAAAATTGAAATATTCAGTCGGCCTAAAAAATGGATAAACAAGATGACGAAAGTGGCCAGAATGAAGAACAAAAAGATGAACAAAATGATGAAGAAAACGATGAACACATCGATGAACAAAAACCTGCAAAGGTAATTGTACAAGTAAATAAAATATTTTTTTCTTATACCTATTTAAAATTGTTGCTTCTATCGTTCAGGATTTTTTCTGCTTAACAGTTTAACATTTTATTTTCTAAATCAATTCAGAACCGCAGTTCTTCACCTGGAATCAAATCCACTGCGGTCGTCAAGTATACATCAGTACAGAGTCCCGTAGAATATGCACGACTGCAGTGTAATACTGATCTAAACTCGCCGCCCTCAAATTGGAGCAGTGCTATAGATTCATATGGCTTGAAACAAATCTTGACGCAGAGTTCAGGACTATCCAGGTATGTATTTCTTTTAATAAAACTTTTGTACTTATTTTATTAATCTCTGTTTACTAAGCAGCTACAGTTCCAGTCAAACTTTATGGCGGATGTGAACATAGGCACAAGTCGCATTGCAGTAATCAGTTTTAGGTGTAGTGGGCCGCAGTGGAGCGAGGGGTACATGACTGTACCTGCGCAACAACGTTTATAGCGTTGTATTTTGATCCACCATAAACGAGGCGAACTATAGTGATCTACCAGAAAAGTAAATGTGACTGGACGTACCTGCAATTTGCAAGACAATTTGAACCAAATGTATTTAGTAATAATGTTGTTTTTACAGTATTTTCATTATAATTTTCATTATATTTCAGTATACTCATTATAAAAAATTCAATAGAATTTTTCTTATTAAAATTATTTCATTGGATAATTTTGAGCAAACCTGTGCTTCCAATGTTAACCGATTCCTACTACTTTTCTGATACATGTGCACATATGTTGTCTGGTGAAATATGGCTCTTAATATCATCTATCTTAATAAATTGTTACTAATGAAATAAACAGTTTTGTACATTGTGTTACAAGTGCCTTATGTTTTATAAGATAAAGTACTTGTTTTAAAAGTGAGTAAGTCTATCTGTTATTAATTTTATAACAGACTAGCGACCCGTCCTGGCTTCGCACGGGCAGCAGAGCATATAAGCCATAGTGTTTTTTCTGTCATAGTGTCATATCAGCTTGTTGCGTCGAACATTTGAATTAGACTTAATTAGATTTATATGTAACGTAATTTCATCTTACTTAGAGTATTTTGAATGTATTTTATTTTTAATTTTGTAAATATTTGCAAAAGTAAAGAATATATACGTACATAAAAACAAACTAAAACAACTAAAATAAAAAATTAAATCTCAATTCAAAAATGCGTCGTACGTGTTACTAATGTGTAAAAATTTGTTAACTTTGAAGAAAAAAGGTAGTGGCGTAACTTATCATCAGTAAGTAAGCAAATTATCAACTAAAATCAATTGAAACAAATTTTTGTCTTTTGCCGCCATTTCTATTGAAAATCATAGATTATGAAGAGTGAACCATACATTTTAGATACGTAGGTATAAAATGTTGGGGAACTATATGACTTAGGTGTAACTATTATTTTTTAGTTTCTTTATTACTCAACCTCTGCCATCTGTCTGTCTGACTGTCACAGCGTATTTTTCAATCAGAAACTAAGCTAATTTTGTTTAAGGGTAAGTAAAGTTTATATCACATTGCAACGGTGATTTTCATTGCACTTCGTTCACTTCTTCACCCATAAGGCAAAGTGATATAAAGTGTCGGGTCTAGTCATTGCAAGCGCATATTCTAGTACCTATATTCAGTACCAATTATAGTTTAATGTATAATTGTTTTACATGAATGGGGAAATATGTATACACAGTATTATTTAAGACAGATATTATAATTAAAACCGTCAGTTTTGCCTCTTTCAATTTATTTTACTATGTTGCCTTACATTACCCAATTCAATAGACAGAATATAAACAAAGCATATAGCCTCTCTGACGACGACATCGTATATCTATGACTCATTAGTACCCCGTACTGTTCACCGTTGCACACATATACACTGTTCGCGCCGTCTGTTACATAGTAATATTATTTCTATGCGCCGCAACCGGTTTCTTGTCGTGATTTCGTGATAATTCCTAAGATATTGATTTAATTTGTATGGTGTGAAGGACAATCATAATCTGTATGAAATGCTAAATTTAAAAAACATATTTAATTTGATAAGGATTAATACTGTATTATTATATTGTAAATTGCTTTCCAATCATCTCATCATATGACACCATTTTTTCAGACATAAAAATAGATATAGTAAGCTATCCATTAAAGATAGACATATGCCATCACGAACTTTTTTGTTGTCCTATACAAAAAGAACAATTCCTCCATACATTATTTTGTTATATCTCAAAAGGATTAGACAGTATTTTTGATAAAAGTTCCCAGCCGGCTTGATTTTTTCCGACTTCTTCATCAATAATCGTCATATTTCAACAAATTTCCACAAAACAATAATAAATTATATAAGTAAGCCTTCCTCTTGAATTACTCTGTCCATTAGTGTCGTATAATAATATGCCAATACGTTCGGTAGTTTTTGAGTTTATCGCGTTCAGACAGACAGGCAGACAGACAGACGCGGCGAAGGACTTTATTTTATAATATACATAGATAGTATAATTGGTACTTAAAATTTTAATATTGTCCAATTTACATACAAAACTCAAAAAAATTGTCCAACACTAACTTTGGTTACAAGTGAAAAAAATATTAATACATCTTGTTTTAAAAGGCTTGTGAAGATATTTAGGGCCCCTAAACTTTGCTTATACAATCAATTTGTCATTGTCATCGATATAAGTAAAAATAATATAGTAGGTACCTAGTTATAGTAATAATCAGTTTACATCTTTTATAACTTAATCTATATTAATAAAATTGAAGTGTCTGTCTGTTTGTTCCGGCTAATCTCCGAAACGGCTGAACTGATTTCAATGAAACTTTGCAGACATGCAGAGGGCATTATCGGGGTGACATAGGGTACTTTTTGTTTGTCTGTCTATCCGTCTGTCTGTTTGAGCTGACTTCCGAAACGGCTGAACCGATTTCAATGAAACTTTGCAGACGTGCAGAGGGCATTATCGGGGGTGACATAAGCTACTTTTTGTCTGTCTGTTTGAGCTGATCTCCATAATGGCTGAACCGATTTCAATCAAACTGGGTAGATATGCAGAGGGCATTATCGGGGGTGACACAAGCTACTTTATGTCTGTCTGTCCATCTGTCTGTCTGTTTGAGCTGATCAAAGAAACGACTGAACCAATTTCAATGAAACTTGGCAGACATTCAGAGGGCATTATCAGGGGTGAAACAAGCTACTTTTTGTCTGTCTGTCCATCTGTCTGTCTGTCTGTCCACCTATCTGTATGTTTGACCTGATCTCTGAAACAGCTGAACCGATTTCAATGAAACGTAAAAAGGAGGTTATCAGGAATGACATAAGTTGGTTTTTGTCTGGGTTTGTCTGTCTGTTAGGGCTAATTGTCGAAACGGCTGACCCGATATTACTGAAATTTTGCAAACACAAAGTGGGCGTTGCCAGGAGTGAAAAGCAATTTTATTTATATATACATATAAACAATCGTAGTGTCTGTTAGTCTGTTCCGGTTAATCTCCAAAACAGCTGACTGTTTTTGGGACCGACTTGTGGTATAGCTATTCTTCAAGATGAAATGGCTATATGGACTTTTTTGTAATTAGGTATAGAGATTTCTTAGGTAGGTTCAAGTTTCAGAATATTCTAGAAAGTGTTACAATATTCTGCAGCGTCGTGTTCCTTTAACTGTCCCAGTGCAACTGTGTAGTCCACACGAGCGAAGCCGCGGGCGGAAAGCTAGTCTATGTATTAATATGTGAAGGAAAAGCTTTAAACCCCTTTTTAAGCACACTGTGTGCACAGAGGAACATGAGATTTGGCATAATTACAGTTTGTGTGGAGTAAGAGTCCAGAAAGCTAAAATCTATATACAGGTTGAGTTTTTGAGATAGGACTGTATGGCCAAATCCTAAACTATGAGAAATAGTGGAAAGGAAGTGTTTAAAAGGGATATGAGCTCGATTTTAGTAAAAATAAAACTGCATATTCACATTTTTGAAAAATCGGTTACTTTGACAGGGAATCAAACAATCAATTTTATAATCTATGTATAAGTACATGAAGAAAAAATATTAGACCCCTTTTTAAGCATACTACTAGAAAGAATGTGATTTTCGGAATAGTTACAGTTTAAGTGGAGTAGGAACGTTGAAAGCTAAAATCTATATACAGGTTGAGTTTTTGAGATGGAACTGTATGCCCAAATTTAAAACTATGAGAAATAGCGAAAAGTGTTCAAAGGATTCATAGCTTGATTTATGAGGAAAAATCGCATTTTTGAATAATTTGTTACCTTAACAGGGAATCAAACCAGTTAATTTAATTATCTATATATCAATATGTGAAGAGGAAACTGTGTACCCCTTTTAAATCGTATTACGCGTACGGAGGAGTGTGAGATTTGACATAGGTAAAATTTATATGGAAAAGGAGTGCTAAAAACTAAAATCGTATGTATACCTAATATGTGTTACAAATACTGTCAACTATACGAGTTTAATAGTATGTCCTTTGATGCAGTTTGTATTAACTTACTGTCGCCTATTTATTATTGGTGGTATCAAAAAAGTGAGAACGGTCGAACTTCGACTGCTGGGTGACCACTAGTTCTTATAAATGAGATATCAAAATTCCTTAGCTCATAGAGTGTTTCATACCTTTATTTCATTTCAGTCCATTCTACATGTCAATTGTTTAAAAAGATTAAATTCTATGAGTCTTCGTAATAATAAAAACAACACAAACACTTTTTATTGTTATGTCCACTTTATAACAAACAGTTGAATTAAATTTTGCGACAAAATTCAATTTTTTACAGTAAATACAACACTAAAAAAATTCACTTTGAAACATTAATTTAACTATTTAATGATAAGGATTTGTAGTTGGTAACCAAAAGCGAAATAAAAGCGTTCGCAACGTGCGTGAACTGATATGGCCGCGGCCCGGCTCTGTGTGCGCGTCAGTGCATGCAGATACTTATTACGGGTCGGACGTGTCACACTGTTTAAGGGAATGTGACGAGAATTAAGTCGTGATATTGTTCAAATTAAATTAAAAATAATCGAAAAACCGTCTGCAGGCATAAACTAATGTTAAATTATAATGTTTACTTACCGCAAATACGATATTCAGCTCTTTTTTGCGTCTTTGACGAGCAGTTTTACAAATTTTTACGACACGGGCATCGCGCACATTTATTCAGCGCTAACCCATTACACCGACTAAAAGCCGGTTGGTGGACTTATTGCGTTTTGGATGACTTCATGCGCGGACACTTTAGAACGCGGACAGCCCATCCAGTTATATTATTGGTATATCAATGCTTTGAAACCTAGAAATGCACACAGACCTATTGTAATATCCTCAAAAGTCAAAAGAATGATATACCTACTTGTTGAGTAATATTTGTTTCATGTGAATTTATTTATTGCAATTATATTTACATTAGGTTTTATCACAGTTTCAGGATGGCTCATATGTTCCCTGATTGTGTGGGTGAAGTAGATGTGATATCTGGTGCTGAATGTATTAAAAAACTGTTGAAATTGCCATACCAGCCTACTGGAACTGTAAGTATATGTTTTGTTAACAAATAATACAGAAAAAAAGTACAATGAAAGATAGGTTTGTAGGGGTTAAACAAACGGATAGGATTGTACTTCCTAGGAAATTTGACAATTGTCTGACTCTATTACTTGTAGAAAGAAGGAAAGGTTGTCGTGTATTTAATAAACTTTGTACAAAAATTATTTGCAAAATTAAAGAACACAAGTGTATAGGATGACTTGCGTACCTGAGTGCGGTGATGTTTCTACTGGTAACAATTCATGTTGTTGCTAGGTATTTTATACGTTTTATTAACTTGCGTTTGGTTCTTTGATTGGCCTGACGTGTTTTGACAATTTTGTATTTTGCCCAATCAGAAAACATTTGGTGTCATCCGAGAGTCCAAAATATTTGGGCCGTACAATGTCACGTGTACTGAGCTAGCGGAAATATTGTTTGTCAATAAAAATAAATGACGGTGAAATATGATCGGAAAATGTTGCGACATTGGGGTCACTGATTTGGACTTTAGTCAATAGACTATAAGACTATAGGACAAAGGACTATAAGCGGCCCTTATAGGTTTTTTATAACATTTGCCGATTATCGAGAAAGTAATGTCCACATCTAAAATTCTGTCAATTTCCTTCTCTGTTGTCAGCTAAAGGTAATAATTTATTTGGGTCTAAATTAAAGGTCACTCATGGCACGGCACAATATGATGCAACAAATTGGCAATACGCAAAAGAAAAGCTTCGAGAGCTTTCCCATATAAATTGTATCAGGAAAGAAGAGACAATTTTACGTAACTTTGAATTTCTTTACTTTCAGGTTAGCATGATGGTACACAGAGTAGAGAATACTTTACTTTTGGATGATTTCGATGTCTACGATTACTTAATGAAATCTGAATGGTCTTGGCTAAAGGATTTTTTTTACGAAAATGTATTGAAGACAATGTCTGAGCAAGAACGGATGATGATAGAACTAAAAAGCCCAGGAACGTCCGGCGTGCAATTGACATCAAAATTTTTGTGTCACAGTGTTGCTAGTTTACCAGAACCCAAAGAAAAAACAAAGACTGATATACAACCTTCGCATAGCCGTGCCTACTTGGAAGGTTAGTTGATGGACCAAAGATCATGTCGGTTTCTTCGGGCAATTCTAGATTTCCGTAAACATTTTGTTTGAATAACCGATTGAGATAACTCCAAGCAGATTTCAATGCAAATGAAATGTCTCTTTTTAGTTAAAATGTTGTGGTGATAGCTTTGCGACTGCCACAGTTTGCATCATAATTTTTTTAGGGTTTTATACCCAAAGGGTACCGACAGAAACTCTATTCCTAAGACTCCACTGTCTGTCTGTCCATAACTCGGTCTATCACAAGGCTGTATCATCTGAACTGTAATAGATAGATGCTTGAAATTTCCTGTCGAAATTTGTATTGCTAAAGGTGCTATACAGCAAATAATAAAAATGAAATAAAGGTAAAAACTAAAAGGGGTCCCCATAAAAGAAACATGTTTTTTATATTGTATGGTGGTACAAAAGCCTTTGTGTGCGAGTTCTACTTGGCCGGTTTTTATAACAATACTGAAAAATTTGGATACTTAGGGAATTTTAGGATTGCATTTGGTCATCAAGCCCAAGCTGTTCTTCATTTCAAATAGGTTTGACCTATTTCCACATTCAGATTGCTGTTTGCCCAGCCACATCTCAATGTTGCTGGCATCTCAAATTTAGCCCGTAAAGTATACATTATTACGACCCAGGGTTCTGTAAGACCTGTTCAGTAAAACATGCAGCAAGTTGCATACACTATATTTTGCTAAGCAATCATTTACAGCAAAATCTTGCGCATATCCATATATAATGTCCCTATGACTATTTTTTTCTGTTTTCGTTCTCGCTACCATACCATTTATTCTATTCCGTTTTGCAACTCGAAAGCTTTGCTGGTCGTTCATTTCGAATCTTGTTTAGTTTCTTATTCCATGGGAACATTTGACCAGGGTAAACAGCAGCCAGTGTTAATCTATGTCCTTTCCATTTTCTCCATGCAAACGGCATGCAATTATATTAGTTAAAGGATTTAACTATACTATGTTGTAGGATAATGGGTTTGGACCAAATTTTTTAACACCAAGTTTTTATATTTTCTTCCGGAAACACAGTCCAATCATAGCAAATATAGCAAAAAATTTCTTTAATTTTTTAGTTATTTTTTTTCCAAAAAATTATAAGTAGTATATCGCTGTGATGTCAACTGGACAGATGCTTAGTATTTGCATTATATTAGACTAAATAAAGTAATAATTTTTTTTTTTCAAGAGGATTACGATTTCATTTGATGTAGTGCCTTTCCTTACCTCAATACTTTTTATTTAGCTTTGGTTTTCTGCTTTGGAAAGCAGTACAATAAGATCAACCGCCCCGATGACGTCATAGCGACAATTTCAACATCAGATGAATTTTCATAAATATCTGGCAAATTAGTTAGTAGAATAATTGGTATTTGGGAAGATTATTCTAGTACCTTATTCCTTTCAATTTTAATAACCTTCAATGCAACTTTAAAAGTTTGGTCCAAGCCCATTAGAAAGAACATATTGTATATGTAATTGCATTGCTTTTTACATTATATAAGCCCTTTTTAAACACCACTGCAGGGGCTTAGGCCTCCCCACAAGACGAGGGGGCTGTGTAATAATCAGTAATAATTTTTTGTAGGTCCGTTTCTCCCAGACGCAGAAGCACGAGCTGAAATCCCACCAAACGAACATTCGTACAACAGAAATGTCCTATGGACGTTCGAAAACATACAAATGTTGATTGGCAGCGACTTGCCCATTTTTGGGGGTAAAGACCGACCATGCGTGAGTCTTAGGTTACGTGACGCTAAAGAACCGATCAATGTATTGACCGGAATCGATTATTGGCTAGACAACCTTATGTGCAACGTACCAGAAGTCTTAATGTGTTACCATATTGATGGTATAGTAAAAAAATATGAACCGATGAAAACCGAAGATCTACCAAATTTAGAAGGATCGAAATTTTGCCCTAAAGTCATTAGAAACGTGGCGCAAAATATCTTGTCTTTTTTGAAAGCCAACGCGACGAAAGCCGGTCATACCTATTGGTTGTTTAAAGGGCCTCGTGATGATGTGGTGAAGCTATACGACTTAACTTCCTTATGTGGTGGTTTGGGTGGTACCGAAGGTATGGAGAACCCTTTTACGACGCCTGTAGCTATGTTGCTATATCGTGTAGCCCGTAATATGAGGATGATTAACAAAACGAAACATGTTAAAGAATTGTTGGAGAACGCTATAAAACTGTTGTCCAAAGAAAGGTATCCTCAAATTGTGGCATCATCACATTATATGCTGGCTGATCTGTATTTACCAGCGACGACGAATCCTGCAAAGCCTGATTTCAAAGGTAATTGAATCGATTTACTATTTTACAGATTCACTAATGATTTTACACTCGAAATGGGGAACCGCATTCTTTTTCAATTCGCTAATAAGAGTAGTCTTTGATACGACCCGCCTAGCCACGCACAGAAGCTCTCAGCCATCTGGCCTCGTGTCTCGTATATACAATACCCCACAGGGTTGTTACGGTAGTAAGGGGATCTTCCACCACCTCTAGTTAAAGCGTCAGTTATCCAATCTACCAGTTATCTGGCAGATTTCGTTTCCACGACATATTGATACTGTTAACCTCCAGTTAAAGACACAGTTATCCCATCAGCTAACTGACAACTGACTGTTAACTGACAAATAAAAGCAATATGGCCTATAATCCATCGATTTTATGATCGAATCAGCTGGTTGCGTACTTTTGTATAATTTGTGGTTGCGTTACCCACCTATTTTCAATTAATACGTTCATTGAAAACGAAAAAACGCCCGCGACAAAACGCCATCTAGTAGGAGTAATTTGCAGTTTCTCCTAATTGCCGAATCCAGGATTGCAGCTTATAAAAAACAAAGTAATATTCACAGATTATAGTTTCAAGAACATTAACTTTAATCACGAAGTCTATTAATAACACATATTGATATTGAAATAAAAATGAATATGTAAATGCACAAAATTACAACGATTGAAACATGTGATTGATATAATTTATAGTACAACACTGAGCTCTAGTTTACTAACTGTAGGTTAAATATGACAGTAAGTTATTGATGGAAAAGCATCGGGATAAAAGTAAAGTTCATCCTTCTGTTAAAGATATCTTACAGTTCAGTTAACTAGATGATAACTGATACTTGGTGGAAGACTTCCTAAGTCAATTGACGCATTATTTAATATTTTACTATAAAAACATGCGCTTTGTGACATATATACTGATATGCATATATACACGCAGAACACATAAATTTTCTTTTGGTTTTGGCACATTCTGGTAAAAGTAGCCAACGCTATCATGTACGTCATAAAAAAAAACACATTAAAAATGAAAATGACAATCAACAGAAGAATCAAGCGGAGATTCTGAAGATGATGAAGAAATGCCATCATCAGGCGTGGACTCTGGGCAGGGTCCTAGTGGTAACCAGTTGGCGGTGCAGATGAGGGGTTTGGCCCTGCACGACATAGGCGAAAGCATACAGCCGTCGTATCAAGTATGTCAGACTCCTTTTACAGTGTATTGATGGCTTAGAAAACAGACGGGAATAATAATAATAATGGAATAGACCACATAGAACATTACACCCTGAGAATCTTTCACCATTTGGCTCATGTTAGTAGTTACTCAGGGCAATACTTTACCAGTTTTAGATGAATAATCATTTGCTTATAGATATGTTACTAAGAGTGATATGTGGTAGGTAATCAAATTTTGTGTCCACAAGATCCCTGGATCAAATACAGATCTTACTCAGTAAATACCGCTTGGTCGGTCATTGGCGCCTTTGAGGATGTTTGGAATCCAACAGGTGGTACCCACCCGAGGTGTGGTCAATTATCAAAAATTATTGTTAGGTATCATCGTCATGTTATTGTTTGTAGTAGGCGCGGGACGAATTTCCTGCTTTTAATATACGTAATTAGTACATCAGTTATTAAAAAATAACGATTAATTAAAACTCAAAGTGTGTGGTCTCATTTTATTTTGACAAAAAAAGGCGGACATGAGTTTCCAAGTGATAAAACTCGCCTAAGACAGTGGTCTATGACGATTCGCAAGGATAACTGTAGTCCTTCAAAACATTCACGTTATTTCTAAAAATAATTTCGACAGAAATTATCATTAATTGCTTGAAATTAAGAAAAAACCTGCAAGGTTGACAATATTCTATATATCCTCACCTCATTTCACTGAAAACTGCACTGTTAGCATGAGTTTGAAGTGGTTTCATGTGTTTCGACACTCGCTAACGACGACGTAAAACGTTCGTATATGGAATTTTCCAAGGTATAGCTAGAGGCGTTGTACGTGTTCACCATGCAAATCTTTTACATCGTCAATAGCGAGTAAGAGCGGCTACACATCCATTCGGGTTGGCACATTCGGTTCAGCTTTGTTTTCATTCGGCAAAGCCGGGCGGTTTTATCTACTAAACTTATCCGAACACCCGCTGCACAGACCGGGCGGTTTGGCCCGCCCGGGCGTGCGAACGCAACCCGAACGAGGCCGATCGGGACAATTCTGGTTGCGTACGGCTTTTCTCCTTAAAACGTGTCATACTATTATTGATTGAATCATTCTAATAACAAATGGACGTCAATATAGAGTGGTCAGAAGAAAAAACTATTCAATTTATGATAGTTTATTTAATATCAGTGAGACCGCTTAATTTATTGTGGAACTCAAGAAATGAATTGTATAAAATAAATTTATAAAAGCTGCACAGAACAACACGTCTTCGTCGTCCCACGTTTTTAATAAAACTAGATAACTCTTTCATCAAAAGCGCAATGTGAAAGCCAAACAATCCAAGCCGTATATTATGCGTGTAGGGCGTTTCGTTTTGTCAGGCAGCATAACGCCTACCATTCGGGTTGTAGCGAGCAGGCCGAACGTTTTACCCTCCACACATATTCGGTTTGTACCGCCCGGGTATGCCGAATTACGCCGACCCGAACAGATGTATAGCGGCCATAAACGACTTAGGGCCAGTATTTAGGTCCTCACTAATCCTAGGAATAGCGTAAAGTGAAACTTAATTTTCAAAATCCAATACAAATTTTCAATTGTTTGTTTCCCTTAACACTATTCCTAGGATAAGTGAGAACTGAAATACCGACCTGTTACCTCGGTAACAGTGAAAATCATATCGGGCACCAATTTTATCGTTAAATAGCTTTCCGCCCGCGACTCCGCCAGCGTGTGTACTACACATTGGTACCGGAATCGCTAAAGGTACACTCTGGCTTAGCCATCAAAGGGTAACAGACACAGACACGTTTTCCGCGGTTAATAGTAACCCAATGGCCTTCCTTAGGGTCCAGTCCACTTCCAAATTTTACAGAAATCAATTTCATCTATAAGTTATTGGTCTCAGAAACTTGTTGATTTAAGGCGTATTTTAAGCAACTTCAGGCTTGAATATCTTATTGAAAGCTTAAATTTTTTTGTAATTTCGAGTTATGACCTAGATAACGTAGATTAAAAATAAATTTACTTCAAGTTGTTTTATTGCAAATACTCTTTTTACAATCGTGGAACTCGTGAAAGCCGTTTCGTTTGATTTCGTTATAAAAATTTTCATTTTCATTAAGTCTATCGCAACTTACCTATTTATCGAACGATGACGTTAGATGAAACGACATGCGTTCACGATGGCCGCGCATTTGAGTTCTTCTTGACCTACTAATTATCTTCACGCCATTCTTCACGCAAAATTTCATCAAAATTTGTGTAGTAGTGTTTGCATTATGTGCACAGGCAGAGAGACCAGAAATACGAAAATTGCTTTTCGTCTCAATATCTTTAGTAATGTTCACCGAAAAAATGTACAGTAATACGCACGGATGTTTGCGAATGACTCAATGCGCAGGTACAGCCGCGCAGGCAGTGAGGGTTAGTAGTGGGAGGCGGACGCCGCGCGCGCGAGCAAATAGCGCGAACTATCTTACCTCTACTTTATCTCTATCTTACCTCTTCTTCATCTTTATTTTACCTCTTCTTCATCTCTATTTTATGCTACTGCGACGCTTTCTGTAAATAACTTAACAGCGGCGAAGATTCGTGCGTATTACTGTACAGATGTGACCTTGTCACGTTTTTATTATGTGTATAGATAGATATACGAGTGATTTCATATTATTGACCTGATGCCTAGCGGAGGCTTGCACCCGCGGTGCAATAAGGCTGATTGACCAAGTGGATAGAGACCCTAACTGCAGAACCAAAGGTCGCGAGGTCGATTCCCGCCTGGGACAAATATTTGTATGCATTAACATGCTTATTTGTTCTGTATTTGGGTGTAAGCTATTTATACATGGATTATAAAGAATATGTATATCAGTCGTCTAGTATCCATAACACAAGCATAATTTCTTACTTTGGGGCTAGATGGCGCTGTGTGGGATGTCCCATGTATTATTATATATTATTAATGCAAACTTCATTAATATCGAAAAGTGAATTCATAATTATAATCAATTTATTGTGTTTTTCAATGCAGCGGCAAAAAACTAAATTAGACAAACGCCGAGGTTTAGGAGTGGAGCCTCTAACGCGTTGCGGTACCGCACTGAAGCACGCACTAAAAGGATTACGCGCACTGCACAATGTCACCATTGACAAGTGTAAGGTAAACATATTTAAGTTATTAAAGTTTTTGGTTTGATTACAAAGAAGTGGTAGTCATTTGTACAATTTGATCAAAATGATCCAAGAAAATTTTACCGTTAAGTGTGAATGTAAATTGATTTATGTATAGTTATTTTTATGATACCTTTATATTATCTTGCAAATTATGATAATAATATAGTGTATAGCTTTCGCCCGCGGCTTCGCCCGCGCAGACAGACGTTACGCCCACTCTCACCGCTCTCACCATTGTTCTCATTCCTTCTCGCACTTTTATTCTCCGCTGCTGCTTTCGTCTCTGTTATAATAGGTACTGATTCTTTCCCGCTCTTATTCGCGTTAGCATTTCACACATATATTTTATAGGTCCCGCCCCTGTTTTGCACGAAACCTAATCTTCCCCGCCTCTTCCCTTTTAACATCCATCGTCCTCACCTCATCAGTAGGCTGAGTTGTTAGACCGGGCGACCGTTTGAGAGTAAATTTTCCATCGCCGGGAATAGAACTTTTTCGAGATGAAAGGTACCTTATGTCCTTTTCTGTACCCTTGACTTGTATGGCGGATTTTTATGACTATCGGTTGTGTAGTTAACAAACAAACTCACTTTCGCATTTATTAGGATGGTATGGTAATTTTGAATACTGGATTTATTTTTATAAATTTTAAATTGTCATAATTTCTTCAATCTGTAATCATAGTTTGCCTTACATTCTAATTTACAAATCGATATTAATGTGCCTTTTCTCCCTTACTCCTCAACCCTTACACAAGCTCTAGAAATCTCAAAGTGCAAAATTCAAAAATTCAATTCAAAATTCAAAAAGTTTTTATTCAATATAAGATGTTTACACACACTTATTGAAAGTCAAAATAAATTGATTAGGTACCGGTTCAAAAACTAGAAGGAGAAGAACCGGCAAGAAACTTTTCCCTGTTTATTTTATTCAAACAAAAAAAACAACAAAACATTTTTTTTAAAATTTAAAGTGCTTACAACTATTACAATGATGTCCATAAGCACTTATCATTTAAATACTCGCTAATACAATAGTAAGCTTTTTTCATGAGTTGGACTTTAACTCGCTTTATGAATTGATTAGAATTCAAGTCTAACATTTCTTTTGGAATTTTATTATAAAAACGGATACAATTTCCCATGAAAGAATTATTAACCTTTGAGAGCCTGAACAATGATTGCATATACTTAAGCTGTTTTTGAGATAAGTTTTAATAAATATAAAAAAAAGGAAGTAGTGTCATAGTATAATTTGTTTTCAGCACAAAGAACGTGAGAGATTGAAACAGCAAATATTAATAGAAGAGCAACATCCACAAATGGCTAATCCATACGAACCGATCAAAATGACCTACGAGCCTTTGAATACGAAACGAAAAGACAAACCAGAACAAAAGGAGCATAGTTCTAGAAGCCGTCGCAAAAAGCGCGATAAGAAAAATTCAGAAAAAACGCAAAATTACCTAATCGAGAAATCATGTGACGTTGACAGGAACGCAATTTTAATACGAAAGGAGAATAATGTGTATCCGTCATTACACGAACCGAATAGAGACGATAATTTCGCTTGGAAACTACATTTGAAAACTCTGTTATATGAAAAAATATGTCTCGCTTACGCAACTTTAGCGGAATACAGCTATATAAGGGAGCATTATGGTTTTTCCCTAAAATATATCGACATAGCAAGTAAATGTCAGAAACTGTTAAGTAACATGATAATCAAAAGTCGGGTTGTAGATGCTAGCTGTTTGATAGGTAGAGTGGGTGACAATTATTTTCAAATCACAAAGAATTGGGATAAGCTAAAATTTTACGAAAAACAGTTCAATACAGATCATAATATTGACGCTCGGTTGAGATTTGAAATAGAAATAGATATGAACGAAGAAGTTGAAGAATTAGGGACTTCTGATGAATTTGACTTGGGTAAGTAAAGAGTTGCTGATTTTTTTAACGAAAATCCAGTTCAATTTTCGTAATAACTTTGGCGCGGCGTGGTTTTGTCTACTTTGTTACAATCACAGACAAGTCAACATTTAGACCACGCTTTAATAAACGTCAGTACGAAAACGAAATCGCCAAAAAGTGGCGGGTTGCAGGGAGAGGTCGGCTAGTTTTCATTGGCTCGTTCAAAATTGACAATTTAATGGCTTCCGACGTGCTTCCAACTGACGGCTCGCTAGTGACGTAGTTATGTAGTGTCACTACATAGCCTTGGCGAATGCTACTCCCTGTTAAAGCGTGGTATTCAGGGGTCCTACCACAATTTCTGAAGACCAAGGTCTTCAACCAATGCGTCCTGCCCACAATGTCTGAAGACCAAGGTCTTCAACCAATATGTTCGGTCCACTATATCTGAAGACCAAGATTTTCCCGCCAACAATGTTCTTCAACCAATGCGTCTTGGCCACAATGTCTGAAGACCAAGTTCTTCAACCAATGTGTATTGCCTACAATGACGTACGGTGCCGAAACATGGACTCTCACGGAAGAATTGGTTCACAAATCCAACTTCAGAACGAAGAAAATGTTTGACGCGACATATACCAGATTTAACAATTTTTGAAACTTATACAGATAACATGATAAATTGATATATTTTTAAAGTATGTGAAGATATATAAAAGTGTCCTTAGTACCTGTTAATTTTCAATATTTGTGTATTTTTTATTTTCAACAGCAATAACTCTGCCAGAAAGCGAAATAGAAGCGCTTCGTCAGAGCTGCGAGTATTACAAGAAAGCTATAAGAGTGACCGCAGACGAGAAACGCGAGGAGCTGTCGCGGCGTCTTGCATCTGTGAAAAACGAACTGGCAGTAAAATACATGAATGAGGGGCAGGGTTAGAACGTTTTTATTTTTATTTTTTTTTAAAGTATTAAATCTCGTTAGATTTCATTTTCCAGAACGTATAAGATGGGTATTCAATCAAAAGTGAGGATTACTAAGACGCAGATATCTTTTAATAAAAATTATTTAATTTCTCGACTTAATTACCTTTTAAGTTAAAACAATTGATGTATCTTGTAAACTTAAAATTCCTTTACTAAAAAAACTCTTTATCCCGAAAAACTAAAAAAATCGTGTATTGTGGCGACCACTGCCTCATCGTCTTCAAATTTTTGACCTCTGAGGTGCTCTTTCAAACGCGGAAAGAGATGAAAATCACTAGAAGCGAGGTCCGGTGAATGTGGAGGATGTTCCATCAATTCATCATCAAAGACTGACTGATTGGCCGAATGGTCAGAGACCCTAAATGCGGAGCCAAGGGTCGCGGGTTCAAATCTCGCCCGGGAGAAATATTTGTGTGCGTGAACATGTCTATTTGTTCCGTGTCTGGGTGTAAAATATCTATATATGTACATACTTATAAAAAAGAATATTTAAGTATGTATATCAGTTCTCTGGTACTCATAGTACAAGCTTTGCTCAGTTTGGGACTAGATGGCACTGTGTGGGACGTCTCAGGTATTATTATTATTCAAAGCCAGTATCTTCAATGGTAGCCATCGCAACTCTGGACTTGTGCATGGGGGCATCATCTTGGTGAAACAAAACAACTTTAAGCCAATTTGCCGCACCGTTTCTCGCGCATTTCGTTACGCAATTTTTTATTTTTCCTGCGTATAAATAAAGTCTCCGTAATAGTGGCTACATGACGTAGGTATTTCATCATTATCACTCCTTGCCTGTCCCAGGAAAAAGCCCATGATCTTATCGACGGATGAAATTGTTTCAAAATTATAATTTTCAATAAGTTATTTACTTTATAAAATGTACACTCTGTATTTATGAATTTAAATATTATTTTTCAGAATTATTCATGCAATCTTTAGAAGAAGAAGAAAACAAGGAGACGGCAAAGGCTAAAATTTCACATAAACAGTTTGAAAATTTCTCAAAGAAATCTTGGCAATTGCTGAGTGAAGCTTTCGAGTTGTTTGAAAAAGTCAATGATATACCGAATCTAGCACTTTTGTATTGCAATATGGGCAGATATATGAGGTTTAAAGCGCATTGCGATGTTAGTTATTTTAAGTAAGTGCATAACTTATAATAGCTTTTGGAGTTTGAAAATGGTGAAAAGAGTTATACAGAGTGATATGTGTGATAGAAAAGTCTGGAAGATATGCGTATAATCGATTATTAAAACAATATTATTATTAAAACCTTTTTATTTTCCATAATAACATTTCATTTTTATTTACGTCATTATTATTATTTCCTTTAATTGCAAATATTATAGTACCTAACAATTTGAAATAACTACTATATACCTACATTAAATTTAGAAATATTTCAAATCATAAAACCCCAGATGAATACATTTTAGACTTGTAATTACATAGTAATATTTATTATTTGATTTATTTTATCATTGTTTTTTTTTTGTTATTAGAGATCTCTTAATGAGTAAAGGCCTCCTCCAGCTTTTTCCATTTCTCTGTCTTGGGCTATTTCATTTCAACTTTCTCCCGCAAGTGAAACAGTATTAACATAAATAGTCGTTATATAAAATTGCCTCCATTTTTAAATATTTTAAATATTTTTTTATTTGCTGTTGATACACTCATCAAAATGGTCCCTCAATAAAAGTACATTTGTATTCATTACTACATTATATGTTGTTATTAAACTATATTATAATTTTTGTGTTTTAGCGCCGACAAAAAGAAATTATACAACCAAGCCGAGGATATGTATCTAACCGCCCTTAAGTTATTAGGGCCGGAAGAGACTTGCGGTGCCCTTTCCGTAAGAGAGTTAGTCTGCTGGGAGTTATCGAGCCACACGTACACGAGAGCGACCGTCATGCAAGACCGTCCACTGAGATATTTTAATGTGAGTTTTGTTGATATTTTGAATGCAATGAGTTTTACGCGGCGCGTACGCATGTATTTAGTGAAATAAAATTATCGAAAAAGTCGATTGAGTCATATCACTCACTTGATCATGAACGATAGCTTTTTTTTTTCGTCAGAACATGTTTCCATGCCTTCATTACCAGTACTCCAGAGTACAGTCCTTTTTCAATATTGAGTTAAAGAATTTAGACAACCTTGCAACACTAGTTGGGGGGTTTAATAAACTTGAATCGTAGTAGCAAAAGTGACGATGTCGATGGCGATTATTTTACTTCATTTCTAGGATCCCGTACTCAAAGGGTACTAACGGGAATTCTATTACTAAGGCTCCGCTGTACGTACGTCCGTCCGTCTGTGTGTCACAGGGCTGTATTGTCTGAACCGCAATAGATAGACATTTAAAATCACAGAGTGTGTATCACTATGTCGCTATAACAAGTAATAAAAATAAAATAAGTTAAAAATTAAAGCGAGTCCTTTTTCAAGAAACATGTTTTTTGTACGTCTTTGATGATTGGTGGTTGTGAGATCATTGCTTAAACTTGAAATCATGAAGTATAAATTTAAAGGAGTCTCCATACAAGAATCTAGTTTATATTATACGGTGGTACGGAACCCTTCGTGTGCGAGTCCCACTCGAACTTGCTGGTTTTATACATTAACGAGTCATTGGTGGATGGATTCGCTTATGGCGGGAATCGAACCCACGACTGTTTTATCAAAAGCGGGGCTGTTTACCCACCACAGCTCAAGTTACTTTACAAACGCGTATTACAATACATCCAATGTAATAGATATTTTGTGATGAAACTAAATTCCAAGAGTTTGATTTTAATAAACCTTTAATATAATTAAACCCTGTACTATAATTTAATATTGAACATTTTCTAGGAAGTGAATGACGTAGCGGACGCTTTGAAACACGCTCTCAAATATTGCTTATTGAGCCCTAGCAAGAGACAACATTTATACCAGTTTAGAGCGGCGATGATATACCATAAATTAGGATCGCTGTATCATAAACAATACAGGTGAGTAGTGTTGCAAGTTTTACATGGAGTCACGTTAAAACATCGTTATAAGTAAGCGGAAAGAAGACCGTCTCGCGACAGTAACAACTTGCAAGCGCGTTATTGATTCAGATTGATTGCGGAATATTTTTGTTTAGGAAATAAATGTCTTTAGTTAATCAATATCAGGCTTAATTGGGATAAAATGCTGTAGAGGTTGTGGTGGACAGCGAAGCGCCAATATTTTTTTAAATACATTTGCTATCAATACGGTCTTTATGACACCGAAACTTGAATCGTAATGTTGTATTTTACAGTACTAAGCCTTTTTACTTTACACCAATCACAAACAAGCATTCTGTTTGTAACGCATGCGTAAACCGCAAAAAGTAACCCGCTTGCGCGTTTAGCTCCCGCCATTATTACATTTGAAGTATCTACCTAATTTTAATCACAAATGTATTGAAAAACGTCGTATGATGCTCGTACTCAGTATTCGGCTTCGCCTCGTGCCTATAAACATCTCGACTATAATATGCAGCTTACCGTACTTGCATCATAGTGTACTATTAGAAAGTTACATAGTCGTCCGTTGCTCAGTATAAACAGTTATAAATAACAAAATTTAAAGTGAATTATACTTATGATTAAAGAATTCTAATAATTACTTTATTTCTCAATAGTACTTGTGGAATAGTTAAAATAAAATATAAACAAAAGTACCAACATAGTCGTCAAAGTAATCTCAAATGCAATTTGATTTATGATATTTAATGACATATAGCTTTTGTTGATATTTCTCTGTTGAATACATTTTGTGACAATGAAAAACTGAATACCGTATCGATTAAAACATAATAATAATAATAACGTATACATGACAACAACGTCTAGGCCCCAAACTAAGCATTAGCTTGTGTTTTGGGTACCAAGCGAACACACCACATAGAACAACCAAGACGCGGTACCAGTATCGATATTCATCATATAAATACTGACCCGACCTGGGATTCGAACCCGGGACCTCCAGCTATGTAGGCAGGGTCGCTACCCACTAGGCTAAGCGGTCGTCATGTTTGATTGTCTGTATGTTCTTGGAGGAATTTTGACTTTAAAGGTTTGTTAAAAAGTTTTATTGAGATAGACTTTAAAATGGGTATAGTTTAATGAAAAAATGTATTTAATATAGTCATAAGCTGAGATCGGTGCATTTTACGTATGATCTCATGTCATCTTGTTTAAGGCAATAGAATGTACAATTTTAATATACCGGGTGTTTGGCTGTACGTAGTCCAAACTTGTAAAGTGTGTTGAGCTTGTCGAACTAAATAAAAAGTTAAAAAAAAAATACTAAGAACATAATAAAAAAGTAAACTTTTAACATGTTTTTCTCGGTAACCGTTAGTTTGCGCCATCTGCTCACTTAAATGTTTTTGTTTAGTTTGGTAAGCTTATACCGGCCCTATAAGTTTGGATTACGCTCGGTCGAACACACGGGATCGTATAAAGGTATTCAGAATAATGAACATTCTTGTAGTTTTTTTTTTTTAGTATAAAACTAGGTGATAAAAAATGGATTTTCCGTGTTTTGGCCTTCTTTACAAATACTTACAAATTATTTATGTCCATTTATTATAGAGACACGACCGAAGAAGGCGCCAAACGTCGTACTATGATGAACTTGACGCGGACAAATTACGAGAGCTCTGCGAACTTGTTTGCACTTTTAGAGGAAGGTCCCATGTTCGTCACGGTACAATTGGAGCACGTAGCAATCATGGAAGCGCAAGCCGAGTGTAAGACTTATTAAATTTCATATTAATAACACCTGGGGCATCCCACACAGCGCCATCTAGTGTCAAAGTAAGCAAGTATTATCCTTGTATGATGGGGTAGGTACTAGACAGCTGATATATATGCATATATATACATATATAGTTACTTTTACACACCCAACACGAAACAAATAGGCAAGTTCATGCACACAAATATTGAATCGATACCGTAACCCTTGGCTCCGTAGGGATCTCTAATTACTCAGCCAACGGTCAGTCATATTAATATATTAAATAGTTCATATTAATTTTCTTTAGGGAAAATTAATATTAGGATGTAGCCACATCTTGCTTACAATCGGCCACATACGATCGGCCCAGCGTTACGCGTAAACAGGTTGAACTTTACAAGTGTGGGTGGATGGCCAAATCTAAAACTATAAGCGAAAGCAAAGTACTAAATTTTTTTGTTTGACAGGGCCACTTCTTGTTGAGTCGAATTGGTCATGGGCCACATAATAAATGTTTCAGTAGTAAATTGTAGAAAAGACTCACTTTTCCTACAATAAAGTTTTTTTTTTATAATATTTATATTCTGTTTGTACTTAAATTATGTCTACTTAAACCAGGGTTCCTCAACCTTTTTTTTTTAAAATGCCCTGATATTCTACTGCGGGCCACATAATAAAAAAGTATAAGGCCGAGCTTAAATAAAAGTCTAACTAGCTTTGTTTTTTTGACATATACTTGAAACCGCACCTCTTGTACCATTACAAGTGACGCAAAGAGCGAAAAGTAATATTAGCTATCTCTCTCACAAGTGCTGATTGCGCGTCGACTAGCGATGTCTTGTCATACGATCCATACTATCGCAGGTACATAGTAATTTATTCAAAGGATTTTAAGAGATAGTAGTTGAAAATGAGAGATGCCCCGCAGGCCACCAAAAATGCTATGCGAGCCACAAGTGGCCCGCGGGCCGCACGTTGAGTACCGTTGACTTAAACAAACATTCATTTTTAGGGTTTCGTACCCAAAGGGTATCAACGGGATCTCTATCTCTAAGCCTCTGCTGTTCTTCTGTCTGTCTGTCACAGGGCTGTATCGTCTGTACCGTAATAGGTAGTCTCTTGAAATTTTTACAGTGTGTATTACTATGGCTGCTATTCCATTCCATCCAATCATCCCTTTTTATATCCCACTGCTGGGGCTTAGGCCTCCTCTCAAGATGAGGACGCTTGGAGCTAAAATCCACCACGCTACTCTAATGCAGGTTAACGGATTGTAACGATTGCCATCCATTAACAGCAATCGATACCGACTGCGTAATGTGATCTCCGAGGCACGGAGTCAGTAATAGTCAATTAAATCAGAAAAAATTCATTGGTACACGACCGGATTCGAACCGCAGCCACATGGCCTTATTGATTTGAAACGGGTTTGCTGCGTTCGGGTTATCACGACATAGCGCTTTAACAACAAATAATAAAAATTAAATTAAATTAAAAATAAAAGGGGGCCTCATACAAAAAGTGTTTTTTTATATTATTGTACGGTGGCACGAAACCATTTTATTTTACGAATTCGGTCATAAAGCAAATAACAATTTATATTTCTTAGCATAATAACTTTTAGAAAATATACCTACGACATAAAACATAAAATAATAATAATACCTGGGACATCCCACACAGCGCCATCTAGTCATAAACTTCGCAAAGCTTGTATTATGGGTACTATACAACCGATATACATACTTAAACATTCTTTATAATATATACTTATATATTTATCAAAAGAATTGAACCTTATTTTACTGTTGTATATTTTAAATACATTTCCATTGTTTTCCGAACATGTATGTAATTCATGAAATATTTTTTTTTCAGTCACGCCCAATTTGAAACTGAAATCTTTACAAACCGCTCTTCAGCTCCTTCGTCAATCGCTCTCAATCATGAAGATCATGAGAGACAACGATCCTTACGAACCCAAAGAGCGTAAACCAGATGAAGATGACAGAATAGTAACTAGCGTGTACAACCTGTTGAGTCTCTATGAAAATCGCTTGCATTTCGCGCTCAAAAGCTTAATACAATATTGTCGTTCTAAATCCAATAAGGACTACGAGAAAATGACGGAAACCTACAAAAGGATGTACTCGGTCAGTTTAAGAATTAAAAAGTCTGAAAATGTGCAACTCTATGCAGGTAGTATTTGTGAAATTTTGGAAAACATGGACAAAGCCGAACGTGAGAGTAGTTAATGTTTTTATAGTAGATCTTCATAGGTTTAGGCATAGGTTTAGGTAAAAACTGCGTAGAGGCGAAACTCGCGACACTGCGCCGAACGCCCGGTTGTATTTCGTTTTTAGTTAAGCCACCATGGTTGGATGCATTCGTGATGACGTGCGCAACCGCGCAAAAACGTCAACCATGAACTTTCGTCAACTTAGAAATGCAATCGGACGCTCGGCTATGAGACGTTAGTGTCGCCTCTACCTAGTTACTAATACTTTAGGGATTTTGTTTCTATTATTAAGACTAAAATTGAGACACTTTTTTTTTAAATTGTTGTTTAACCAATACCATCGGTACCTCAAGAACCGAGTTAAGGAAATCTTAACACTTATTATGATAAGAGTCTCCCAGTGGCCACAATTTTTAAGTCGTGATATAAATATTTTCGTAAATAATAAGCACAGCCAATTAACGGTGCTGGTGGTAGTGATAGTGCTGCTATCTGTTGTCAAAAATCCCAATTTCGTGCGATTAGAATTGTTGAATAACTAAATGCAACTAGTTTATATAGATAAGAAAATAATGACGAGTGTAATCGGTCCACTCATTTAACACGTAGAACGCCAAGCTGGACGGAAATTATATTGTCGGACACCGATTGGCCAATAAAGCGTGAACGCTTGTTAAGCAGTTTAATAATAAAATTGATTTCCATGTTATTAAAGCCATATAGAACTCGCCGTCGGTGGTTATTGGTCTTGTGTACAAAATCAAGAAAAATTCAATCATTTTTGGGGAATTTCTGCCAAACATTTGTCCATTTTCGCCTAAATCTTTTAAAGATATTACGATTCATTCCCCTACCCTCATTCATAAGAAATTTTGTGAATATATTATCAAGTAATAAAATTGATGTGTTTACAATATTTAATTCTGAATATTATTGACATGTCAATAGCGTAATAATTTGCATTATATTTTTATGTTGAATTCTGATTTTTTTTGGTCAAACACTTTTTTAAATTGGTTTTTTTATTTCGTTATTAATAAAGTACCTAAAATAAAATGAACGCTAACAATATGAGATGTATAAACACAAAATAATAGTCTATTGAAATACCTAACGGTAAATATGGCGGCATTATAAACTGACCAATCACGTACTAGCTAAGCAGTACGACATTTTTTTTATTGGCACGTGATTGAACGATCCGTCAAGTGACGCGTGACGTCACTTTTTTTTAAAGTGGAATACCAGTGAACGAAAGATATGACGAATAAGGTGAAAAATGTTTGCTGCGGTTGAAGGTATGGATGCGGTACAAGCGTGAAATTAACGCGTGGTCGCCTAGTGTAACTATATTGAACAATAATTGACACTTGAGTATTTTCGAACAAGTACAACTGAGCAAGTAGGTATATATCCATTGAATGAATAGGATACGATGAACTAAAATTTCGATTTTGTTTTTTGTACGTTTTTATTACTCGTTTCTCGCTTGTAATGGTTTCGCAGCCTTAAGGCGGGGCTACACCAACGTGTTGCGTCGTTAATTATCTAATTAATGGTTTGGATACACTTGCATTTTGTAAATGTAGCGACACTGAATGTAGTCCCACCTTTACCCCACAAACATATAAATAGTTTTCAATAAATTTTGTTTAACTTTTTTTTTAAATATTTTTTTCAAATGTGACATCAAAACGCATTTAAGCAGCTATTATTTTTACTAACAATTTAAATAAGTTTTATTCGATATTTGAGTTTTATGTGGAATTACTGATAACTAAGAATATTTTGTTGAGAAGTCTTTAATAATCGTGACTATGTAAACGAGCCGGACATAATTCATAACTGTACTGTTTTTTATCCATAACATTTAGGGCCGGACCACACGACCCGGGAACCGGTTCCGACGGTTTTAGTATGAATGGCGTTCTAGCCGAATCGGGGTTGTGTAGTTCCGGTTCTATGTCGTAACATCGTTGACTCCTGTGACGTCACAAATCTCACTTTGACACCCCACCATCTTGTGTTATGTGCGTGAGTGGGACGGATGTAGATCTGACGTCAGAACGATGAAAAAGCCAAAATAAAACGATGTTTTAGAACGCAGTCATAGTGACTCAATATCATTAAAATGACAGTATGTATCCAAGTGTTTTTAGTATTGAAAAACTATGACTTATGAAATGAAATGACCAACTGATGTCATATCATAACATCGGTAAATTGTAGTCTATTGAAGTGAGATTGTGACGTCATCTTATAAATTTCAACGTGCCATTTAATAACGATGCTATTTTTATAGACTCGTATACACCGAGCTTTGAATTGGTTCAATAGAGGAGTAGTGCTGGTTGTTTAGTTCAAAAACCAGCTAAAAAAAGGTGAAATGAGGGACACGCACATGGCCTACGCGATTTATCACTTAGATGTTTGTGGTCTTTGCGTATTACATGTCACAACTAGTTGCATACTATTAAATGAAAGGAAGATACCAATTAAACATTTTGAGTAAATAAAGTTCACTATGTCGGCTCGGAGTCGTTGTGTTGGGCCTTCTAGTGTGCTACATTCGAAGTTCGGTGCTCTTATATGATTTGAAAAAATACGTGACTATGTTATTTTATTCTTAGTTGTATAAACGATATAAAGTCATTGCATACGGACATCAAAATGAGGTAACGGAGAAAAGGAGGAAATGCAGGTCGCCACGAGCAATATTGAAGCCTGAAAATCCCTTTCGATTTGCATGTAAATACACCAAATACTAACATATATATAATAACCTAGCTGCCTATGTTTACCCCTTGCAATACCGAAGGCTTGAAAATAAGTTGCCGTAAAATGGTGTAAAATCAATTCTGAGTTACGAATTCGATGAGGTAGGATCTCAGTGGGTAGGATAGTACTGGTTTTGTAATTATTCATTTGTTAGAAAATTATAAAAAATCTTGCTACAATAATAAATTTTGCTAAACGAAGTTTCACGTGTAGTATATTTAACTGTATTGGAGTGTGACGTACCAGTCTATCATTACCCTCTTCTATTAGGTTTAAATCACTAAAAATTGTTTTTTTTTTTTCATTATTATTTATTAAAGAAACGCATTAGTTTGAAATAATTTAAAACATAAATTAATCTACTTTTGTTTAATCTATTCCTACAACACTCGAATCTTCATTTCTGCCTATATCACGCGTATCATTTTGATGTTAGTGTGTAAAGAAATCCGTTACTTATAAATTTATTTATTGACATACATTTTGCTGTATTCCAATATGATTTTTGTATCCAAAGTTAATATGTGATGGCTTAATTTTTAAGATTTTTTATTATAATGATGGCTTCTTAGTTTTATCATTTAAGTTACCGAACTATTGTTTATACTGATAGTAAATAATGATTTCTATTAATCACGCCGATTGTATTACACTGGTGTCAGTCACAGTATCGTGAAAATCTGATTTAATAACATCCAGTGATTTAGGATAGAAATTGGCAGTCGAACACCTTGTCGCACAATGGTGGCGGACAAAATCATTCTATAGATAGCATGTCTCGACAGTTTTCGACACTTGGCCCCTTGTTGTGAAAAATGCGATTAGGGGATAGAACTTAGTCGATCAATAGTTTAAATACCTGCTCAAAGACTTGTGCGCCAAAGATGGGATGTTCCCGTACTGTGTCCGACACTATTGCTATTTTAGTGCCATTATTGGACTGTGAGCTCTGGTTTATACTAAATGTAGATAACTAATTACTGTAAAAAAATACTGCGTTCCCACAAACTTCACTATTTACACGAAAAGTAAGTCGTGCTATGACGTCACGTCATGTACTTACACGAACGTATAGGAACTTTATATTAAAGTGAACATCTCAAAAATTAATACGGTCAGCTGTCAATTTTCCTGTGTCAGTCAGCTGTCAATTTTTGTAAACCATCCTGGATTCCGTACAAAAATGTTCAATGATTTTCGATTGACGATTGTGACATTTCCTGACCACAATTCACATTAGTATCATTTGGTCGCTCATTTCACTAGGATCCACCGACGAGGCTCCACTGTTGTATCCACGGATATTTTTTTTCCTCTTCGATCCACCGGTGGATCTACAGATAATTTTTTTCCTCCTAAGTCCACCGGTGGATCCACGGATATTTTGTTTTCCTTTTCGACCCACCGCACTGTTGGATCTGGATATTATTTAACTAGTGGATATTATTTAACGTCAGATCACGTTTAGCTGTCACGTGTAAACTTCTAGTTTACAGATATTTGTTTTTGCGACATTCAATAGGCTAGTAGACATTTTTTTTAAATTATATTATATGAAAGAGTCTTCTAATTATATCATAACAGTGAAAAAATTGCAAAAAAAAATTTTTTTCAAAGACTAAATACATGTTTAAGATGTCTTCTTATACAGAGAGGGCAATACCGCACGATATTTACTTTTGACGTCAGGTCATATAAATTATGATGATAAATTACATTTTGCAAGAAAAAGACAAAGATAAAATTTTAATAGCTTATGTCTTCCATATTCTTAAACCGAATATAATTTTGTTTATAAATTTGGTAAAAGTGTGGGGTGCTCAATATAAGCTGTTATAAATATTTCATTGTAACATTTTCTAAAAGTAGAGTTAGTATGAAAGGCACCCTACGTGTTTCCACAATAACATTAATTTTGTCGTTAATCAAATAGACGACCGCTTAGCCTAGTGGGCAACGACCCTGCCTGCGAAGCTGGAGGTCCCGGTTCGAATCCCAGGTCGGGTCAGTATTTATATGATGAGTATTGATACTGGCACCGGGTCTTGGTTGTTATACGTATGTGGTGTCTTCGCTTGGTACCCAAAATACAAGCTAATGCTTAGTTTGGGACCTAGACGTTGTTGTGATTGTATATGTTAATATTATTATTATTATTATTAATCGTATTAAAGCGTATTTTTTTGAGTTTTTTTTAAACTCTAATTTATTTTTTTATTCGACGAGATCATTTGTCTGTTGGGCAACATCTACCATTTAGTGGTAGATCGAAGTGGAATATGAAATATATGATTATTTTGATTTTCTTTTTTAACCCTAAACCAGTGGATCGAAGAGGAAAAAAAATATCCTTAGATCCACCAGTGGAGCCTCGTCGGTGGATCCAAGTGGAATGAGCCCATTTGGTGGTAGTAAGCTAACATCTTTTTGGGAACAAAGAACAAGTAGCCTAATAATGCTTACTAACATCGATGCAGTTAATTTTGATATCCAACATAAACCGATTTTTGTATGTCGGCGTGAAATTAATTTTTTTTTAATGTAATTGATATCGGTATAACTCCGTCGGGAGGTTTATAATTTTATTATATTTGATAGCATTAGGCTGATATATTTCATGTCTTTCCTATTCCTAAGGGGATTTAGCTTTTTGAAATTGTGCCTTGCTAGTTCCTATATTTCTCATTTAAGTTTATAAGACTGATGTGATTTTTTCGATTGATTAGATTATTAAATAAAGGATTTGTAGTGATGTTATTTTTTATTCATTAACCTTTAGAGCGCTATCGACTAACAAATTGAATAATTTTTTCCTGCCCCTCATCGCCGACGCGATGCCTAGTATTTAAACCAAGCGTCGCGCTGCGATCGTTGACCTAAACTATTGTACTGCTGACCGATAACAACAACACAAACGTGAACCTAATTCACGTGCCTAGAGTCCTGTTACTATTTTTACTCTCATGTAGTTAAATCTTTTACATTTCAAAGATGTATCTCGTCTGACGTGACGGGTCAAAAATTTGTATGATGCCTATACATTGGCTATTTGTGTACAAATGTTTGTTATGTAATGTTCGTCTATATGTACATAACAAAAGAGGGAGATGGCTAATAGCCAATGTATAGGCATCATGTAAACCTTCGACCCGTCACAGGCAAACAAGACATCTGGGTGTGAGTATGACGGCACATACAGAAAGCCCTACT
This sequence comes from Luffia ferchaultella, assembly GCA_949709985.1. Taxonomy (NCBI): domain Eukaryota; kingdom Metazoa; phylum Arthropoda; class Insecta; order Lepidoptera; family Psychidae; genus Luffia; species Luffia ferchaultella. The sequence continues at coordinate 3,160,196 of OX453263.1, forward strand.
ACAGATAGCGCTATCTTGTAAATCGTATAGCGCGCTAAATTTCTCATTTAGTCTGCAAAAAACTGCATCAAAATTGCTCAGCCGTTTTCATGAAACACATCTAGTGCACCGCCTGTGGAGGCCTATAAGTTCTTAGATAGGTATTATGGTTATCCATAATATCTATCTAAGAACTTGCTCTAAGGTGGTACCTACTTATGCAATACAAAAAACTTCATCAAAATTGTCAAGCTGTTTTAAAGAATCATATGGAAGCTGGAATCAGCGCCCTCTGGAAGCCTGTTACCGTAAAACTGTACGGTACGAATCCTCCGGAATTACGAATCACAAATCTTTGTTTTAGTAAATTGTTTATTTTTTTAAACGAAATATTTCTTAAACCAAACAAAATGATAGTAGACATGATGTACACCTTTTTTCAATTATTTCATTAATACCTATAAAACGATATGATCCCGATTTAAATTAAAAATCCTTGATTCACAATCTGTGGCGTCCTGTAGGTATGTACTTTCCACCAAATCTGTACACAACAGCATATCACGAGATAACTGCACGCATGCGTGACCGCCAGAAGGACAGAAGTGTCATGCTGAAAGGTTCCTTTTTTTCGCAATTCGGGGACGTGACCCTAAAAATGAGCATGTACAAAAATATGTTATAGTCAGTCTCAATAAAAAACGTTATAGACAACAATAAAATGTTTATTAAAATCACAGCTATTTACAATAGTCTTTTATATAAAAATACATTATACATAAATTTGTTTTTTATATTTTTGATATGTTGTCATATCAATTATAACGATAATTGCTTAATGCATTTGGAACGAAAGGCACAAACCATGAAGGCACAGCGCACTATCACTAGACCCACTAGACAATCAGCAGAATGTATGTTATGTCGGAAAGCGGTCAACGACGCCGAGCCGAGAGAGCCCGAACGAGGTTCCTTCTCGCGACGAATGTAGACGCTTGAAAATTCTGTATTATATGAATATACGAGTTGTCGGTCGACTCGAAAAGTTCTCTCTGTATTAGCTAACGCCTATGAATGCGTGATTACATGTTGACACGCTTTTGTAACTGGGTTGACTTCGTAAAAAGAGGGACCCGGCAATCGAATTAAAAATTTAAAAAAATCGATGTCGACTCAGGGTCACCAGCTACCGTGACATGACTTTTTATGTTTTTGGACGATTAGCTATGAATATTAAGAATTTTTTTGCATTTATTTGTGAAAAAAGGTCATGCTAATTTCGAATTCTGGTTTGGTAATAATTCATTTACTTAATAGTATGATATAATTCATAAATTGTTTTATAATTTAATAAAATTATTAATGGCTTATAATGTTCTAAAAAACAGGTAAATTTAGAATTATCCTTCTAAAAAGGACATAACATGTTACTATTTTGAGAGCTGATTCTGAACGCTCTAAGAAAAAAATTACAATCAGTCTGACATAAATTCTGAATTTTCAACATTCGCTTAAAAACTTTGCCACCATATTGGACAGTATTAAAGCTTATATTAAAATGTCTTGGCACAATAGTAGGTATATCTATTTAAAAACAATACAAATACTATACTTATTATAATTATAAATAAATAACGGGTAATATCTGAATTCACAGCAATTCTCGAGCATATCTTTTATACAGCTGTTGAATTTTGAAGTTTAAAATGCTGTTTTTGTTGTGCGTGGGTACTAAAGGCAATGCGTAGATATTTTACACGATTGACGCGTTAGGGTATAATTACTGAACGCATTCCCGGGGTGGAAAAATACCGATTTTTTTATATTAAAAGAATTTAAGAAAATCTAGTTACATTAAAATCACGAAAAACTAATTGGTTGCTAACCTGTGTGCATTTTTATTTTTAAATAGATGAATGCTTCATTGCAATCCACAAACATGATTAATAAGTACTAAATAAATGCTTTTTAAAATCTTTTTTTAACCAAATATCGATGTTTCTTCACCCCGAAATATGTTCCTTGTAGACCCTAACACCTTGTGAATTATTAATAATGTAAATTCGATAAAATTTTCCAAAACGATGCGCACGTAGGTATTTTCTTTATATGTATATAAGTGTGTATAATTTTTTTTATACAAACTTAAAAAAATTGTACAAAATTTGTCTATAAACTATCTTCTTATTATCTACGCTTTGGTTTTTTCTTCTTCTTTGGTCGGCTCCGATGTTCTGAAAAAAAAAAGTAGTAAGCACATATGAGAAATCTGAGTTGACTCATAACTAACCAAAATAGGGTAGGGTAGGTAGGTAGATACACGTATGTGACTAATATTGATAATATTATATATATATATGGAAAATATGAAAATAGACTTCGGTTGAAGAATATGGAACTTATAAGCTATTTACGTGTCGTGATAGCCCGAGCGCAGCGAACCTGTTTCAAACCTAGGCCACAAGGCCGTAGTTCGAATCCGGGTGTGTACCAATGAGTTTTTTTTGACTTAAGTATCTATCACTGACTCAGAGCCTAGGAGAGCACGTTAAGCAGTCGGTCCCGGTTGCTGTCATTAGATGGCGGTCGTTACAATCCGCCATCTCGCATTGGAGTAGCGTGGGGGAATTAAGGTCCAAGCCCCCTCTTCTTAAGGGGAGGCCTAAGCCCCTGAAGTGGGCTGGATTTAAAAAAAACGACTGATTGAATAGAATGGAATAAGCTATTTAAAGCTAATAAACTTTCATATCTGACTCTTTTCTATAAATCGAAATTGAAGATTATTTTAAATGGCCTGACGTCACACGTAGGTACCTACGCCGTGCGGTATTGCCTTCTCTGTCTAACAGAACATTTTAAACATTTATTACTTTGTTAATAATGATTTATTTAAAAAAAAAACTATTTCACTGTTTTGATATCTACATTTACAAAACTCTTCATATGAAGTAATTAAAAAAAAAATTATTCATTTACCCAGTTAATAAAATGTCGCGTTTCATACTTTAGAGCGATCGAAAACCAGAGTAGGTAGAGTGACATACCAAACTATTATGTGTTTAATTATCATTATCTTTCTTTTCCTTCAAGTTACTACATATGAGCGAAAGAGATAAAACGATAACTACCTCATGGTGAATTAACACGTAAAACTATAGAACAGTAATTTGTTAAATTTAAAACTCGCATAAAACCGCCATTTGGCTTTACAGAGGCCTCCAATTCAAAGAGGGTTCTCTTTTTGCATCCTTTTTATCTTACCCTTATTTAATTTTAATTTTAATATTTTCCGAGTTTACCGAATTAACAAAAAATTTAGAAAAAAATAAGTGATAAAAAAATTCAAGTTTAAAAATGTTTTTCTCGGTAACCGTTAGTTTGCATCATCTACTTGCTTGAAACTTTTTAATTAGTTTTTGTATCACACCACATTTTTTTAACTTTTTAGTTCTGTGGGTAAACTCTACACGCTCTATATATTTGGACTACATTCAGCCGAACACGCCGTATATAAGTGTGAGCGATAAGTAAAAAAGTACACCCAAGGGTAAGAAAAAGCTTGCAAAAAGTCCTATAAGTTTGGACTACATTCAGTTAAACACGGTATATTTTTCTTGTGGTCAAACCACAGACAAGTCAACCTTATAGACCACGCTTTGACAGGGAGTAGCATTCGCCAAAGCTATGTAGTGACACTACATAACTACATCACTAGTGAGCCGTCAGTTGGAAGCACGTTGGAAGCCATTAAATTGACAATTTTGAACGAGCCAATGAAAACTAGCCGACCTCTCCCCGCACCCCGCCACTTTTTGGCGATTTCGTTTTCGTACTGACGTTTATTAAAGCGTGGTCTATAGGTTGACTGGTCTGTGGGTCAAACTCACTTGGAAGACCAAATAACAGTTATAAAATTTAACGAATCACTACCTTAAGGGACAAACTTAAGGTACTGACCTCCCGTTGAGCATATCCTGTATCTCTTGGAATGATTTCCCCTTGGTCTCTGGCAGCAGGGTGATGGTGAACACGAATGCGCCCACACAGCAAATTGCGAAAATCCAGAATGCGTAATGCATCCCCACAGCGACTGATATGGGCCCGAAGAATCTAGAAACGGAATTATTTATTACGTGATTAGTAATGTCCAGTAACAGAATAATAGCGGCATATGGTCGGCGTTTAATAAACAATCGTACCCAATAGTGATTATTTAAATAATTTTATAGTTTAATAGTACATTGTGATGCAAGTACGGTAAGCTGCATATTATAGTCGAGGTGTTTATAGGCACATATAGGTTTATAGAGGTGAAGCCGAGTGCTTATAATAAACCGAGGACTATAATAGCCAGCTTACTGACTTCCAGCGTCATACGACGTTTTTCTATATATTTGTGATTAAAATTAGGTAGATACTTCAAATATAATAATGGCGGGAGCTAAGTGTACGAGCGGGTTGCTTTTCGCGGTTTACGCATGCGCGCGTTACAAACAGAATGCTCGTTTGTGATTGGCGTAAAGTAAAAAGGCCTAGTACTGTAAAATACAACATTACGGTACAAGTTTCGATGCCACAAAGACCGTATTAATAGTAATTATATTGAAAAAAATGTTATGTTTAATCACCCCCTAAAAGGTCTTTAGTCGAACAATGATTATATTGTATGGGTTCATTTTTTATTTAACAATGAAATTATTTAAATATAAATGAAAAATGCCAATGACTTACCGGGTAACTAAAAACGATAATGCCCAGCAGAAAGCTGTGGCTATGGGGGCAGCCACGGCTTTAATTTCAACGGGGAAAAGTTCACTCATGACAGCCCAAGGCAGTGGACCTAACCCCACGCAGTAAGTCATGATGAACAATACCAATGACAGCACTGGTAAGAACCCAATACTTTCAACTATCGGTGCTTTGTTGTCGTCTAGTATGAAGTACATGCCGAGTAAACCCTGAAACAAATAGATGGATGAGTTGTCAAGTCATAATTTCGTTGTCTATGTGATGTTGTGCTAAACATAAACTGGAGGTCCCGGGTTCGAATCCCAGGTCGGGTCAGTATTTATATGATGAATATTGATACTGGTACCGGGTCTTGGTTGTTATATGTATGTAGTGTCTTCGCTTGGTACCCAAAATACAAGCTAATGCTTAGTTTGGGACCTAGACGTTGTTGTGATTGTGTGTCGTGGGTTATGTATAATTCGGCTATATTACAAAAATGTATGATGGTAGACAAAAAGGCAGTGGTGTTAAAAGACGCAGGGGGTTGTGGGGCATCGTATGAATACCAAATTTTCCGAAATCGGTCAGTGACTTTTTTAAGAAAATCGAAAATGGTGAAAAACAAGACGAAATTTCTTCGATTTTTCGGAAAAAAGTTGATTATTTCGAAAACGAAAGCCAATATTGAAAAAGTGAAAAAAGCTCCCGAGGCAGATAAACTGTCTACCGTTTCGAAAAAGAAATTTTGGAATCTGTCGAAAACTGTGGACTGGACAGGTGCCCATTACATTGCATGATTATCAGATCAGTTACCCCGGAGAGTGAGATTCGGCTATATTTCAGAAAGTTATAAAGGTAGACGAACAACGGCAGTAGTGTGAAAAGATGCAGGAGCTCGCGACGCATCGTATAGTATCAAATGTTGTCATTGGAAATGACTTTCATTTCGTTGGAGTATAGGGGGTCATTTGGGAGTTTTGTGAGACAGGCAGATTGCACGAAGAGTTTTCAAGATATCGGGATGAACGTAGTGTCAAAAGACGCAACTTCGCGAGCTCTACAAGATGGCAAAAGACAATTTGGAAAAAGTTCAAAAACAAAAAAATTATCGGTAAAAAACGAAAAAAATCGCAATTTTTTCCCAGATTTTCATTTTAGGAGCCCGATATTTCGAAAACTAGGTCCGAATAAGAAAAAAATAAAAAAAACGGCTCGGGGTAATTAGACGGGGGATCGATTGCGACTAAAATTGTTAGAATTGGACAACCGGAAGTAGTGGTTAAGGGTGCCCTTAGTTGGAAGTCGGATATGCGTCGGTGTTACATTTGGTACTTACTAATTCAGTTTGTTCGATCGAAATGTCGTACAGAATGTTATATTTCGAAGTTTTAAGCTTATTCAGATACAGTTGGGTTATTTTTTTTTGCGAAAACATTTATTTCCAAAAATATTATCCAAAATATGTGTGTTTACTTTATTCCGTTAGGTTCATTTCCAATGTCGTAAGAAGTTCGTGCGAAAGCAGGACATCCGTTGATTTTTGAAAATTGGTCTTTAACTTTTTTCGAAAAATTTTATATAACTGTTGGACAAAAATGTGTTATAAGTTTTTATCTCTGATGTTCATTTTCAATGTCCACCGATAGTTGCGAGACGCGTGAAATCTGTAGATATTTTGTTGATATTGGTAACATACTGCACTTCGAATTTTTTCACCAAGAAAAAGTATAGTTAGTATGAAAGACACCCTACGTGTTTCCACAATAACATTAATTTTCTCGTTAATCACCTACTAAAATTATTTTCTGCTTTTTAGTCCGCTTTGCTATTAAAGCCTACTTTTTTTAAAAGTTTTTTTATTGAACTATAATTATAACTAAATTATATAAAAAGTAAAACTAAAAGTATTTACAAATTAAAAAATACGTAAATTATGATAAATGACAAAATTTTAAAGAGACGATGGGTTCAGGGTACCAAGGATGCTTGCCGCGTTGCCGCGCTGTATTGCGACACTGATCCTCTGAATAAAGTACTCCTTGCTCAAAGGATCCCCTGTCAACAGACACAGCGCGACACCCAAATCGTGGACAAATGATTTGGTATCCTTGGACCAGGGACCCATCGTCTCGACAGCAAAAGGGATGAAATGGTAACGATTTAAAAGTTCCATGTGCTTGGCTGTTTTCCTGCGAGCTGCTGTCTCAGCAGCTGCTCCAGTTTTTTTTGATGTATTTTTTATGTAACTTTGACACAATGTATCTACGCAAGTTACATCCCAAACAAGAGCTTTACCACTTTTGTATGGAACCATCGTGACACCATCGGGTCTCTTGCCGTCACCCCGAAAGATACCTTGAGGCTCAAGACAGCAAGGTATCTGTGCAGAGGATTTATTAATTTAATTCTGATTTATTTACGTCTATACGTGTCGTAAATATTCACGTCCATTTGATACTGACTGTTTCGCCAATTTGTTTATTTTTCTTTTGTAAAATGTTTAAGGTAGACGCATCTGAAGAAGGGACTGATATCATGGAAAGCCAGGCCATGCATTCCTTCAAATGTAAGGTCTGTAGTATTGCAATACAAATGTATAAATAATATTTGTTAATCTATATATTAAAACGTGAAAATAAAACTTTGTACACTTTTTAAATCATACTACGTACATGGAGGAGTGTGAGATTTAGCATAGTTAAAGTTTATATGGAATAGGAGTGTTGAAAGCCACCATTTGTATACCTACAGGGATGAGACTGCATGAGCATATTGCGGGTACGCAGAAATGTGAGAAGTTTATATGGAAAAGGTGTGTCAAAAGCTAAAATTTATACATGTGTTACAAATACTGTCAACCATACGGTACGAGTACAAAAGTCTATCGTTTGATGCAATTTGAATTGACTTACTTTCGCCTAATTATTATTGGTGGTTTCAAAAAGTGAGTACCTACGGTCGAACTTCGACCGCTAGGCAACCACTAGTAAGTAGGTATATAATTAAATAGCTAGGTAATACACAATGAGTTCTGTTAGGTGGTTAATTTACGTAGTATTATGTGGTTAATCTACGTCCAAAACTCACCAGTCCAATAGCAGTTCCGCAACTCGAAACGAGTAACAAGATCCGCCGACCGAGTCGATCCACCACCAAAGGTGTAACACACGATGACCCCAACTATAAGTAAGTAATTTTATAAACATTAAAGGTAAAATATAAACAAAACAAAAATAATTAAACGTGCTAACCGTAATAAGTATGTACCATATTATTATACTATATAATGAGCAATGGGGTTGCAAACGCAAAGCGTATATAGATGGCGCCAGTGGCGACCTGACTGTTGTCATGTCAAGCGACTAATTGACAATGGTTTCGTTAGTGTTAGAAGTTTTTTTTTAGTCTTCACTGGTAAATCCTGCTCATTCATGGACTATAACACTGTATTCATCATGGAATTTATAGGATTTGAAAGGTGAATTAAAAAGAAAGCATTCAATTCAGTCTGGAAGGAAAGCGGACCTTGTTGACAGGTATGGACTGTTGGAGACCAATTTACATGATATTCTTCGAAAACAGTAGAGCAGGTGCATTAATATATACATCTGTGTTGTTCACTAAATAATAAACTTAAATAATAATACAACATACATTAGAAATTGTATACATGTGACATACATGAAATAGTCATGTAAACAATTCGCCCGCTGTAGGGAGAAATTACCACTTTGGATCCCCATTCCTGTATTAATTAATTTTGTTCTTAATTTCTTGATTCTCTATACTATCCTAAATCACCTGAACAGCTCCAATGATGATGGTGGCGATCGATGAACTCATAGTAGACCCAGCAGCTTCGAAAATGTTGCCCATATAGAACAACACGGCGTTGATGCCACAAAATTGTTGGAAAAACACCAGAGCGCAGGACACGTACATTGCTTTAACATTTCCTCGGGTGGCCCATATGTCGGACACCTGAAATACAAAATTTAACACATGCGAATATATTAATTCATAATACGATAACCGTGAACTAATATTAAAAATGTGAAAGTATGTTTGTTTACTCTTGTTCCCGTTTGTAAACTTTTGTAAAGAGTAACGAAACGACGTGATATTTAGGTATTTTTTCGTCGCTCATGAACGTAACCCTGAGGTTACGTTCATGAGCGACGAAAAAATTCCTGGCTTTTGTATAGTACACGTGGTACACGTATATGCTCATGAGCGCGACTGAGTCGTCGCGTACAAAGATTGCCTCTGCGTCTGTATTTGGTGCCTGATGTCGCTTTAATGACAGGGGTTATAGTAGCTTGAAAATCATTGTTTTTTCGAACTCGAGCTAAACATACGTTACATCATCATCATCATTATCAGCCCATTTTTACCCCACTGCAGGGGCTTAGGCCTCCCCCAAGGTGAGGAGGGGGGGCTTGGAGCTTAAGTCCACCACGCTGCTCCACTGCGGGTTGGGAACTGTAACGACCGCCATCTATTGACAGCGTCCGGGACCGACTGCTTAACGTGCCCTCTGAAGCACGGTGTCAGTGATATTGTGTACTTAAGTCAGAAAAACTCATTGGTACACGCCCGGATTCGAACCATGGCCTTATGGGGCCTTATAAATTTGAGACAGGTTCGTTGCGCTCTGGGCTATCACGACAAGTATTTGTATATAGCATTTGTATATAGACAAATAGCAAGAATCATCACTTTTAGTTGTATTCGCTATAAAAGTGAGAAAATTTTGAAGAAGACGGCGGTACTGGGTACTGCTAGATAATGTGAACTGCGTAGAGAGTCGCAGCACTCGCAGCGTCGTCGTGGCCGAGTCGCTCAAGGGCCTGCTCGCCTGTTGTCAAGGGACTGAATAGCAAGCGTCTGGTCCGCGCTCGTGTTAGACGTCTGGTCGTCCATGAACGATAGCCCAAACGGACGAGAGGAATATAGAGTGCTTTATATAAGAAATATCTAGTTCCTATGAATATATTATATTCTATTATTTTCTTATCCTATGGGAATATCCTCATTGAAACAATTCAATGAAAGTTGCGTATATATTTAGTAACGTCGCTACAGAACAGGTTACTTCTTATTTTAGGCAGGGATTAACAGATAAAGAAAAACATTGGAAAAAAATTATGTAGGTAAACATTGAGTGACGCAGTTACAACAATCACTATTTTAAAGGTACACATTAAAGAGCAAACAGAAATACTTCCTATTTTACACATGAATAGCCACTAGAAAGACAGACAAAAAAGAATATCGGCAATATGGAAAATATCTTTTTCCTTTGGGAAAGTGACAATACAATTGTGTAGTCCACTATTTCGTATTAAATTTAAGAATTTCTTGAGACCATCGTCATGGGACCGCACAGTTTGCAAACGCGCGGGCGGCTCAATTTGATTATAAATGTAGTATTTATGCTTTGTGATGTGAGAATGTGTTTCGGGTGAATACCTCTATTCAAAAATAATAAAAAAATGTCTGCAAAACTATAATCATATCGCGTCATCGGTAGGGACAATCAAGAGCCGCGTCTGTCTGTCTGTTTGTCTATCTGACTAACTCAATAAACTCAAAAACTACGGACGAAGTGATTCAAGAGAAAGGTTTATGTGTATAATTCATTAAGGCTTTATATAAATTGATTGAAATACAGGGTAAGTCAGAATGTTATGCAGGTTTTCAAAAATTTATTATGTGAAATATAATGAACATATAATATTGTGAGATATACTTTGTAAAAGGTAAACTCTCAAAGTTTAGTTTAGTGTAGTTTTTTTTAAAAAAAACATCACAGGTGTTCTATGTGAGCGTCTTTTCTTCGCTTCGGTCTGATGGCCCCACTGATCATCTCCACCAGTGGGGTCACGAGGACTTTCAAGCAGTGGCGTAGCTAGGGGGGGCGGGGGGGGGGGGCGGCCCGCCCCGGGTGTCACCCTTTAGGGGGTGACACCCGGATCGGCCGACCCTTGATGTCGATGCCAGCGCAACCTGTTACTCTGAAAAACTCTAATCGGTACCAGATGATGGAATAACGTCGACGATCTAGTAGACCTCAAAGAAGAAAATGTCGCGCCTTTAAAATGGAGGATGACAAGAATTCATCAACTCTTTCTTGGAGCTGACGGTGTGTCCTGAATCACAGACTTCAAAACGCAAAAGAGACTTGTACGACGAGTTATCAACCGTGTCTGTCTCCTACCTACCACACATCAATTTGAAAGCCAAAGATTGAAGCTTCTAGTTTTCTCAAGTGGTACCTACACAATTTATTTTGACTTTCAATAAGTGGGCGTAAACATCTTATATTAAATAAAAACTTTAAAAAAGAACAATAAAAAAAAGTTTTCAAGGGGTTCAAGATGTTAACATCATGAAGAGACGTCATGAGTCATATTTACATCATGCGGATGAGGCAGGGTGAGCGCGCCTCAGGGGTGACACCCACCTTATACAGACCGATGTGCAAAAATAATAAAAAACGCATATGTACGTGTGAAATTACGCACAATAATAAAATTTATAAAATCGTGTTTAGTACATAACAACATACCTAATACTAAAAATAGGTAACATATTGTTTGGCCTCATGAAAAAAATTGTTTCACACAGTGTCTGGGACCGTTAATTATTAGGTATTTTCAGTTTACTTAGCGGTCCCCGACGCCTTTAAGGATCAAAAATCATTTGAAAATGAACAAACCTGTATTATTTCAGACCTTTTAAATGTTAGTTTTTTCTTTGTCGGGGGTTTTTTTAAATTTTCAATTTAAGTTTTATTTCAAAAGTTTTAAACTTAGCTATTGAGTTAAGTAAATTAATTCATACATGATCAGACAAAAAAATTATTTTCAAGTTTTTGCTTTGTCATTTCGTTAGTTAATATTCCTTATTTTTCAATATAGTGTACATTATTCTACGAGTCAAGCCCTTTCATTTGATACCCATATTGAGGGAATTGTGAAAAAAATATGTAAACCGCCATTTGTGGCGGCGGCCATCTTGGATTTGAAATTTGTCATAGTGTATAGTATTTTACTAGTCAAGCCCTTTCATTTGATACCCATATTGAGGGAGTTGTGAAAAAAATATGTCGGCCATCTTGGATTTGAAATTTGTCAAGTGTATAGTATTTCACGAGTCAAGCACTTTCTTTTGATACCTATATTGAGGGAGTTGTGAAAAAATATAAGTAAACCGCTATTTGTGGTGGCGGCCATCTTGGATTTGAAATTTGTCATAGTGTATAGTATTCTATTTGTCAAGCCCTTTCATTTCATACCCATATTGATGGAGTAGGGCAAAAATATGATATCCGCCATTTTGTGGCGGCGGCCATCTTGGACTGATTTTCATCAAACATAGCTAAAAACACTCGCGACTAATTTATCTTTCAAAACAAAAAAAAAACAAAATCGAAATCGGTTCATCCGTTTGGGAGCTACGATGCCACGGACAGATACACAGATACACACACACTCAAACTTATAACACCCCTCTTGTTTCGTCGGGGGTTAAAAATAGGTAGGTAACATATTTTTAAGCAAAAAACTATTTCATAAATTATAATATTTCTTAGTGGAACTCAACTATTCTTTATGTTGATTGTCTATGGTCGGGAATTTCCCAGAAATTATTTTTATATCTGACTTGCCTGCGGTACTGATACTGAAATGTATGTATCGTCATTTGTTTTCAATCAATTCAGTTGTGGCACTTGTGACGCAATTACAGAATTGACACAGATTTTTCGCGTACTTAAAACAACTATACGCGGTTTATTTAAAATTATTCTCGTGAATGAAACATTATTGTGACAAACACCCTATTTTTAATTAATAAGAGGAATTGATTCTGTAAGTAAGTACTGCTTATTTATTTAACGCTAAATATATACCTAGTCTGGTCATAAATACTGTTAGAATTAAAAATAAAAAATATTACATTTGAATTTGGAATCTGTCATTTTTATACGATTGTTCATTGTGTTTCCGTATTTTGGCGCCAATACATTATACAATATTTTGCGATATTAAAATGGAGTGGGGTGATAAAGAGAACCGAATCGCTGTGATTGCATTACGCAAAGTAGGTATGGAGCCAAATATAATTTTTAAAACTATAGACTTCGATAATATAATTCACGACTTTGCAACTCTTAAAGCTAGAAAAGCAAAGCTTCTTTGAACTTCATTTTTACATTATTATTTTAAAATCCATAATTTATACATAATAAATTCAAATACAAAATATCATTAATAAATATTCTAAAGTTTTTAAAGATTTGTTTAGGATTTAATTCTATTACATAACTTACGCTTTTAATTTGCTGAAGCTCCCTTCACTTCAATTACTTTAACAATTAAATACAGAATAAAAAGCCGTGTTATATATTTCGAAACCTATTTTATTGTGTTTATAGCAAAACCTACTCATATTTTATGATTTTAAAAAACATTAATGATTCATTGAGAATATCAATTGACAAAAAAATTAAACAACGAAATGAAATTAAAGAAATTAATTGCTTGCACGTCATTTTCAAAAGTAATATACATATTTCTGAAATATAAATAGTATATATGGGGTGACACCATCATCTCCCGCACCGGGTACCACCACCCCTAGCGCCGCCACTGCTTTCAAGTACTAATGTCTCCACTGTAGTAAGCCAGTGGAGCCATGAGGATTTGCTAATACTTATGACTCCACTCATATTGTATAAGCACTGATCGCTATTTAATATACTATAAGTACAACGACAATTTGCTGTCAATATTTGTTGTACCGAGCATAGCCCGTTCCATAGCGCGCTGAGCGACTTTAAATTTGTGGACCAGTCCTGTCGTGAGAGTCTATGTTTCGGCACCGTATGTCATTATAGGCACGACGCATTGGTTGAAGACCTTGGTCTTCAGACATCGTGATAGTGTGTTGAATATGTAAATAATCTGAAAATTTTATGAGAATGACAGGGAAAGAAAAACCTAGTAGCTTACTGATCTAGCTTATCGGAAAGAACGACACTCATATAGAAAATAAAAAACAAAGACTTGCTACTTTTCTCCGATAATAGAGATGCTAGGCTCCATATAGGAGCCGCAACAATGCTTGTAATACAGGTAACTTTTGTAAAATAGTACCTCTCCACCTTTTCTATATGCTAATTCTAATTGTTCTTCAGAAATTGGCTCCATTCCACACGATCCGAGCAAATGCAAATTGAGTTTCCCATTGACAATTATTTTTTCAACAAATATTGACAGCAAATTGTCGTTGTACTTATAGTACATTAAATAGCGATCAGTGCTTATACAATATGAGTGGAGTCATAAGTATTAGCAAATCCTCATGGCTCCACTGGCTTTACTACAGTGGAGACATTAGTACTTGAAAGTCCTCGTGACCCCATTGGTGGAGATGATCAGTGGGGCCATCAGACCGAAGCGCTTTTGTTACACGACAGACATCAAGCCGATTTTCAATCTCCTGCCAAACTTTCTGCAGCATATCGCGGTCGATATCAGCAATGGCTTCTGTGATGCGAGCACGCAGTTCATCCAGTGTTGTTGGAAGTGGTGGTACGTAAACATGATCCTTTACAAAACCCCACATGAAGAAATCACACGGGGTTAGATAAGGTGAACGAGGGACTAGTCGACGGACGGCCAGTTGGTTTTCGTTTACAGATGCAGCCTGCATCCCTAAATTGTGTGTACCACTTACGAATGGACCTCCCATCTGGCGGGTCTCTCTAATATTTGGTACGAAAATGTCGTTGAACAGTGATCACGGAGTTGTTAACATGGTAATCAAGCACACAGAACGACTTCTGCTCGCCAGTCAGCGCCATTTTCTTTAACTGCTCTCCTGCTGACATCTTGCGGGCAAACGCGGAATCAGTTTCAGGAAACTAAACTTTGAGAGTTTACCTTTCACACAGTGTATCTCACAATATTATATGTTCATTATATTTCACATAATAAATTTTTGAAAACCTGCATAACATTCTGACTTACCCTGTATAACAATGATTGTTAAAGATGTCAAAAATTAAGCCGACGACGACGACGGGAGCTTTCATCGAAAACGTTGCCTAATCCCTTTGAAAATAATAAATTAATGTATTGAGGAATTGCTCCTCTTTTATAGGTCTAAAGAAAATCGCGCGATGGCATATGTCTGTCTTTTAAGGATAGCAAAAAAAAAATTATCCTATCTGCCTTTCATTCAATAATATAGTTAGTAGTGACAAACAATACACAAAGACGCGAGGGGCGAAGATCATCCAGCAAACCTTAGCAGTGGTGGCAAGAGATTTGGCGACGTCAGCGGCCATCTTGTCAAGTTCTGGCTCCACAGCGGTCGTTGAAATGCCTCGGATGGTTGCCAAACTTAATGCTGCCGATTTGCGATCATCTGAAAAAATTTCTATTTGTTAACAACTATCATTATTTAACATCTTCGCTCGCGAGTCGAAGCGAGTAGCATCTCAATAAAAAAATGAGTATCTGAGGATTAAAAGCGGGCTCTGCACCTACGCAAAACGTATCCGCATCAATTTCAGATCGAACTAGAAATTTGGCGCGAGTTGTAGGTAGGTATAAGTATACTTATATACTAATAAAAGTAGTAATAAATGCATCGAAGAAACGTTCAATTCTATTTAAAAAAAATATACCATACTATCAGGCATACTACACCATACCATCACCCAATTAATGTCCCACTGCAGGAGCTTAGGCCTCCCCTCTGGATAAAGGCACTTATAGCTTAATCCATCACGCTTCTCCATTGCGGGTGGATTGGTTTTATTGACTGTCTTCTATTGATGGCAACCGGGACCGATGGCTTAACGTGTTCTCGGAGACACGGAGTCAGAGATGATTACGTACTTAAGTCAGTAAACACTCAAGTATACATGTTGGTTTCTGGAATTCGAACCACGACCTTCTAAACAAGAAGCAGGCTCGCCATCAGTCTGCTATTATGACACTCGTTACCTCAATACACACAAAAAAATATCGCAGCCCAAATTCTAAATCCACACTTCACATAATAACCAAGATGCCGGGCCCGACATAACAGTAGAACCTGGCAGTATGAACACACTTACTTTTAGTCAAGTAGTAGATCGGCGATTCGGGCATGAAGAAGAAAAGTATGTCGAAGAGTATCACAAATGCCACACCGACATACGCCGTCACGTTGTATGTAGCGTATGGTCCCACAACGTACACAAGTAGGAAACCAACAGTGATGAACATTTGAAGGAAAGAGCCTAAAGCGCCTCTCACATCGTCCTGTAAAAAAGTATAAATTAAAAAATAATGCCTCTACATGCTCCACGTCTACAGAACAATAATACTTAATTACGAATCTATTTTTCCATTAGCCTCTACACGAAAAAAAAAAATTTAATTCTAAAATAAAACGATGTTTTATTGTGAACTGATTGGATTCGTGTTATGTTTTAATATGCTACGTTTTATAGGCTCTTAGCCTATTTCTTTACGTTTAAATTTTAAATAAAGCTAGTTATTGAAATGAAGGCAACTATAGGTATAGTATAACTAGCGACCGCCCGCAGCTTCGCTTGCGTAGACTACGAATTCCTGTTATAGGTACTATTAACGTTCGAGATGGTTTATACGTACTTTATGCTGGAACCAATTTTAGTTACACCCATTCAAACTTTCAATCTTCATTCCCCTTCCACCCTTTAAAAAAACCGATACAATTTTTCATCTCCCGTTTCCCACCCTTAAAATGTGGAAATCTAAAAACCCTGAAACACGTCATTATTTGAGTCCCTCCATTCCCATCCTTAAGTTTGAAATTTCTAAAAAAGCCTTTCTTAACTTAATGCTCACGTTATAAAATAAACCTATGTTCCAAATTTAAGCTTCTTAGACTTAGTAGTTTTGGCTGTAGTAGTTGATAGATCAGTGTGGACAAACGACAGACAGATAGACACACAAACAAACACAAAAAGTTGCTTATGACACTCTTGACAATCTTCTTTCACGTCTGCAAAGTTTCATTAAAATCTGTTCAGCCGTAGTGGAAATTAGCTCGAATAGATAAAATTGAATTGAATAGACACATAGACGTACAGACAAACAGACAGACAAAAAGTAGCTAATGTCAAATCTCTTGACAACCTTCTTTCCCGTCTGCGAAGTTTCCTTAAAATCTGTTTAGCCGTTTTGGAGATTAGCTCAAATAGACAGATACACGTACAGACAGACAGACGGACAAAAAGTAACATTTGTTAGTTTTGACGACCTTCTTTTCACACTTGTGATGTTTCAATAAAATCGGTTTAGACAGATGGACATACAAACAGACATACAAAAAGTTGACTACATACTTTCCATATGTGTAAAGTTTCATCAAAATCGGTTAAGCCGTTTTGCCCGAAGCCGATTTGCTCGAATAGACAGACAATTCGTTTTCATATATATAGCCTATAACCCTTCGCTAGATTCAGGCTATCAAAGGCATAAAGAATTTTCCAAATCCGACTGGTAGTTTCAGAGATTAGCGCATTCAAACAAACAAACAAACTCTTCAGCTTTATAATAAGTATTTCTATCATATAGATAAATAGATTATAAGATAATAAGAAAATAAGATTGCGTGGTTTGGAAGTAAAAAGTTAACGAACAGAGGCAGACAGCGAGATTATTTTCTCCTGCTATAGTTTTCATATTTCGATAAAAACTGCTAAGATATTAATTTAAATTGTGTGGTGTAAAATGCAATTATAATATGCATGAAATGCTTAACACAACTAACGTATTTAATTTGATAAGGATTAATATCACGTTTAAAAAACATCTTCGCAAATATTACATGATGTTAGAACAAATTTGATTGTCATAAAAAAGGTTATAGTAAGTTAACCTTAAAAGATACACATATGCTGTCGCGGACTTTTGGTTAGAACTTTCAAAGGGGTACAATTCCGTAATACATGATTTTTGCCTAACATCAACCGTTTACTCACCGCGCGCGACGGAAGCTCTCAAAAGGAATAATTTTTCCCGTTTTTGCAACATTTTTCATTGATGCTCCACTCCTATTGGTCGTAGCGGGATGTAGTATAGCCTATAGCCTTCCTCGATAAATGGACTATCCAACACAACCATAATTTTTCAATTTGAACCAGTAGTTCCTGAGCTTTGCGCGTTCAAACAAACAAACAAACAAACTCTTCAGCTTTATAATATTAGTATAGATTATAGGTAAGGAGATGACTGCATGAAATGCTGCGCCATCAAACATACGATTATTTCAATAATCGGTACAACTCTTTTGCAATTTTTTTTAAATTAGCGTCGCACTTAGATTAAAAGATAGGTGGCATACAGATAAACAAAAATATTATGTGACACAACGTAATAAAACGGGATTTTGGCGCGTTAAAAAGGGGCAAAAATGGCCGTGATCACTTTTACCCGTATTTATCTCGTTAATCATAATTATGATGAATCTAACATTTCGAAGTCTCTCCATCATCCACCAAAGATCTCCACGCTGCTATTTTAATTTTAAGAGATAAATATAATTTTTTTAAATTTAAATAAAATTTAAATAATTATTTTTAAAGAATAAAACATAATTTTAAAAACCCTATAAATATAGGCAATTAAAATTTGCTGCCTAACACGATGCGACAAGACAAAGACCTATTTATTACCTACAAATGTTTTTTTTTGTCTAAACTCACCGTAGCTATCTCAGCGCAATACATGGGAGAGATTGTAAACAGCATCCCAACAGCAAGACCCCAGAATATTCTGCCGGCATATATCGCCGCCACGTTGGTGGCGGCAATCATCAAAATCCAACCGATGAAAAGTGGTAGAGATGCACTGAGTAAACCCCATTTTCTACCTATTTTCGACGCTGCAAATCCACCGATAAACGGACCTGGAACACAAGAATGAATCGGTTAGCAAAAATAAAAAACCTAGCACATTTTATTTACAAAAATCCGTAAATAAGCGTGTTTTCAATAGTAAAATGTATTGGTGCATTAATATGGGTCAAAATAGGAAGAGAACATTATTGTGACCGAAATTATTAATGGGAAGAAGAAAGGAAGAAGACGACGAACGCCGCGTTAGGCTGAGAGGGCTTAACCGTACAAAGATGTCCATTGGAAATAAAAAATCATATGGCCTCAAATTTAGCACCTACTTTACTTCTAATATAAGTGACGCATGGGCCATACACTACGTCACCGTAATCAAAATTACACAGGACTAAGCTATCATTTAATAACCGACGAACATTTATATTGAGCGAGAATCGAAGCTTATATAGAGTTCTTAAGCCCCCATAACATTTTAGTATTTTATTGCGAATATGAGCTTCAAATTTCATTTGACCATCCAAACAAAATCCCAGGTCTCTAGCTTCAGTACTCTCCTTAATTGAAAAGTTGCAGGGCGCCATTCAGCGTGTGCAGAACGCCTGTGTTAGGTTCATATTTATAGTATACCTAAGCGTTCCCATATATCGCCTTTTCTTAATCAATACCACATATTAAACAAAGTTAGCCTGCGTCATGTTCAATCTAAAATTGAATGCTATACTACGCTACCTCTATAGAAAATTTGATTCGACGAGACACGATTCTGACATTGTTATGAGTCTTAGAACGCGGCTTTTCGCGCTGCCTCTTCCCTAAGTCTCGTCCTTCCGAAGAAGTTTTCTGTTTGCGGCTTCCAAATGTAGGAATGATATTCCGCCTAAAATTAAAACTCTCACTACATTGATATCTTTTAAAAACAAATGCAAACTATGGGTTAAAAATAAACAACTAAAGTTGGAGCATCCTTGGAAGGAGCGTGAGTAGGGGAAATTATTGTATACCTATCATTTTATTGCACCTATTCTTATTGTTCTAATTTCTCTCATGTTAAAAGGTTCTTGTTTTTTATGTATTGTGTCTGCTTACTTGTTTTTGTGTAATTTACATAGAGCGCGTGCGTGTGTGCGTCAGTCAGGCTGTTGCAGAAAAACAGCGCCCATACCATATTTTGTGTGTCGGCAAATGCTGAGCTCCAGCCTTTTTGTACATAAACTGCAGTGTTGTATCAATTACTTTTTGTTTTGTATGATTTTTTTTTTAATTTATGGATGCACATGTGTTTTTGTAGCAAATAAATGTCTGATTGTTATTATTATTAATATTAAGCCGTTGTAAGGGCAAAATTATTAAATAGAACCCTGCCCCTATATAGCACTTCATTTCAATTCTCAAAGCTGACCTAATCAATCGATTTCCATATAATTTATGACGATTTCTTTTATATATTTAAATCTATTACTACGCCACAAATCTCTTCTCAGTTACTCTCAACCGCTTTTCAATCAGCTCAGTCAATCCTCAATGTGATGCAAATTCCCAATTACTATGACAAAGACTGGCAAAACTTAAAACCAATTACTGCTGTTAAATTAGCAAACTCAATGAATGAATCTTACCTATTTGTTACGTTGATGATCTTGTGTGATTGATGTAGGTACGAATGCGTGATACGTTTTGTTCGTAGGTACCTAAATCAATGAAATGAATAATGCATTTAGATCGATGAATGAGTAATAATACAACACAAAATTATGAAATGAAAACAGAACAATTAGGGTGGCGTTCCACCTGCTCGTTCGGCCATGTATGGCATTTTAGTAGGTACGTACTCATTGGTTCAATAGATGTTTAAACGAGTGACCTATAATAATATTGTGGAATTGAATTATTTTAGCTCGCGTCAAACTTCTTGTCTGCTCTGACTGTAGTAGAGGCGAGTAGCCTCGCAGTCAGAAAAATAGGCTTCAGAAGTTCAGAGGGTCGAGAGTGGGCCCCGCAATTGCGTAAAATGCACCCGCTTCTATTTCAGAGCCAAAAAGAAGTTTGGCGGGCAAGACGTACTTATATCTATATATTCTACGTATATCGCAATGTCTTAACTTCAGAATAAACCTTACCTACGACGAATCTGAATTCGTTGATGTCCAAAGAAAAACTTTGGGAACTTACGAATATTTCAGGACTATACGGAGTGTTTAACAAAAGTAGTCCAAACTTGTAGAGTTTGTAGAGCTTATCGTACTAAACAAAAAGTTAAAATAAAATTAAATAAGGAATGTTAAAAAAGTGAATTTTTTAACAAGTTTTTCTCGGTAATCGTTAGTTTGCTGCATTTGCTCACTTGAAACTTTTTGTTTAGTTTGGTAAGCACTACACGCTCTATAAGTTTGGACTACGTTCAGCCGAACACGATGTATTTACATTTTCTCGATTGCAGTAATTCTCAAAACACACAGTAAAAGGGCTAAACTAATAATTTTGGGATCCGGCTAAAGCCATTGTTCAAACCTGTATAGGTATATTATTAAGTACTCACCGAATATAGCTCCGACGGTAAGCAACGACCCTATCCACGATTCTTCATCAACGGTTATAGGTCTCGGAAAAGGGGACTCTGTTGCATAGTTATCCCCCATTTTCAAATTTATGGGAGACGTCCATCCCATACAATAACCGGTGTTCGCGATCGCGATGTTCGCTGAAAAAGAAAATGAAATATGACAAGGCTTTAAACGACTACAATTTTTCTCCTCTATTTAAATTAACCTCTATTTTTTACCCTTAAGGGTGGATTTTTATGAAATTGAAATAGATCCAATGTCGAAGTTATATGTACCCTATTCAATAAAAAAAGAATCATTAAAATCGGACCACTCTGTAAAAATAATGCGTGGTCTAAAAACACATGTCGACTTAAAGACTTTGACTGACCGAATGGCTGAGTGGTTAGAGATCCTAATTACGGAGCCAAAGGTAGCGGGTTCGATTCCCGCCCGGGACAAATGTTTATGTGCGTGAACATGTTTATTTAGTTCCGTGTCTGGGTGTAAAATATTTGTATATGTAATATAATATTTTAAAAATATATTTAAATATACTATATACTCATATCAGTTGTCTAGTAACCTATAATACAAGCATAATATTTGCTTACTTTGGGACTGGGTAGCGCTGTGTGAGACGTCCCATTTATTATTATTCTTCTGTTTTTTCTCAGGTAGAAAAGAAAACTAATATGTCATTGAAGTAGAATTTAATTAAATTGACTTTATGTCCATAGTAATAAATTACTAAAAACTGTACTACTAAACCTAGTTCTAACTAATGAGAGTCTCAAATGAGACTATAGGTAATTTAAAACATATCAAGACCAAAATACCTATAAACTTTGCAATATAATAATAATAACATATACATCACAACAACGTCTAGGCCCCTGACTAAGCATTAACTTGTGTTTTTGGTGCCAAGCGAAGACACCACATACATATAACAACCAAGACCCTTTACCAGTATCAAAATTCATTAAATAAATATACTGACTGACTTGGGATTGGAACCCGGGACCCCCAGCTTCGTAGGTAGGGTCGCTACCCACTAGGCCAAGCGGTCATCAACCGCTTGTCGAACCGAACCGAATATAATCTTTTCTAGGCATGAAAAGAGTACACATCTAACAAAGAAAGTCAACAAACAGACATAGACTCAAACATTGGGCTAGTCGTTTATGGCTTTGCTTACTTTGTTCATACCTACACATACCTACTACATCGAAACTTAAAAAACGACATTTTGCTTGTAAATACACAAAACTATAACTTGTATCCAAGGACGTATCTTGGTGAAGCGGATGTTTTAGTATTCGCAATTAACTATATATGTCAGATATATTTCTGGATATATATTATGATTATTAAATTTGTTTTTGTAAAAGTACGTTCTTGAATTTAACCTATGGGACGTGAAATACTAAACTTGAACGAATTCCTTCCTTATAGCAATTCGTATTTAAAACAAAAAAATTTCAAACTAGTTTCTTAAAGTTGCCTATTCTTTCCAAAAAATAATAACGGACTTTAGTTCAAAAATTTGGAAATGGTCAATTGCGGCGGACACCGCCGTCCACCCGCCACTGAAAGCGCTCCGCCATTGTAGTAGGTAATGTGTAATGAACCGGCGGTTTCATACAAATAATCAACACTGGCGGATATCAACTCGCCAACCTCGCCAACCGCTCCGCAAATCGCTAGTGCGTTTATGGCCTTAATTGATATTTTAGTCCGCCCAACTTTGGGGTGTGACTTATGTCAGCACATTCACCCCTTGATAACTTGGAAGAACTAATATGCCATTTTGAAATCGGGTTATAACTTCGTGCCGGTCGCCATTAAGACAGCCGGACCAGGACCTTGGTGTTCGGAGGCGAGGACATTTGTCCATCAAATAGGCTGTCGTCTGAAAGGGGGCCTGGATAGACGTTCCGGCTTTTTTCTTGCTCAGCGCATTTGCTGGCGATGCAGCGAGGTAACACCGCCAGCGTGATGGGCACTTTTGTGTGGGAAGAGTTGCGAGGAGGGTTTTTTTGTTAGGATTACTTTTAAGTTTTTAGCTATGTATTTAAAATTAATTATTTTTTATAGGTAGTTCATTTTAGTTTTTAATTAGATTTTATTTACTTTTATTCATAGGCTATTGTCCTTTCAAAATAAAGTCAACAAAAATATCAATTAAGGCTTTATACGCACTAGCGGTTTGCGGAGCGGTTGGCGAGGTTGGCGAGTTGATATCGGCCAGTGTTGATTATTTGTACGAAACCGCCGGTTCATTACACATGATCTACTACAATGGCGCAGCGCTTTCAGTGGCGGGTGGACGGCGGTGTCCGCCGCAATTGACCATTCCCAAATTTCTGAAATAAAGTCCGCTATTATTTTTTTGTTAAGTTCAGTGTTAGCTGTCATGTCATTAACTGTCATTATTAGTTCCATAAACTGTCATGACAGCCAATGCAGCCAACATTCTGAGAGTGACATTATTTTTATAAATACGCAAAGGCAATGGCTGACCTTATAATTCCACCCTGTGACGTCAGGCTATAAGAATTTTCAAATGATATAACTACGTAAATACCGATCTAAAACAAAAAAAAATCAAATTCGTTTGTTGAAATTGCCTATTCTTTCCAAAAAAATAATAACGGACTTTAGGTCAAAAATTTGGTAATGGTCAATTCCCGCTGATCCGCCCCGCCTGTTCAGTTTGGATCGGATCATTTGGAGTGCTATAGCAGCTTTCTATGCATATGTAAATAAGACATGCTATGTCTCTGGTGTCCATTTTAAACTGACAAAACAACTGCTCAAACCGCGGGAAGACCAGCGGATGGCGGGACGGTTTCCGCCGCGGAAACCGTCCTGTCGCCCGCCGTTTCCAGCGGTTTACGTTCCGCCACCCGTTCCGCTAGTGCGTTTATGGCCTGATAGCGAAGGATCTATAACCACAAACCTTTTTCAATTAATTGAAAAGTATAAAACGTCATTTCTTGGCAGCCTTGGTATTGCCGGCCAAAGCATGTAAATTTTAACAACTTCAAAAATAATTTTGTACCAAATTACTAATTTTAAATCCAATGTTAGAATCCATCATCGATTTCGATAATCACAAAACTAAATCCCAAAAATGCATAATTTGATGTATCTGTTTTAAACGCCAAATGTTTATGCTTTGGTTACGCCTTTAATGTGCCAGAATATCAACACCGATAAGACAGGATATTCTAGTTTCTATCTATGCAAAAACAATAATAATTTAAATTAGACAAGAGAAATCGTATCGATGAGACGCGCTGGATTAAAAAAAAGGCAAACCAGTTTATCCTGTTTATCAAAATTATATAAAACTACTACGCACATCCTCCACATTACATTAATGTATTAAATAATGTAACCAGGATTTGTATCTTTTAAACGACTACATATATAAAAAAATACAAAAATAACCTACCATACCATCAACCCATTAATACCCCACTGCAGGGGCTTAGGCCTCCTCCCGAAATGAGGGGGCTTGGAGCTTAGTCCCTTACGCTACTCCAGTGCGGTTTGGTGGATTTTAACAACAGCTATCTATTGATGGCCACCTGGACCGACGCGAAGGCTTAACGTGCTCTCCGAAGCACACAGTAATAGTTGTGTACATAAGTTAGAAAAAACTCTTTAGTACACGCCCTGGGATTCGAACCACGGCTCAAGATGAACAAGAAGCGGGCTTGCTACCGCCCGGCTATCACAACATCGAAAATAACCTAATTGGTTTATAACGTCTGAAATATTTTAATATAATATTCGTGTAAAATATTAATTATTAAATACAGTGGCTTTCACGATGTTAATACACGAAATATACATAAACTTTGGGACATTTTATTGCCTAAAAAATTCATACCTTTTTTTGTTTTTATAAGTTATAGGTATACTTAGTTAGATTTTGCACGTATGAATTTTTTTTTTGTTGATGTTTTTATAATTTAATTAAGCGTTGACTAAACAATAACACGTCTTACACCGGCTGTATTTACCAAACGCACCATGGTCATGCCGGCAGACCGACTTCATTTTGTTCACATTATTGATACTAAATCAGCTATCTTAACGATAGTTTAGTTAATCCGTCGCCACCTCTGGGTATATAACACGATTAGAGCAGTAACTATTGGTTTGACTGACCGATTGGCCAAATAGTTAGAGAACCCAACTGAGCCAAGGCTCGCGTGTTCTATTCCCGCCCGGGACAAATATTTGTGTGCATAAACATGTCTATTTGTTCCGTGGCTGAATGTAAAAGTATTCATATATGTATACATTATAAAGAATATACTTACTATATAAATAGGTGATGTATGATTATGTGTTAAAAATCAACGGATCTCCTGCTTTCGCATGAACTTCTTACGACATTGGAAATGAACCTAACGGAATAAAGTAAACACACATATTTTAGATAATTTTTTTCAAAATAATTTTTTTTTTGCAAAAAAAAATACACAACTGTATCTGAATAAGCTTAAAACTTCGAAATATAACATTCTATACGACATTTCGATCGAACAAACTGAATTATTACGAAATGTAACGCCGACGCATATCCGACTTCCAACTAAGGGCACCCTTAGCCACTACTTCCGGTTGTCCGATTTTAACTATTTTAGTCTCAATCGATCTCCCGTCTAATTACCCCGAGCTGTTTTTTTATTTTTTTCTTATTCGGACCTAGTTCTCGAGATATATGGCTCCCAAAATGAAAATCGGGGAAAAAAATTGTGATTTTTTTTCGTTTTTTGACGATAATTTTTTTGGTTTTTAAACTTTTTCCAAATTGTTTTTTGCCATCTTGTAGAACTTGCCGTGCTGCGTCTTATGACATCACGTCCATCCCAATATCTTGAAAACTCTTTGTCCAATCTGCCTGTCTTACAAAACTCCCAAATGACCTCCTAATATACTCCAACGAAATGAAAATCATTTCCAATGACAAAAATATCTAATATCTTAATGATTATTGAGAAATTTCACCTGAAAAAATAGTGTTTTTTGGTTTGCAGATCGCGAAATCAGTAACAAATAAACAAATATATCACACTTCTTTATTATTTCTAAAACGTTCTTTAATCTACGTTTCACTAGATATTTTTCGTTACCAAATAAGATTGTATAGTGCCAGGTCAAAGACATTGTAGTCGCAATTTTAAATTGAACACATCCTACTTTAGTGGACAACAATGAAGGAGTTATCAAATAATAAAGATTGTATTCATATAGGTATATCTAGTTTGCCCTTCCGTCTTTTTTGCGTAAAGAAATTCATTGACAGGCAGACCGACAAAAATTAAAATAATGATGAAGTCAGTGAGCCAAAAAATTTATATTTTCACATAATTTGTTGACATAATTGCATGACTGAGACAACTTTATATAGTAGTATAGATTAAAACTCAAGGGATGTTGTTTGCTCACGAATTATCTAAGAGACGGTGGGGCGGAAAAATAAGTTTAGGTTAGATGCCATTTAAAAAGGCTCGAGCAATTGCCATGCACAAAATTAATACCTGGATGCTAACATACTTAAATTTAATTTAATGATTTGGAACTGTTTATATCGTGCCTGGGTCTTACTTTAGGTTTGAATTCGAGATGCGGTAAAGTTATGAAGAGAAGAGGAGAATTAAAAAACAATAAACTTTAATTACAATTTAAAAAAAAAA
This sequence comes from Luffia ferchaultella, assembly GCA_949709985.1. Taxonomy (NCBI): domain Eukaryota; kingdom Metazoa; phylum Arthropoda; class Insecta; order Lepidoptera; family Psychidae; genus Luffia; species Luffia ferchaultella. Next base: position 3,187,069 of record OX453263.1, read on the forward strand.
AAAAAACAAATTTTGGGTTGAATACGTATCTGAAAATTCTAAAATATTTAGGGTTTAATTTTTTTGAAATTTTATCATCATAAATTCTGTGTCATAAACTTTCGTGTTTGACTATGATTTTTTTCTATACCTATAATACGGTAGTTGACAATTTTTTTTAAAATTATTTTATATGAAAGAGTTTTCTGAATATATCATAACAGTGAAAGAATTTAAAAAGATCATTATTTACAAAATTGTGAATGTTTAAAATGTCCTGTTAGACAGAGAGGACAATACCGCACAACGTACCTACCTATGTGTGACGTGGGTCATTTAAAATAATGGTAAAATCGTTTTGCAAGAAAGAGACAGAGATAAAATTTTAATAGCTTATAATTTCCATACATGTTCCATACTCTCGATGATATGATTTTGTTCATAAATTTTGTTATCGCATAAAGTTTATTTTTATATTTTCTCGATGAATATAATATTTTCAATATTAATCAGTTACCGTATTTTCTTGTAAAAGTTTTAAAAGGTAATTAATTTTATTCACAGCCTAGGTATAAGGGATAAATCTATGACTACCTGATATTTGTTTTATCTTTATGATAACGAATTGTTGTAATGATAATTATAATGATTCGTCACTTCTAAAAAAATACCCACCAACCCGCACTATCCACCAACACGTACTATAGCAGCGTGATGGATTAAGCTACAAGTCCCATCACCCTGGGGGGAGGCCTAAGCCCGTGCATTGGAGTATAATGGGCTGATGGATAGAAACGGAAAAAAAATATCATAAAAACAAAATTCATGGTGTCAACCTACATTATTATCTATTTGTTTAAAAATAAAACAACGCCCCTTATGAAAATCTAAATAGTCTTGAAGTATTGGCTATGTAGGGAATTCGTACTGGAAAAGAAAACAGATTTTGAAATTAAATTTCATGTTCAATTCAACAAAATATTTGTTAAAAATAATGTCTGACGTTTCACTAACATTTTCAATTGTTTAAAAGTATAGTTCCAATCAACCTTTATGGCGGATGTGAACATAGGCACAAGTCGCGTCGCAGTAACCAGTTTTAGGTGTAGCGGGACGCAGTGGAGCGAGGGGCATATGACTGAACCTGCGCAAGCATGCTTAAAGCGTTGTATTCCGATCCGCCATAAAGTTTGATTGGAACTATACAAGACGCTGTATCCTAAGTAGGTATTACGGTATCTTAAGACCTAAACAAATAAATTCAAGTAAATACTACATGAATTAAAATGTACGCTGCAATAACAAATCCGTCAACAATTTAATAGCACATTGTAAAGCAAATATGAAAACTGGCATATTGTGTACACGTTTCGCGTATTATTCATCCGATTTGATTGATCATTGTTTAAATGGCCACGTGACCGAAAGACCTCCTGTTATTCTAAGTCAGGGGGGGGATAAGTTTTTGAGTTTTTAAAGCCATATTTTAATTTAATAAAGACTTAGAACTATCGTATATAAGATTCTCCTGTTTAAATGAGGATCCATGTTTAGATTTTTTATTTTAAGTTCAGTAGTATCGGAAAAAAAGGGGGGCAATGTACGAGTTTCGTATATTTTCTTTAATATCTATAGAACAATGAAATAAAAAAAAAACATAAGAACTTGGGAATTTTCTTTTCTAAGCCCTCCAAAATTAATCTCTAAAACGAGATTGCGTTTATCTACGCTATATTTCCATAATTGGGTCACTTGAATCCCCGAATATGTACCAAATTTCAATTTTTTTCGTCCACTACATTCGGAAGAAATGGACTGTGACAGACGGACAGACAGACATACACCAGAGTCATGCTACGAAGGTTCCTTTTTTCATCTAAGATGTACGGAACCCTAACAATCATCAAAACTTTATTTCATTTTAAACTAGCTATAATCACCGATATCCCACCCATAAATAAAAAAAAAATTAAGTCCTCATTTTTAATTTAGGGGAGATTCCCTAGGAAATATTTGTATGCAGCGCAGCGGCTGAAAATATTAATAAATGTAATAAAATAGCCCAATAGCTCAAATAGTCTTTGCATAAAATGGTTATGACATATAGACAGAAGGAGAGACGGACGAAAATGGTTAAATTATAAGGGTTCCTAATCAGACTATATTATCAAACGAATCAATAAGAGAACATCTCTACCATCCCAAAGGTCAACCTCATCTGCACGTGCCGGATGGCAGCGAAAGACAATCGGCTTCCGTGGCATTCCGTTCTGGATAACCAACGAGGTTCTGGTGACCGAGTAAGTGGTGGTATAACCACTCATCCACCTAGAGTAGATGAGGCTACAGCAGCCTTGAAGTCCAAATGACCTTTAAAAGTACTGGAGCAGAAGGTTACGGGAAACAATTGCTACTATTTTTCCTATGAGAGTAATGGAAAGGTCCCTACAGACAGACGACCCACGACCAGGACCACTCAGCCAGGAGTGTACGACTGAGAAGAAGAATCTGATTATGGAACTTTGAAAACGTGCGGCCAAATTTTATGTATTGGGATTTTTGTCAGTTTATCCAGACCAGTGTTCCAAACCATCACGTCATATGCCAGTTTAATGCCCTTTCGATCATTTCAAAGTTTCATACATTTCATCTTGACAACACGGTATTTGACTATAAATATATTATAGTGTCGTGATAGCCCGAGCGCAGCGAACCTGTTTCAAATTTACAAGGCTGGGTGGCCGTGGTTCGAACCCGGGCGTGTACCAATGAGTTTTTTTGACTTAAGTACATAACTATCACTGACTCCGTGCCTCGGAGAGCACGTTAAGCAGTCGGTCCCGATTGCTATCAATAGATGGCGGTCGTTATAATCAGCCATCCCGCATCGGAGCAGCGTGGTGGATTTAAGCTCCAAGCCCTCTCGCCTTGGGGGGAGGCCTAAGCCCCTGCAGTGGGGTATAATGAGCTGATGGCAAATATATTATATTTATCAAGAAAATATAAAAATAGACGTAATAAGTAACAAAATTTATAAATAAAATCACATTCGGTTGAAGAATATGAAAATTATAAGCTATTAAAATTTTATCTCGCTCTCTTTCTTTCAAAACGAAATTTAACATTATTTTAAATGGCCTGACGTCACACATAGGTATAGTTCGCCTCCAACTTTATGGCGGATCGGAATACAACGCTTTAAGCATGCTTGCGCAGGTAAGTCATATACCCCTCGGTCCACTGCGTCCCGCCACATCTAAAACTGGTTACTGCGACGCGACTTGTGCCTATATTCACATATGCCATAAAGTTTGATTGGAACTGTAAGTACGCTGAGCGGTATTGTCCTCTCAGTCTAACAGGATATTTTAAACATTCATAAAGTCAATAATGATTATTTTTTTTAAATTCCTTCACTTTATGATGTATTTAGAAAACTCTTTCATTTAAAATTGTTAGAAAAAGAAATGGTCAACTAGTCTCTTCTGATAAGTGTGATCTAAGATAACAAACTATTGCTGAATTCAGTGGTGTTTTGCTAATTTTTTAGATTCAAGTATTCTGAGTGTGATAATTTCGAAATGGTTCCAAAATTGATATATTCGGGTAATCCCAGAAAATTGACATCTCCACTATTATGATTGAAACACGTGTCGGTAATAAAAAATATACAAGAGCGCTATTTTTTGCAATTTTCCGAGTCATTACCTACTAATAATAATGATTCGTCGATTTTAATATGTTGTTTTCCTCCATGATCTCAATGTTTGTCTGGACATTTTTTTTTAAATCTCAGATTCGCTTGTTTGACATGGATGTTAAATATTTTCAGTGTTTACTAAAGAATATATAATGACGGAACATATGCATTTATCACGGAGTCAAGATGCATAATTTAAACTAGTCGAGTCATTCAATTTGGAAACAACAAACCCTCGAAGTCCCTAATTTCGCCTTTGTGACCTAACCTCGTGTAAGTTGAAATCAATTGAAATTTGTAAAATATTTTTAAGACAAGCTGTACAAACATTACAACATTCAAAGCACTTTTTATTCATGGCAATATTTTTGCGAACAGATCATGGCTATAACTTCATTCTGTTAGTGATCAGTGCTAGTTTCCTGGGAATGAAAAATGTCAAAATCCACGCGAAGTTAGACACTTCGAGGGAATGTCGGATCACCCATAATCAAACCACAACTAGCCAACTTTATTGCATTGATATCTATGTTTTTCAAAATCGTTAATAATATCGTAGATTCCAACGTCCTGTTGGAAGAAAAATACATTTAATATTTCTCGTACCCAATCGCGTTTTGGTGAAAATCTGTAAAACCTTCGGCGTATCTCTCTGCAAATCTTATTACGCCAAAAATACCTTTGTTAGGCGATCCTGCGATAATTACAATAAGTACCTATCTAAGTCATATTAACATTTTATCATCCCCTATTTATAAATAAAATTTTAGCCCTTTTTTAAAAATATAATCGTACGTGTTTGCGCAGTTAAACTCGCTCTTACTTTTAGCTGATACTTATGTAACATAAAAAACCACATCAAGTTGTTCCTAGCCGTTTTAAAGAAACATATCTATTGCAGTGCCCCCTTGTGGCCCGTAACCGCAAACCTTATCTAAGACTATGCTCTTAGGTTATATCATAGAGTAAATTAATTTCACAGCAGCGTTTGATTTTAATAGAACCATAAATGTAGCTTCACAGTATCGAAATGATATTATGCAATTTTGCAGAGTTGAAGACCGGTACGCGGGGATCTCGCGCACTGAAACTCGCCATCTTGCACCAGCTAGCTATAGTATGAGTGCTTAGACGGTAAACACAGAATAGGGCTTCTAAACAAACTTTTATAGTTCTAACGCTTCCAGGAATATCCCTTAGGTAGATACTAGTTATCACTTGATACAATGGGAAGAACTTGGACAATGCTACGTACAATTCTCTTTCCCAACATCCTCGACATTGCTCTATACAGAGGAATACCTGCTGCATCAATCACGCAAGAAGTAATTTACGATAAAGTTATATTGGTTGCCTGTTTTGGACTGAATTATTTGGAACAAAAATAATGATAACAAATATTGAAAAATAGAAAGACTGGCTAATAAACAATAATGTATGTATGTATTATGGGGAACTAGACAACTTATATATATATATATATATATATATGTATGTATATATATATGTATGTATGTATATATATATATACATATTTTTTTTAATAATACATACATATATAGATATTTTTACACCCAGACATGGATTAAGTAGACATGTTCATGCACACAAATATTTGTCCCGGGCGGGAATCGAACCAGCGACCCTCGGCTCCGCAGTTAGGGTCTCTAACCACTCAGCTAACTGTTCAGTCTAACATAAATATACAACGTATCTCTTTTTTTGAATTATTCAGGATATACGGATACCCCCCCTGTTTCATTATTAGCAATGATTGGCTAGAAATCTAAAAGATTATATAATATTTATGTGAACTAAATAACAGCTTCTTTGAATTCACCTTCAGCTGTCCGAACCCAAATCCACACTTATGTCCTTACATCAGACAGAATTATCAGAAAGCACTTGTTAAACAAATGTGATAAAATATCTAGTATTATAGTCAAGTGCCTACGTTAAGAAACCTTCTTATAGATATTATATGATTTTTAGATAATACGTTGCCACATATCATCTTTTAGAATTTCATATTGAAAGATTTAAGTATTTGAGATTTACATGATTTGATAGATCTAACTAAAATGTGTCTGTTGTTTGTCTATCGCGTTGTAATTTGAAAAACCAGGCAAGTGCGAGTCGAACTCGCGCACCGAGGGTTCCGTGCAAACTACAAGTTTGTACTGAACCCTCGGTATATAAGTAAAAGTAAGTTCGATTTTGTTACAGCTTAAAGGTATTATAGACGTGAGTATTTAAAATGAATTTCAATTTAATACCTGAATTAATACCTTATGATGAATATCGATACTGGTACCGGGTCTTGGTTGTTATATGTACGTGGTGTCTTTGCAAAATATTAATATACGTATATATTATAAAAAAAAGGATATTTATGTATGTATATCAGTTGTCTAGTAACCCATAACACAAGCATAATACTTGCTTACTTTGGGACTAGATGGCGTTGTGTGGGAAGTCCCATGTATTATTATATATTATTATTATTACCTCTACGCGTTCATGAGAAAAGGGGTAGTAAGTTTAAAATGATTAAAAATATTTTTATTGTGTGATGTAACTAAAAATTTATGCTTTTCGCAATTTTTCTTTTATCTGTGCTATAAGACGTTGCTTCGTACCAAATTTCAAGATTCTGAGTTCACGGGAAGTACCCTGTAGGTTTTGATTCCCTTGCGAGTACAGAAAATTTGCAGCATAAACGGTGTATCCTTTGATTGCGTTGGCTTAGAAGTTTGATTTTTTCACAGCTCCAAGGGACAGTATACCTGAGTATTTGATATGAATTTTAGCTTGAAACCTCCACGCGTTCCTGAGAAAAATTATCTTGACACACAGACAGACGGACAACAAAGTGATCCTATAAGGGTTCCGTTTTTTTTTCTTTTGAGGTTCGGAACCCTAAAAAACAAATAAGATAAGTAAATAGGTAATACTAATAGGATGCCAACACAGATCAGTCAACCAATAGACCACGCTTTATTAAACGTCAGTATGAAAACGAAATCGCCAAAAAGTGGCGGGGTGCGGGGAGAGATCGGCTAGTTTTCATTGGCTCGTTCAAAATTGACAATTTAATGGCTTCCGACGTGCTTCCAACTGACGCGACGGCTCACTAGTGACGTAGTTATGTAGTGTCACTACATAGCCTTGGCGAATGCTACTCCCTGTCAAAGCGTGGTCTATAAGGTTGACTTGTCTGTGGATGCCAATGATGGATTAAAAACGGGTATTGGAACAAAGTTATTTCATGATGTAATACTGTTTTAGAATTAAGTTCATCAATTACAACTGTTACATATAATAAAAAAGATGGCCTATCACTGCATATTATAAAACAAAGTCTCCCCACTGCGTCCGTCTGTCTGTCTGTCTGTACGCGATAAAGTCAAGAACTACGAAACGGATTTTCATACGGTTGTTACCAATGGAGGGAGTGATTCAAGAGAAAGGTTTGTGTGTATTGTTCATTCATAAAAAACAAACATCTATTCTCACAAATTCGGGTTTATAATAGACAATAATTTGATTGCAGCCAGATAACTGACCGAGCTGAATTGAACTGAACTGAACTTGACTGACCTAGTGGCCGACTGGTAGAGAGCATAATAACAGCGGAGCTACGGATCGCGGGTTCAATTCCCGCCCGGGACCAATATTTGTGTCCATGAACATGACTATTTGTTCCGTGTCTGGATGTAAAATATATATATGAAAAGGATATTTAAATATGTATGAATATCAGTTGTCTGGTACCCATAATACAAGCTTTGCTTGGTTTGGAACTAGATGGCGCTGCGTGGGATGTTTTAACTATTATTATTACAACTAATATAAAAGGCTATTTATAGATTCCTACTTAAAAGTTTTAAGTATTTATTTTGTAATAAAACAAACTTATTTGTTATATAGTGAGAAAAAACGAATTTAGGTAGGAAAAAACGTAATTAGTTAAATACAACTTCATATCGATATAATATATAAATAAATAATAAACATATATAGTGTTTACATGTCCATCGAAGTATTTTTCAACGGAAAACATGCGATTAAACAAACACGCAGATAGCGATTTAGCGGACATTTAAACTCGGTTTATCTTATTTGGATAAAATAGTTATTATGTTGACGAATTACTGATAAAATATCAAATAGCGGATGTGTTCAAACTGCCCACACCATAATTATTACGTATATTTGAATTTTCATACAACAATTTTTAGGGTACCGCACCCAAATGGCAAACAACGGAACCCTTACAATTTCGTTTTGTCCGTCTGTCTGACTGTCCATCTTTCATAGCTATTTCATACGGAGATTATGGGTACTACAGACAGATATAATTAGGAAGTCTATGAACCGCTGTACAATACAATCCATCCATATCAGCCCATTATACGCCACTGAGAAGGCTTAGGCCTCCTCTCGGGATGAGGATGCTTGGAGCTTAATCCACCACGCTGATTTAGTGCCGGTTGGTGGCTTTTAATGACTGCCATGTGATGATAGCAACCGGGACCGACGGCCTATCGTGCTGTCTAGGGCACGGAGTCACGGCCTTCTAAACAAGAAACGGACTCGTCCCCGCGCGTCTATCACGACATTAATACAATGGTTAAATAAATCTTTAAAAATTTAACATAGTTTCAAAATCCTTTTTTATATATATGTCAATAGTTGTTGAGATATGCGCTCCTAAAGTACTAATTTGTAATCCCGTTTTAAATTTTCAACTATGAGTGGAAAATACTAAATAAAATTTAATACGTTTGCTATTAATACGGACCTTACGACATCGAAACTTGGATCGTAATGTTGTATTTTACGGACTCGGCCTTTTTACTTTACACCAATCACAAACGAGCATCTGTTTGAAACGCATGCATAAACCGCGAAAAGGAACCGCTCGCACTCTAAGCTCCCGCCCGTATTATACATTTCAAGTATCTGCCTAATTTTAATCGTTTAATTTAAGCTGGCTATTATAGTCATCGGTTTACTATAAGCAATCGGCTTAAAAACACCTCGACTATAATATGCAGCTTACCGTATTTGCATCATAATGCACAATAAATTAGCACAACTTAAAGAACACTCACACAAAATTAGTTTGAATAAGATATATTCTGTAGTTTTTGAGATATTTATTTTTAAACTTATTTGAATCCCGAATACGGAACCCTTTCTTATGCATGATCCGATACGCACTTGGCCGATTTTACTCTACGTTGTGTAGGTAATGTCCAAAGAATTAAATGCCTGAAATGTACTACCTGAACAGTACTAATACAAAAAAGAGGATTCGACCCGTGCCTAATCCTCGCTGTATTTCTGTATCAATATTTACAGAAAAAAAAATGTAATAGAAATATACAGTATACAGTGTTTAGCTGTTTTAGAATACATTCCTGAAAAACATGATTTCCTTCGGGTCTTCGTTTTTGAAAAATATGAGGCGTAAATTCGATATTAATGCAAATTGAAAAAAAAAAATCCACAGATCTTGCAGTCCCCACAACCATCGGTTTCATTGAAAATGAGCCTACCCAAACCCGATTTTCACAGATTATTTTATTTTATTGCCACGAAAACGTGGCACTATTCTTTTCAACTCTTTAAACTCAGAAATAAATCAACGAAAAAATTCTCTGCTACCCGTGCGAAGCCGGGGCGGGTCGCTAGTTCAACATATTTGAAACATTTAGGTTTTAAACTGCAGCCTCTGATATCCTTAAACGTTCTGAACTCAATAATTAAGCATTCGAACGAATACAGGCCGAAAGGCGATGACCGTAATGTTAACAAGTTCCCGAACGTCCATAAAATCTAACATGTGATGTCAAATTTCTTGTTCGATTTCCAACCGATTTCCAAAATTTTGGTCTCAAACTGTAGCTACTGACGCCTTCTAACCTTTGGTATAACACTTTGAAGCGATCCGACGAATACCCTCTGAAATATAGTGACCACAAACACAAGCGATCGACCAAAAAATCTCATCTTTCGGAAATAATTTCTCTTACAATTACCAACCGATTTCCAAAAAACTTGGTCTCAAATCGTAGCTACGTTAATGGCCGAGATACTACTTTTTTTTATTTTCGATATCGGTTCCCGTTCTTGAAATATTTTGGATTTAGTAAAAAAAAATTCTGAAAAAATCCCGATTTTTTTACATTTTCCAATTTTTTTCAAAAACTACTTAACCGATTTCCAAAATTTTGATGTCATACAATGTACAACTAAATTCTTAATCTTTTAAAACCTTAAAATCTTGGCTAGACCCCATACCCTCGGAGTTATGGCCAAAAATACGTCTCCCGTGAAATGGATATGATAGTCATTTTCAATGACAAAACGTAGCGCCGTAGGCGTAGGAACATTCCTTTTTAATGACCCTGCAAATTATTGGTTCCAAGTCATGCACATTTCAGGGGTGGAAACAGTTAGAGCCAACAAGCTGTTTAGACGGGTATTTTATAATTTTATAGGTATTTTTGGGAATTTGCTCTTGTCGTCTCTGTCACTCATAGGTCGGAGGTCGGAGAGGGATTGAAACGGAGATAGCGATGCCAATTCGAATCCGCGGAGAAAAAGACTATCCCCTTAATACTTTTTTTATCTGGACGAAATACAATTAATAATTACTGTGAACTATCAATAAGAATATTCAGATTTGTAGTGGATGTAGTGTAAATGTAACTAGGTGTAAAGAATTCACTGCTACATTTAAAAATTATCGTCAGAACCGTTTTAGTAATACTTTATTTTTTTTTATTATTTATTATTTATTTATTTATTAGAATACGCAAGCAATAAGTTTGTAAACATCTTATATTGAATACATTTAAAAATTTGATTTGATATTGTTTTCGAAGTGCATACTGAATGAAATAAATTTCATTATGTAATTTATTCAGATGTACAATGTGCAGTTCTACCTTTATGCAAACCAGGAGATAAGTGGGTACTCTGGATTTTTTTTAAAGAAAGAGATAAAATAGTTTTCTCAAAATTTACATTTGGTGAGAGTTACACTATGAGAGTATTTTAAAAACATGGCATATGATGATGGTCAGCCTGCAGAACATTTTGACTGAACCTCGCATACCATACTATCAGCCCGTTAATGCCCCATTGCAGCGACTTAGGCCTCCACTCGGTATGACGGGGTTTGGACCCTAATCCATCTGCAGCTCCAATATGGGTTGGAAGCTTTTAACGGTATGGATGGCAACCAGGACCTAATGCTTAACATAAGCACGTCCTTCTAAACAAACTCGCCTATTAGGACATATTAATAAATACAGTTAAATGATTTATTGCAGTGGCTATAAATATTTATATTTTGGAAAATGTTTGATTTTTAAATGTGAAATCACTTTATCACGTGTTATCAAATTAAACTTTCAATGCGTTGGCTTCACTTGAAAAACAGACCAACCTTGAACTGTGACAGTGGACGGTAAATAATGTCATTTGTATGCGCCATTGTGCTTGGCCACATTATACTACACTGTGTACTAATTTATCGTTTTTAATATTTTTAATATTAATTATATGTTTGACATTGCTTAATTAATAATTAATAAAAAATAAAAATTATTTTTTTATTAAAATTATTTCTTTAACGCCAAACAAATTGGTGCCAATATTCCAATGCAAAATATCTATCTACATACAAAAAACGATGTGGTAAATAATGTGTGTAAAATTAAAAATAAATGTATCACCAATATTCAGTTGATTAAGAAATATGTGTTGATAATTTTTAAATCGCTGAATGCGCAAAAGAAAGGTTACCCTTAGCATTATGTTAACTTTGCGTATGATTGGATATTCGTGGAGTTTCAGTGATCTGTGCTGCGATCGTCTGATGTTATTTATTTTATCAAGAACCAAAGTGAAGAAACCAAACAGAATCTAACTACCTACCTATTTTTATTTAGGTCATTTACGTGTGTTCATTTTGACACTCGCGTGTAAATTAAAACCTACCTCCCATTGACCTAGAATATAATAATAAAATATATAATAATAATAGTAATAATAACGTCTACATCACACCAACGTCTTGGCCCCAAACTAAGTATTAGCTTGTGTTTCACATATCAAGCGAAGACACCACATACATATAACAACCAAGACCCGGTACCAGTATCAGTATTCATCATATAAATACTAATCCGACCTGGGATTCGAACCCGGGACCTCCAGCTTCGTAGGCAGGGTCACTACCCACTAGGCTAAGCGGTCGTCGTATGAAATTTGTGTCTATGACCTTAATAATAATATTAAGGTCATAGACACAAATTTCATACGACGTTAATAGCTACAAAATAACTTTTTTTCTAAATATTTTAAATTGAAATATGCGTTTACATGGCAGTCTATGGGACCCTCAGAACGTCAAGTTCGACTTGCACTTGGCCGGTTTTTTTAATTCACAATACCCACAGAGTAAATAAGTTTGACAGCAGTGTTTGGTTTTAATAGAGTCAGAAATGTCACTTCACAGTATCGTAAATGTCGAACGCAATTTCACGAGGGTGAAGACCGGTGCGCGGGGACCTCACGGACTGAAACTCGTCATCTTGCACCAGCTAGCTAAAGTATGAGTGGTTAGACTGTATACGCAGAAGAGGGCTAGTCAATTCATACTTTTATTAGAATACCCAACGAGACACCAGCAAAAGTGTAGCCCAAACTGGATAAAAATAAATGAGTTACCTCAGTTTCGATGAAAAGATTTTGTGAAAATTCTATTATGAGCATATTAAGATTTCACCGAATTGTTTTAACATCGAATTTCCCACAAAACCTTAATTTAAAACGAGTGCTACACGTGAGGCTACACGTATTAGAAGTTTTTTTTTCTCATAAGTTATCTATACATCGAACATATGCGCGTGCAATTTATCTACATGTTATATAAAAACTGCCACATCATATAAGTTATGTCCAATGCCGTTTATTTTATTTCTCTTTTGATAATTTTTATGCCGAACGATAACCTCTTAGTAGCGCATAAAAAAATTATCTAAAGAAAAATAAATTCGTCTAAAATTGGACTTGAATTAACATTTAAACACATTTTCATATTTTTTTGCAAAAAATATAGGCCAAGACCGACCAACTGGCCGGTGGTTAAAGACCCAAACTGCGAAGCCAAGAGTCGTGGGTTCGATTGGATTCGGAAATATTTGTGTCCATGAACATGTTTATTTGTTCCGTGTCTTAGATGTAAAATATTTATTTATGTCATATTTTAACGGATAAAGATTATAGAAATTTTCATTCACCCAAATATTTGTCCCGGGCGGATAACAATCACTGAATCTAAAATTTTGCTCACGTTTTGATCGTTTCGAAGTATGACATGCTCTATCCTAATTATTATGCTATCTAAGATATCTCTATGGTTTGTGCTCAGGATTGCCCCCCTTGGAGATACTTAGAGTTTCTATGATAACATCTTGAATATATACAGCGTAATATCAGGCTCCCATAGCGACTAGGAAATACTAAGATATGTTTTGGTGAAATTGTATGGACGTTGACAAGTTTATTATAATACGTAAGATTATGGAGACATGTTACTCAATATCTGCTGATATGCTGCTGATAACCCAAACCAATATCTAATAAAACATTCTCTTGTTACGTGTTATTGTGACATTTGATTTTCCATATAAAGACAAACAATAATCAAAATTGTTATTATCATTGTTTTTTTTTTAACATTTTGTTAAATTACATATGAAACGCAATTCTAGATTTTTTTTAAACTAAATTCGAGTTCACAGTACTATATCAAAACATTTATTTGCGTACATACTTTTAGTTCGTGGCGTACTTTTTTTGTTCAAATTGTTGTCACGTCGCGGTATCTCAAAGTAATTCTATGCATATACGTTTACCTTATTTACGACCGCTTAGCCTAGTGGGTAGCGATCCTGCCTACGAAGCTTGAGGTCCCGGGTTCGAATCCCAGGTTAGGTCAGTATTTATATGATAAATATTAATACTTGTACCGGGCCTTGGTTGTTATATGCGTGTGGTGTCTTCGCAAAAATATTTATATATGCTATTATATGCTGTGTGGGAAGTCCAATGTATTATTATTATTATTATATCATTATTATATTATAAAGAATATTTAAGTATGTAGGTATATCAGTTGTCTAGTAACCCATAACACAAGCATAATACTTGCTTAATTTCGGACTAGATGACGCTGTGTGGGAAGTCCCATGTATTATTATTATTATTATTATTATACGTATGTGGTGTCTTCGCTTGGTACCCAAAAACACAAGCTAATGCATAGTTTGGGGCCTAGACGTTGTTGTAATGTATACGTTATTATTATTATTATTTTTATACCTAATTCAAATGTTTTAATTTTAGGTCAACACATACATGAAATATCTCAATGGATCTATGAAATATTTCGTTTCTGACCTAAACATCGCAATAATCCGTGAGAGAAAATAATATTTGTTTTGGTTACAGCTCACAAACAAATATAAAATCGGCTTTTTGAGTATTTGTTGTTCTAATGCAATTTAATACACACAATACACAGAAATTCCAATTTTCTAACTAATTTAGTTTTTGAGATAGACATTTCATAAAAATGCTCTAAAACTGACTACTTTGACGGCCCCCATTATTTTATTTTTGAAAATAAAAAATATTAAAAAACATTAATTGTGCTCTACATAATTAGTTATGGACAATGGCACAACACATGTCTCACACAAGTTCAAGGTAATTCTTTTTCACGTTTGGTCCAATATTATTCACAATATATGCAAACAAGTCTTTAATTCATTCCGTTTACAGGCAGAAACTCGTGACGCCCGAAGGGACAAACAGTTCGTTTCGCCTTTTATGGCGACAATATGACGATGAATAGTTGGATGCTTTGAAAAATGTCAGAAGTTATCGGCTTCCGTACACAAAAAACACAGGATTGGTTTATTATTCCAATTTGAAAATTAGAATTTATGTATATGAATGAAATGTCACGAAATGATATTCGCCATGATGTGACGTCAGTCGTACAGGTAAACTCTGGTAAACTTCTGCAAATAAACTTATTTGTGTTTAAAGCCAAGCACATGGAACTTTTAAATCGCTACCATTTCATCCCTTTTGCTGTCGAGACGATGGGTCCCTGGTCCAAGGATACCAAATCACTTGTCCACGATTTGGGTGTCGCGCTGTGTCTGTTGACTGGGGATCCTTTGAGCAAGGAATACTTTGTTCAGAGGATCAGTGTCGCAATACAGCGCGGCAACGCGGCAAGCATCCTTGGTACCCTGAACCCATCGTCTCTTTAAAATTTTGTCATTTATCATAATTTATGTATTTTTTAATTTGTAAATAATTTTAGTTTTAATAAGTATGATTATGGTCACTATTGTGTAAAGATTTGTGTAAATATAATATGTTTAACTATGTATTGAATTCGAAAAGAAATATTTTTCATAGTCGCATGTTATATTTCATCAACTGAAAAGCAGAAATGTGACCAAGAAAAAATTAAAAGAATTTGTTTGTATGGTGGCTCCATCTATTAAAAAGTAGCCGCACTAGACAGGCAGCGTTCACCTTAAACAGCTAAATAAATACATGTAACGTATAAAAATAATCAAATACCTATTTTAACAATTCACCACTTTGAGTTCTGGCAGTAAGACCATTATCGGTACGGTAACTGTCGGTTTACTATTCTTTACCGGTGAAGGCGGTCATTAACCCCAACAAAAAACTTGCCAAGGTTCCTTTTTAAAATTTGCATCATAAAACGATATTATATAATTTGATGTAATTCATCTGTTCCGCTTCGATAAATCGATCATCAATAAAGTGATTAATTTGAATTAATTTGTTTTAAGCTGATTACAGGATTATTATTCAGATAAATAACGAAATAATCGAAATTATCAATTTGTTGACGCTCAGTGCACAGACCGTGACAGGATAGTTGAGTGTATCAAAAGTCCAACATACATTGTTGTTTTTCGGGTGCCGTACACAAAAGCTCTATTGCTGTCAATCTGCTGTCTGTCCGTCCGTCTGTTCGTGCGTCCGTCCTTCCGTCACAGGTCGCTATCTTATGTAAACGGAATAACTTAAGACTTGAAATTCCAAGTCTTTAACTCTATAAATAAAGAAATTGACAGCGACAAAGTAGTAAGTTTTAGCCATAAAAGAACAATACAATAACACTGAGGTTTTAAATCGTTTTTGCTACGGGGTCTATTTTAAAAACTAAAATATTTAGGAATTTGAAATTTCTGTTTATTATGTACTCGTAGTCTTTAAACAATAAATACTGAAAACGCCTATCCTTAGGAGGATTGTGTAGTGCCAAATTTCTGTACGAACGGCGTCAAAGGTTGCACCCCATTAAACCATAACTGATTGGCGCAAAAAAAATTATATGGTATTCAGATGAGCAAAACCTACGTTTTATTAATATGTTTTTAACTATTTAAATATTTCGATACATTAAGAAAAAATAAAATAAATGCGCGTAATTTTTTTTCTAAATTGTTTCATTTTTTACATGTTAAACATTAAAGTGATGTATTTTCACAACTTGTGAAAAATAAAAAGAAAACGAAAAAAGATCTCGCGCATTCATGTTTTTTTTTCTTATGATGTATCTATCAAAATATTTAAAAAAGAAATAATGTGAAAACCTAGTTTTTGCTGATCTGAATACCATATGATTTTTCCGCCAATCGGATAAGGTTTAATGGGGTGCAACCGTTAACGCCGTTTGTATGGAAATTTGCCACTACACAATCCTCTTAATGTAGTTTGTAAACTGTGACCAAAACAAAGTTTTTTTCTTTCACTGGTTGTTGCGATCTCCAGCTCAGAAACTAATTATATAATAGACCCAAAAATTGAATATTTCATATACATGTGGACCCTAAACCAAATATTAGATAAAAATTTTTATAAATATGTGTTCCTGGGAGGTTCTTTAGTTCCGTACATAGATAAAGTGAAGAAAACAAATTGTTTTTTTTTTTCTTTTCTCTGCATATGAGGTGCCTAGAACTAGGGTTGTCTAGAACTCATTAACTAGTAGAGTAGTAAGTATGTACCTACAGTAGTTATTTTTGCAACAATAAAGTATAGTTCGTTTTCGTAATAAAAATGAACTTTTTTGTGTTGTTCTACAAAAACCAATTTTTTTAATTTTTTTACGCGATTACGGCGAAGCCAAAAGGAGAGTGATTTTAGATCCTATGTTTGTATGTATGTCTGTTTATCTGTTATCACATAACTTCTAAACTGCTTTTCACAATTCGACAAATAAGATATCGTTTGAAGTACCTTGATCATCTGCTAGATATAGGCTATGTGACGTTACACTGAATATAATATGGCGCTCTAAAGGAACCAAACACATAATATTTTTTTGATAAGAACTCAAATGGGTATTAAATTAAAGGGCTTCATCAGCAAATTTCATAAATATATATATTACTCGATAGTTTCATATAATTCATAAAATCACGTCTCAGACTTCTTGAAACATATAGTTCGCCTTAAACTTTATGGCGGATCGGAATACAACGCTATAAGCGTGCTTGCGCTGGTACAGTCATATACCCCGCGCTCCACTGCGTACCGCTACACCTAAAACTTGTTACTGCGATGCGACTTGTGCCTATGTTCATTGTTCACATCCGCCATAAAGTTTGATTGGAACTGTGCCTATGCAATATTGTTAATTTCACCTCACTTGGTGTTCTCGGTACTTTGAGTTGCCCTGGAACTAAACTATTATGAATATTACATAATTTGAAATAAAGTGGTGGATTAAAGCTCCAAGCTTAAATCCTATAGAGGCCTAAGCCCCTGCAGTGGGGTATAAAAAGGACTGATGGAATGGCAATAAAATTACAGAATTCATATATAAATATAATTTGACGACTGCATAGTCTAGTGGGTAGTGACCCGGCCTACGAAGCTGGAGGTCCCGGATTCGAATCCCAAGTCGGGTCAGTATTTATATGATGAATATTGATACTGGTACCGAGTCTTGGTTGTTATATGTATGTGGTGTCTTCGCTTGGTACCCAAAATACAAGCTAATTCTTAGTTTGGGGCCTAGACGTTGTTGTGATGTATACGTTATAAAAAAAATTAATTAATTAATATACTATAGTAATAACGTAACTTATTTATGTTGGTAAATATGGACATGCGACCACGGCTGTACCCCGAACAATGCCGACTCTCAAGCTTCGATTTCAGACGGGAATATCTTATTTCGTGCTTTTCAGTTCGCCTTTTTCGAAGTAGGGTTTTAGTTTCTAAACTTTTTTTTATCTTTAAAAGTAAAAGGGGGCCGTAAATATTTTTTGGTTTTACTTAGGCATGGTAAATAGCCTTCCGGACGACTTGGTCCACTTCCTAACCTGATCGTCAGTCAGATCTTACAGAAACACATACGGACTTTATGTAAATTAGTTTGATGTAATACACGAATTTGAATTTTATGTTATTAATTAATTAATTAAAATAAATATATATTTACTATAAGATCGTTGAGAAGCGACCAATAAGCGCTAAAAGTAAGTAAATGTAATATAAATATCAATAAAAATTGTATAGAAACATGACTATAATTATATTTCAATTGTAATATCGACTGACTGACTGAGCGATCGGCCGAGTGAATAGGGACCCTCTGCAGAACAAATGGTTGCAGATTCGATTCCTGTCAAGGACAAATATTTTTGTACTAATATGTCTATTTGTTCCGTGTCTAGGTGTAAAATATCTATATATTATAAAAAAAATTTAAGTACTTATGTGTTTCACTTGTCTATATATTATAAAGAATATTTAAGTATGTGTTTCAGTTGTCTAGTTCCCATAATACAAACATAATAGGTCCTTTCTTACTTTTGGACTAGATGGCGCTGTTAGCAATGTCGCAGTTATTATTATAATTATTATTCTTAAAGTCATTAAATCTTAAAGTATTGATTCGCAAAAGTAAATAACAAGATAAGATGTGCAACAAAATTATCTAGCAATCAGTAATTTTATTATCGTTTTAACTCTAAATTAGTGAATATTAATTAGAAGAATATTATTTTAAATTTTATAAGCGACAAATATTTCACAATATCATTGGACTCTTTGTTTATTGTAGGTAACTTCGCATAGGGTCTCTTCCTCTAATTTTAGCGAGATTCGGGCCTTAAGTGGAATTTGTTTTTTATGTATTGGTTACCTATTTGGGTATCTATAGCAAAAAATTATTACTGTTTTTTGTCCATCTCGTAATCACAATCAACGACAGACGCGACATCTATTATAGTTTCCAATCAATATTACGAATTTTATAGTATACAATGCTGTGAAATAATGTCCACGAAAAAAACTGTTTGCGTTGCCTCATCGCGTAGATGTGAAACTACAAGTGGTCACACGCGACCGGCTTGATGCCCGAGCTATTCCTATAGTTCTATTTGTGATTAAGAGCTAAAAAAGCAATAGTTTGAGATGAAATTTGAATCATTATATTACAATTATTAATTTATCATATTTAACGATACATAAATCTTTTTATATTTTGCCGTATACACTTATAACACTATATAAACTTTCCTAACAATTCGTTTATTAAGTATTTAATTGTAAAGTAACACAAAAACAATAATTTGAATTTATGTAACTATAAAACAGTAGAACTGACAATCCATTATTGTTGAGTTGAGTAATTTTAAATTCACGTCAAGTAAAATTTAAATTAATTCAAACTTGTAAAACATAAAAATGTGTATAATTGAGCATGTTCACACACTGGCCGAAAACACACAACGGAAAAAAAAGGAACGCCAATTTGAATTTGAAATCATTTTGGAATTTGTCGAAAACTTAAAGGAACCACACACGTTAGCACATAAACAGAATGATGGCTATCGACGTACCGACACCGGCGATCGCGTATTGCCTCCACTTTTGCCCGTGCTCCATTCTGCGTCTAGAATTGGACTGACTGAAACAACTCGATTATAGTTGACCGGTGGCGGCGCGGGCGTGTCGTATCGGAAGCGTCACAATTTACGCGTTAACCCATTACAATTTCATTTATTGGATTATCTCTACGTTCGAGTAATAAGAAAGGTTAAACCTTTGAAAACTATGTATTTATAACTTAAGAAAAGGGTCGCACGCACACATTATAAGGTACTAATTCAGATCGCCGAAACTGCGACGCGAGCGCGACCTAAACTCGTGTCATTTCATGCATCCTAGAAAGCCAATGCATTTAAAGAAGCCGGCCAAGTGCGAGTCAGATTTGCACACCGAGGGTTCCGTATCACCACATAATATATTTGTGTTACATATTTAAAACAATTAAGTTTGTTATTAGCAAAAGAATATTATTATTTTTTATTAACAACGACTTTCGGATGTTTTTTTTTGCTTGTGTTATGGGACATTACTTTTTCCAAATTTCATGTTTCTAAGTCAACGGAAAGTACCCTATATTTTTTGATTTACTTGTAAGTGTCTTATCAAGTATAAATGGCCTTATTTTTTTATAGGGTTGAATTATTAGAAGTTTTGTTTTTACAGCTCTAGGAGACCGTAGACCTTATTGTTTCATATTAATTTCAATTTTAGATATCTCTAAGCGGTCCTGACTTGTGACAGACAGACAGACGGACAGATAGGCAGACGGACAAAGAAGTGATCCTATAAGGGTTACATTTTTGACATACGGAACCGTAAAAATTCATCCATTCATTCTACGCCATGAAATAGGTTTGGTTAAAAAAAATCTTTTAGGCGCACAATGTTTTATACCGAAGAAGAAAAAACAAAAAGTTATGAATCGACTTTTAGTTATTACGAAACGTAGGCCAAACTTATACAGCGTGTAGAGTTTACCGAACTAATCAAAAATATAAAAAAAATTATTCAATCAGTCAATGAAAATCGTTTATTGCCAAAAAAATAATATATAAAGAGTTCGTTACACTACATCTTAATTTTTTAGTTTTAATGGCAAACCGGATCGGCTCAGCATGTTGATGGCCTGCCACAAACAGGCATGCCCATCGCTGTCATTCTGCCGATCCCGAACACAAATACGTTTATCTACATTAATTTCTTTTTTTTAGTTTTTTACCCTCCCCTACTTAATGCTAAATTCCCTTTTTTCCTTTCTTAACTTTTTGATTCTCCGTTTCATTTTTATTTTAAAAATGAAACTTTAAACATGTTTTCTCGGTAACCGTTAGTTTGCGCCATCTGCTGACTTGAAACTTTTACTTAATCTGTACCTCTACTGAATGGAGGCTGTTGTCATATTTTTCTTGTCTGGTTTTCGGAATGTATATTCTACCGAGACCGGTAACCTTAGAGGGTGCGACTTGTGAAGTTGTGGAAGACTATGTCTATCTAGGACAGACTGTCTATCTAGGACAGACTGTCCAGTTAGGCAAACACCACTTCAACAAAGAGGCCGACCAAAGAATTCAGCTGGGCTGGGCTGCTTTAAGGAAGCTCCGTCGTCTGTTCTCGTCGCCACTACCACAACGTCTGAAGACCAAGGGCCTCAACCAATGTGTCCTGCTTACAATGACATACGGTTCCGAAACATGGACTCTCACGGCAGGACTGGTCCACATATTTAAAGTCGCTCAGCGCGCTATGGAACGGGCTATGCTCGGTATTTTTTGGTGGACAAAATCAGGGATATTGAAATCCGTCGAAGGACTAAAGTTGTCGACATAGTCGAAGTGATTAGCAAGCTGAAGTGGCAATGTGCCGGTCACATTTGCCGTAGAACCGACAACAGATGGAGTAGACGAGTTCTCGAGTGAAGGTCAGGTATTGTACGCCTTCCGGTCAGGTGGACTGATGACCTAAAGCACCATACCGGGGATAATTGGATGCGGAAGGCGGAGGAACTTCTGTGGTGGCGAGCCTTGGGAGAGGCCTGTATCCTGCAGTCGAGAGACACGGGCTGATGATGATGATGATAGTTTTCAGATTATGATTATGAGACTTTTAAAGAGTAACGTAATTTCATTACTAGGGCAGCGCCACTGTAGCGTAAAGTGTAAAACTATAAGTTGTATACGAACATGGTTGATATTTGACACCACTTTAAAATAACTTCAGAAATATTGTATTGGATATTTTTATGGGTTAAAAGACAATCTTATTTTTATCGACTTTAATGCAAATACAATATTTTACATTATCTAATTAAATCTGTATTTATAATAGGTATTAATTATTAAAAAAATATTTAATAATAATAACAATAATAACGCATACAATCACAACAGCGTCTAGGCCCCAAACTAAGCATTAGCTTGTATTTTGGATAGCAAGCGAAGACACCACATACATTATAACAATTAAGACCCGGTACCAGTATCAGTTTTCATCATATAAATAGTGACCCGACCTGGGATTCGAATCCGGGACCTCCAGCTTCGTAGGCAGGGTCGCTACCCACTAGGCTAAGCGTTCATCAAATATGAGTCATCTTTAGTTTTATGAGTATATAAATACTCGTAGGAATACATCGATTTCTATAGGAACAGTTGAATTAACATTACAACCTTTTTAAACATTAATGAATTGTCTCGCAGCTGTTATATTTACATCATAATGAAATAGTACCTACGTAAAATATTTTAAGATAGTTTATAAATAACTGTATGTGTAGTCCATGTAAACGTCTGTTTTTGTTTCCTGAATAAATTAAAAAAAAAAAAAAAACTGTTGTCCATAGCTAAATTTTCAACCTCATTAAGTAAATCATTGATAGACAATTTATCGAATCGAATTTGAAATGTTGCATAAAATTCATCTGGCCCTAAAATTTTAATAAAATTTTTTTAGGTAATTTATCCAGGAGCCAATTACAGATCCAGAATTTTTTTTATTTAAATTAGTAATGCACTGGAATAAAATAAAACTTATTACGAAAATCCTGTATTATATGGTTACTGTTATGGATACATTAATTTTTGGTTACCGGTGACCCAAAGACCGTGATGTAGAGTTACCCTGAGTATATGTTGACCCACTACAGTGGACCCCCGATAATCCGGCCCCTGTCTAATCCGGCGCCCCCTGTAATCCGACATGACAGAATTATGTTTGACAATCTTTGCTAATATAGATCACGCAAGTTTGAACAGGTCACAACTCGTACGCGCCACCGCTATTGTGCTCGACGCGTATGCATTGTTTTACTTACATAAATTAAGTCTGATTTGTACTTCAAAGTACATACATATGTACGTATAATATATAGACTCTCGTCATTAGATATGTAATTTGTCGGATTACAAGGTACTCTTTCGTAAAAAAATCCGGACTATAGGGGTCTTAGGCAGTGCTCTATAATCCGACAAATTCGATAGTCCGACACTGCCCTGCATAATGTTTGCCGGATTACCGGGGGTCCACTGTATTTCATTTTTGATTCATCTATTTAAATGTCAAAGCATAATTAAAACCTATTTAATGGGTCTTGAGTTAGTGTCGTGATAGACGAGTGGTGGCGACTCCCCTATTAATTTAGAAGGTCATGGTTCGAATCTCAGAAACAGGCTGTACCAATGAGTTTTTTTGATTGAAATACATAACTATCACTGAGTCCGTGCCGAGGCTTATGTCTCTGCAGTGAGGCTTAATGAGCTAATATGGTGTTTTTGTCACAGATAATTTAATTATTGTCATCCTGTCATAGATTTTCTAAATACTTACCGACGCTCGCCACAGCATACAGGCGCCAAGTTTTCGCTTTCTCAACTGTTTCTACTCTGTGGATTTGTTGATTCCCGCCATCGCCGACTGGATCATATTCATAGTTGTATGCCATTTATGCGACAAGATACGAGTTCCAGTCTGAAACAAACAGAAAAATATTTCACTAATTTATAAACTCGAACCTTGAAAATCCATGTTAAATTAGAAATTTTCAGATTTTTCTTTTTAACTGTACTATGAAACTATGAAAGTAAATGCGTGCCAAATAATAAAACTAAAAAATTTGAAATAAAGTAAATTATTTTAAACAAACAAAAGACCCGACTGCAAACCAAATTGTATAGAATATAGCTAGTTTTTCTATTGTCAGTCAATAACTTTTCACATTTAATAGATTTTGCAGTCGGGTTTTTCGTTCGTTTTAAATAATTTAATTTATTTAGTTTTATTTGATCACCATTTTTAAGAATTAGTTATCGTATTTTTTTTTTATTTTTAGTTTATGATTAATATGTTGTCAAATTTATTTATTCTGTGCTTGTAGTATTATTTTGATCCTAATTAATATTATAATTAGATTTATATTTAATTTATTTGCCTATATTTAGTGCCTCTTCTGTTTTTCTACAAAATAAATCTTTATTCTTAGGTTGCTAAGTACCCAATTAAAAACAGTTATTTGCCATCCGATCAATAATTTTAGTAATCAAGTAGTTTAGACTACTTTCATTATTTTTCCTAATTTGCAAAACGTGTTCAATAAGATTGTAAAAAAATGTTTAATGCATCTCACTGAGCTTTCACTTATAGATAAGTACCTAATAATTGCCTACGGGCGCGCTAGAAGTTGTACTTCTAGATTACATATAGAAATTTTTATTGATTTTATTTGCGACTAGAAAGAAAAGTGCTCTAATTCGTGACAGCAATTTTTCACATTTATGACGCGAGCCCTTTCCAATGTTATCTTTAATTTTTTTTTTCGCTCCGCCAGCTCTAAGATAATATGTGATCAAAGAAACATACCTTTAGGGTTTATATAGGGGTAGTCGGTTATATTCGCATTTTTAATGTAATATAATATAATTTAATATTCGCATTTAATAATTTGCTCAGTACCTATATTCCTGGTTCGAGGTCTCTATTATTTTATCATTTTTATTTTGAGGTATCAATTGCAGCTGTAAGTGGGCAAAGTCGTTACACGCACAACGCTTAGTTCAGCTATTCAGTCTCATGGGCTATTATATTTTATACTAGCAGTGCTGTCGACTTCGCATGGACTTAACTATCTCAGCCGTATAAGTAAAACGTAACGTGACTCTAGTCTCCCGTGACACACCGTCTCACAACACCGGGCAGGAGTGACGCAGCGCTGCAGCGCAGCAGCGTGGTACTATGAAATGGGTATGAGTAAGGTTGGCGTCACAACGCAGCGCTGCAGCGTAACAGCGTGGTGCTACGAAACGGATATGAGTAAAGTTGGCGTCGTTTTGAATTTTGGCGGTCCCATAAAATTCTTGAAAGACCGTAGCTAAGCTCCGATATTATTTACCGCAAAACTTATTTTAGAGATATGTTAGTTCTAGGTAGCGCTACAAAATATAAGTAAAAAAAGAAGATGGCCACTAAAAAAAACAAACGACGCCACTGCTCCATACAAAGTTTGAGTAACTTTGTATGGAGCAGTGCCGTCATTCATTGTCTTATAACATTATTGAAAGCCATAGCTACGGTCCGATTAGTTACAGCATAATTTATTTTATACATATGTTAATTATAAGCAGTACTACACAGTAGTAGCTAAAGAAATGATGGCCGCTAAAAGAAAAACAACGCCACTGGTCCATACAAGATTACTCATGTCCATTTCAAATTCAAATTAAAAATTTAATATCTTTTGATTCTGTGGTTAGATTTTAATGAAATAAACACTAAATTTCACTCAGAATAAAGCTTAATTACATTTTGAATCCAATAAGTATTTTTTACGTGATGCGTGTACAAACGAACAACAAAATCGATAAACAGACAAAAATTTCAAAACTGTTTTTTTTTGTATTTTATTACTTATTTCTTGCGACTTCGTTATTTTTTTTTCCGAAAATCGTTATATGTATATAGATTAGTCATAAATAAGTATCTACTAGATAACTTTAATCACGTCTAATACGAATGGTGCATAGGTGCCTACTCGTTTTCAAGTTTTCCGGTACGAAAGATATCTAAGTGAAATGTGTTGTTTTAATTATTTTCGTTAATATCCACCGAACATCAAGAATTCCAGGTCAGAGGATGCAAATGTGTAAGAAAACGATTTTGTATGTGGTCCGGTGTCGTCTTAATTAAAACTCAAGGAAGTAACTTTTCACTGAGCTTTTAGTACAAAATTAAATTATTGTGCTTACCGATGATATAATAACCTGGGATATCTCACACAGCGCCATCTAGTTCCATATTAAGCAAAGCTTGTAGTATGGGTACGAGACAACTGATATAAATAATTTTTATACATATATAGATATTTTACATCCAGACACGGAACAAATAGACATGTCCATGTACACAAATATTTGTCCAGGGCGGGAATCGAACACGCGATCCATGACTCCGCAGTTAGGGTCTCTAACCACTCGGCCAAACGGTCAGTCATTGTACTTGATATCATGTACCTGCTAAACGGCAGTAATTCTTATTAATCCGTCTAATGTAAGTTTTAGACGAACTTATTGCATTTTTTGACATTTTAAGCATTAAAACTGTAAAAGCTTTTACTACCGGGAACTTAATATACAACTTTTTAACCTATATTGGTATATTGTTTTTATTCAATATCTTAAGCGAGAGTGTAACGATTATATACGCACTAAACGCCTCCTTACACGCATTGTCAGGTATATGAAGAAGAACAAGCAACCAACTGGACGGAAGAATTCAAATATTGCAAGAAGAATGGAAGGAAACAAGAGGGGGTCGTTGGAGTCGACGATCGACTACACGGAAAAAAGTATAGTAACTATAGGACGAGAATTCCTAGTTTTATTAATGACCATCAAACAGATAGTCATGCGTACTATGTTATATTACTGTAGCGAAAACATGAATTTGGTAGTTAAAAATATTTTGGTAACTCGTATGGAATACTTTCTTAAATTAAATAATTTCTCGTTAAATATACAAAATTCATATTTACAAGTTTTTTTTTGTATTCATTACAAATTAAATCGTTTTTTAAAATTACTTTCTTGTCAAAGTTGGAAAATTATAGTATGAAACACTATTTTTCCTGCTACTAAACGTTCTGGTAGTATTGTCATCAAATATTTTTTCCGTGTATGATAGAGATAGGAGTGCTCTCCCTGCTCTTATACAGGATAAGGTTTTAATGACCAGCCAAATTTTAATATAATGACCTTTGATGAAAATCCGTTGGCCGTCTTGTTCCTTTTTAGTATCGTTCAATAGGAAAATATTCAGTTAAGACTACGTAAACCTTTCCCAAAACTATCAAAATATTAGTCACCATTCACGAAGGCGCCAGGGCACGTGCACGCGCCCCGCCCACATGCCCAATGTTCCGCCTTTTCGTATGTAAGTAGAAGGTAGCCAAATTTTGTTAAAAATATTTAGGATATAATTATCGATTATGACATTTGGCATATATTTTTATTCACGTAATGAGGTCTATTAGTTATACCTAACCTAACATCTAGAAAAATCTTGGCTGGTAACTAAAATCTCATCCTGAATAAAGCAATTAGAACCCACACGCCTTTACAGAGCATGTGTGCGTGCATTTTTTTTTTGTCTTAATTAGGTGCTTTTTAAAAATTGTAAAATATGTACGTGAACTGAACTAAAATATTTCTTTGTATACAAAATTGATAACTTTAGTCTGATTAACTTCTGTCGCGTCCGTGTGGGACCGCTTGAATTTATTTTGTCGCGCGTTAAATGTAATTTTGCGATTACCTCTAAGACATTAATTTAAATTGTTTGGTGTAAATGGCAAATATAATGTATCTTATCGAACGTTATTTGTGAAAACAAAAAGTTTACTAGAGGGGAACATTCATAGCCTTATATCTGAAGTGTATTTGACTTCTTTACGAATATTAGCCTATCGTTTACGAAGCGTGTGCAGTGATCTATGGATTTAGTACCTATATATAGATCTTAATGATTGTTTTGCTGCTGTATGCTATGCTGTATTGCAACGGAAGTATAGTTAAAATTTTAAATGCCTCACTAACGCCAGTTTCCTGTTAATGATTGTATTGTCTTCGTCGATGACGTGAATACATAACTAAATTGTATTACTTTTTGTTTATATTCAAATATATTAAAAAAGTCGCGGCTATCTGTCTGGATGGTGGTATACATAAATAATGTTTATTAGAGTTGCATCGAAATTCGGTACACATTCGGTACTGCCGAGGTTCGGCAGGTTTTACCAACTTCGTCTCTGGCCGAATGCCGAAATGCCAGGATATACCTACCGAATGTCGGCAAAACTTCGGTAACTCCAATTATCAGCATAATTACATTTAGTTCTACTTGTTTAGTTACCATTTTACTAATGTAGTATTGTATTTTAAAGGTAAAAAGAATGAAAACAAAAAATTTCTACGCTTTATTTAAAAATTGAGATTGACAAAAAATATTTTCATTTAAAAATTGTGAGAACAAAACGTCAAATGAGAAGCGGCAGGGTGATTGCAGGTGACGGACAGGACGTTCACGGGTGGCGTGGCAAGCGACGGAACGAACACGAACCGAGAAGTTCATAGGATAAAAGCGCGCCAATTTAAACCGACACATGTTTAAACCGAACATTCGGCCGAAGCTGAACTTCGGCAGAACCCACATTCGGTGCATCTCTGATAGATAAAAAAGATTAATCAACGCTTTTATGTTAGCTTTGTGAAATTAATTGTCGCGCGATGGTTGTGAACAAAGAGTTTTATAATTTCCGTTTTGCAATAGTCCCAGAAAAAATACTAGCTTCGGCTACGATCGTCAAACATCGACTATATTCGTTTTCATTACATATCAAAAAACAATAGAACAAAAGTTGTCATGTAATTATTCACCGTATTACGAAGGTTTAAAGTTCAGTTTTATTTCATTGCTTGTGCTACTGAATTGAAATAAAATCGGACGCAGTACATTGCTTTAATAACTATTAGGTCTTTACATATATTAATATTTAAAGAAAATTAACCAAGTGATTTTATTTTATTATTATTAATTAATTAAACTATTTCGTATGCACTGAAAATTATTTAGATAATTTTCAGTTCAGATAATTATAATGGAAGTAAGTAAATCTAAAACTAACGATAAAGTAAAAAGTTATCATATAACATGAATCAGTAAATGCAAAAAGGGGACATGTCACAATTTTTTCAAAATTAAGTTAAAGTCATTTTTAAATATTTCATAAGTAGACCCATGATCTGTGAATAAACGGGATATGTTACGCTTATTCTTACCTCGTTATGACATAAAATATATTTTGTTCAGTTCAGAAAAGGGACGTATCCTGGACATGTGTCTTTTTTGCTATTAATAGACCTTTAGTTCTAGTCGTAATACACCTTTATTTCTAGTCGTGTCAAAATTTGTTTAGATGCTTTGTTTATTCGTTTCAACCAGTTGCAATTACCTACTCTGTGTATTTAGTTGAGATTGACTCGTTCAAGTGATTACTAGTGGCATTGTTTATTATTGTTTTCCTAAGGATTTGTTAACTTAATGAGCTCAGATAGCGACGTTGAAAAAGATGAGTACAAAAATGTATCAAATTGATAGCGTATATTCAAGAAGAGGCTATTATTTTTTGGAACAAAATGCTGGAATAGCTGAAAGAAAGTAGTGAAGCAAAAAAAAATGAGAGTCTGCATATGAAGATGCTTATTGACTTATGGAACTTTAAGTCAAATCGTAAACATTTTATCATCAAACGTCTTAATCAGCAAATGATTACACTATGTCTAATGAAACACACTATGCCTTTAATTTTTACCCACTTTCACTCTATTAAAAAACTTAAAAAACAACGTTAACTGCATAAAATGGAAATGTCCAGAGTTTATTTATATGGACTATTTTTAAATTACGAGGATATACAGAAAACTTAAAACTGAGACATATTGGTATCTGTTTTAAGTTTTCTGCCTTTAAGTAATCTGCCCTATTTTTTTAATTTTTCGATAATCAGATTCAATATTTAAACAGTTTTTTGTTCCTTCTGTAAAATTTTGTCTAATGGACATATCCCCTATATGCATTTAGTGATTAACTTAAGGTCTATACATTTTAAAATATGCTTAAAATTTAAATTATCTATACTAATATTATAAAGCTGAAGAGTTTGTTTGTTTGTTTGTATGTTTGAACGCGCAAATCTCAGGAACTACTGGTTCGAATTGAAAAATTCTTTTTGTGTTTAATAATCTATTTATTGAGGAAGGCTATAGGCTATATGTATAAAATAATACTATCTGTCTGTCTGTCCATTTGAGCAAATCTCCAAAACGGCTAAACTGATTTTGATGAAACTTCACAGATATGGAAAGGAAGTGGTCAAAAGTGACATACACTACTTTTTGTATGTCTGTATGTATGTCCATCTGTCTATTCGAGCTAATCTCCAAAACAGTTAAACCGACTTTAATGAAATTTCACGGGTATAAAAAGGAGGTGGTCAAAAGTGACATACGCTACTTTTTGTCCGTTTGTTTGTCTGTACGTCTATGTGTCTATTCAAGCTAATCTTCAATACGGCTCAACAGATTTTAATGAAACTTTGCAGACGTGAAAGAAGGTTATCAAGAGTGACATCAGCTACTTTACATTCTTTATATTACACTTTACATTTAAAAAAATTACATTCATTCATGAAACTAATAGGAAAACCCGGACGTAGCATCGCGAACTAACTACCGAAGCATCCCTAGTAAGTCAGCTTGCTATGTACTCACGCCTCGATTTCAACGCATTCATACCATAGTAAGTCTAAACCACACCAGTACGCTGTGAAGTTCTACTCAAACATTTTTACGCGGCAGCCATTGCAGTGCTTCATTGGTTGTTCAGTAACAGAGAGTCTAGAGTTTTTATTACGTCTAGCGTCTGTACATGTTCATAAACTCATCAATGGGTTATTGAAAAGGATTCTCAAAAAAATTATAAATAAATGCTATTTGAAGAATGGTGCCAAAAAACTGATACAAATGAAATGATTTTTTGACATTTCAAAAATGCTTTTAAATTTCTCACGAAGCAGTGAGATTTTTACGTACCTAGGTCGTAATGTTATTTAGATAGGTTGTGTCGCAAGCCGGCACTCCCTTTATGATTATTACGGAATATCCAATTAAAGACCAATGTTCATAGAGATACCGTGTTGTAACAACAACAATGAAAGCAAAGAAATATACCCACGGACCAAATATATACCGGTTGATTTTTTAAACATTCGCTGTAAAATAGAACTTTGTGTAGCCCATCTCCGAAAAAAAAGAAAAAAAAGAATTATTTTGAAATAAAATTCATGTGTTATTCAACAAAATATGTGTGTCTAATCACTGACTCTGATATTTTGCTCACGTTTTTGATCGTTTGAACGTTTCCTCGATGACCGCTTAGCGGGTAGCGACGCTGCCTACGAAGCTGGAGGTCTCGGGTTTGAATCCCAGGTCGGGTCAGTATTTATATGATGAATATTAATACTGGTACCGACTCTTGATGGTTATATGTATTTGATGTCTTCGTTTGGTACCCAAAACACAAGCTAATGCTTGGGGCCTAGACGTTGTTGTGAGGTATACGTTATTATTTTTATTATTATTAATTATTATTATTATTAAGTACGAGACGCTCCATCCTGATTATCACGCTATCTAAGTTTAAGTCCTACAAGTGAATCTATTTAAATAAGGGATACAAGAGTATCCGTAATGAAAAACTAATTAATACATTGGTATTTGTTTTAATTTTATTGATATATAAAGTGGCACATTATTGGTATTTGTTTCACCCGTGTTTTAATTATTGAATGTGAAGCAGCGAAGAAGTTCAATATAATATCCCATATTACAATATAACAAATACTATAATATGATAACACTGTATATTAATATCGAAATAATAATAATTATAATATCTTTATCATGTTTAAAATGCAGTATTTTAATATTTCGACAATAATCATTTTCAACGCCTGTGTTTAACATAAGTTAGATAGGACAACATTTTGCTATTTAAAAACAAATAGGCGTTACATAAAATCTAAATTCTCAGCTGCAGATAAAAAAACATAACATTGATATTTTATATGTTTTGACAGAGATAACGTCAACAGAATACTCAGGAAAGGCAATAGCAATATAATTGCCCCTAGGGAGCCAATTATATTACCAATGCTCAATATTTTATCGTATCCCTAACATACTGATAATAGGTAAATTTTACCTACATGTTTTTTTATTAGCTAAAAACGTTAAAACAAATTAAAATCAAATCTTTATATTAAAAGCCCCTTAGGCGCCAATTAAATTGTTCACTGTCTGATTGAATTGAGAATGGGTAAATTTTTATTGTATTCATTTCTGCAACGAACCAAAAATGTCAAAACAAATTGAAATCAAATTGTCGAAATATTTTAAAATCTGGTATAAAATTGAACAAAGGTCTATGGGCGCATTGATTGGTTGTAGAGGTTATTGTTAAAACTTGTGAGTAGGGCCACAAGCCCAAAAATTTACTCGTTAAAACTAAGACCGTTTGTGGTTCTACCAACTAATTGGAGCCACGAGGACTTGAAAATCCTACTGGACCCACTAGTGGAACCAAGCAGTGGAACCAACACACCAACAGTCCGTAACGTTAATTTTGCATCGTTTTTATTTTGAAGAGTATTAAGTTATGTATGTACTTGTTGAATGTTTCTGTAGTCATAATGACACTAATCGAAAGATTTTGACAGATAGCGAAAGCATGACAAAAGACCTAAAAGGTTTGCTTTTCCGTTCCATCGGCCTTTTTTTTATACCCCACTGCAGGGGCTTAGGCCTCCCCTCACGATGAGGGGGCTTCTAGCTTAAATCCACCTCGCTGCTCCAATTCGGGTTGGCGGGTTGTAATGACCGCCATCTATTGACTACAGTGGTAGTTAATGTACTTAAGTAAGAAAAACTCATTGGTACACGGCCGGATTCGAACCACGGCCAAATGGACTTATAGATTTGAAACAGGTTCGCTGCGCTCGGACTATCGCGACACGCAGCAGCAGGCTTCATACTGTCAAATCGCGCATTACTTCTTTGTCTGATTTAATTGTAAATTATTAAAGCCTCCGCTAATACACGTATCCAGATATCTTGAGAAAAGTGTTTATCTTCAGTCGAGCAATGGGTGGATCCCATATTTAAAAAAAAACAAGGAATATGAAGAGGCAAAAAGTGCTTCATCGGAAATTATGGTTCCAGTAACGTAATTATGATGATACGTAGTTTTCTATCCTCGGTTTCCTCATATTTATGATGATCTTGATCATAAATTGATCTGCTGATTGTGAAGCCATCATAATAAAATCTGAATTCACTATAGTACTTTACTCAATGTCTCAACTTGGTGCAACATAAATCTCAAGATGTAAGTAACTTCACTTTATGAACTTGAACTTCCTTGGCCTTTCGCCAATAGTAACGGGAAACTAATCTATATGCATTTGACGACGTTACATTGAGAAAATATACAATTGATTTTACGCACCGTTTTTTCCTAGTTCCTAATAGTGTCTGGCGACCTTCGAATAAAAATAGAGATTATTTGTCAATGAAAATATGAATCACATTTCAATTTTTTTTTCCGATGCCTCATAAAACTTAAAAATTTACTGAATTTATATAAAATATCGTAGTGCAGGCGCGGATACAAGGGGGAGCGGTTAAGAGTTTTCTGGAAGACAGGTAAAATTATAGGTAATATCGATCAAAATTGCCTTCGCCCCCCCCCCCCTTCCATCTCACCGCCTAACGAAAGCCTTTGCCCGCGCCAATGATCTCGATCTTTATACCATCATAATAGAATTCATCACCATAGTATGTTTCTTAGTCTATTATGGTTTCTTAACAAAATATTAACAGTCCCCGTCAATTTGAAGGAAAGTATCCGTTTTTTTAATAAAATTCCAAAAAAAATGTTAGACTTAAATTCTAATCAATTTATAAAACGAGTTAAAGTCCAACTCATGAAAAAAGTTTACTATTTTAATACCGAGTATTTAAATGATAAGTGCGCATGGACATCATTGTAATAGTCGTACGCATTTTAAATAAAAAAAAAAAATAAGAAAAACATATATATTTAAATAACATAAACAGGGAGGAATTTCTTGCCGGTTCTTCTCCTTCTAGTTTTCCGAACAGGTAACTAATCAGTTCATTTTGACTTTCAATAAGTGTGTATAAACATCTATTATTCAATAATATTTTTTTTAAATTCATTTCACTTGATGAGTAAAAATTTTACGTGTGGTGAAAAGCCATAAAACACGGTTCTTCGTAAATATCTCATCAGCGCAGCGGTCACTTTTACAGAAAATTTACAAGTAAATTTGACAGCGTTTGATTTCGAAACCTATAATAATGACATCCTTACTTTGTTTTAATCACCATCGTATGTGTGTGTTGCGTCTTTATTGAATACATTGCGTTTTGTTGTTTAAAAATGCCTTTTTGTATGATTTAGGTACCTAGCTTAAAACAGAAGAGTCAGTTTTCATTTCTAAAAAATAATACAAATTTTTAGAAACCGCTTCTCGGTAACCGTTAGTTTGCGCCATTCACTCACTTGAAACTTTTATTCAATTTGGTAAGCTCTACACGTTCTATAGCTTTTGACTAAGTTCAGCCAAATACGGTGTATGATTGTTTCTCGATTTTCGAAAGCATAAACATTGAATATGTAAAGATTCAATTGATCTACCTACCGGTTGAATTAGGTCTTAACCTATGAAGTTGCCGTTTTTTATGAAATAAGTTAAAAGTATTTTCTTTTTCAAATATCTTTATTTCTGTTATTCAAAGTACTCACCCGTGCAATCGATGCATCTTTACCGACGCAGTGACAGTTTATTTTTCCCCTTCTTGTAAAAATCAACTGGAGGGGAGGCAACAAACTCTTCAAAGACATTTTGTACTGCATCTCGGGAATAGCATTTTTTTCTCGTCAAAAAGTTGTCCAAATTTTGAAAAAAGTAATAGTCGATAGTTCAGCTGTAGTTTAAGTATCATCAGCTTCCACAATCGCCTTCAATTCATCATTGTTGACCAAAGTGTCCGGACGACCACGAGGTTCATTATTCAAGTCATAATTTCCAGAACGGAAGCGGGCAAACCAATAACGGGTTGTGCGTTCGTTTGTTAAGTTCTCTCCGTAAACGTTGTTGATGTTACGTGCCGTTTGTGCCGCATCAGTGAATCGACGGAACTCATATTCCATAATAACACGAATTTTTAAAGTGTCCATTATGACGAAAAATGTTCAAATGTAATGAAAACACAATGCTAATCAATAAACATAAGACTGACTTTGTAAAAAAGAATGTCATGTTTTTAAAACAAAATTAATTTGAATTTAGAATTCACAGCCAATCAAATTTTTTTTTTAAATGGCCAGTACTGAAGAACGGCAACTTCATAGGTTAAGACCAAATATTTGTTTATGATGAATGTCATGAATACGTTGAATGATAACTTTATCCATAGATCTAAACCATATATTAACTTCCGAACGACAAAATACGTCGCAAAATGTTCTATCACTTCAAACATCTATAAATACGCAATATTAGATTAGGCTTGAAATGTCATGTTAACACAGTTGTATGGGATTAGGAATGATTAGAAATTATCATTTCGGTTTTGCGTATAACTAATTAATGACCCATGAGGTTTATAGGTACACTGTACATTAGACATCTAATCGCATTTGAAACCACATACGCTACGCCTACATCTAACCAATTTTGATTATTTTCTGATTATGAGCACACTAACTGTCCAAAAACTTATGATAGGTTCCTAATATTCAGATAATATTGGGTCGGGGGAAAAGTTTCTTCGAATTTTATATGAAAACGTAAGACATTTTTTTTTTTCAAAGTTTATTTATTTATACATTACATTACATTGAATTATAATATGTATGTACGATTTTGTTCGATGACTGTCTGCCATTTTGTAGGTAGTGACATGATCCCGTTGCTGTAGAAATTTTGAGATTTATGATCAAAAAAAAAACGCGACAAGTAGTTTTGGCAGTCCTCTCTTGATGTTAACCTGATACTGCTGAAAGAATTCTGAAGAGACCGAAACAGGTGGAAATCTGAAGGTGTAAGGTCAAGGCTGTATGGCGGATGCATTAACACCTCCAAGCCACACTCTCTTAATTTTCTCTGAGTGACTAAAGATATGTGACGTCTAGCGTTATCGTGATTAAAGATATAAAATGAAGCCTTAATAAAGAAGCGCAAATGAGTACACATTAGGTTTCTTTCAGTGAGCTCATGTGGCACCCAAATATCGAGGTTTTTTGTATCCGCAACTTTTTTCAAATGCGTCAAAACTGTTTTGTGGTCAATTCCCAAATCTTCAGCTATGTTGTAATTACTGATATGCCGATCTTGTTCCACATTTCAAAAATGGCGTCCATTTGAGCCGTGACAGGGCGACCACAGCGAGGTGCATCTTTGACGTCAAAATTACCGGATTGAAAACGTTTAAAAACCCGAGGTTTAAACCAACTTTGTTCTACTCTTACTGGCACTGCATTAAAGCTATTGACGTCACAATTTTTTTTCGCAGCTTGCGTTCCATTTTTTCGTTTTTTAAATTTTAAAATGTATCGAATTTCTTCTTTAGATTCACTCATTTTGACAGAAAGAAAAACAAATAAAAACCAAACAATATTTAACTATTTTTTTTTTTTACATGTATCTAACGTTTTTAATGGTATCAATCAACAAGATACAACTAGTACAGGCAAAGAGATTTTCTTAAAAGTTTATGCAAACTATATGCGAAAAGACTTTGTCCCCGGACTAATATTTTAATATTAAAGGTATAGTTTTAAATAAGTATAATATATAAGTGAATATAATATTCATGCGAATTCGACTTGAAAGTTTAACAAAATTGAATAAACAAATACAATTGCTCACTTCGGTTTCTCTTAGCATGGTTTTCACCCATTTGGGCCAATAAAATAAATGGGCTATGGAATAGTTATAGGTAATATGTTTTGTCCATAGAGTAAATAAATTTTACAACAACGTTTGGTTTTAGTAGAGTTTCACAATATCAAACGCAATTTCACGGGGGTGAAGGCAGGCGCTGGGACCTCGCTGGTTAAAACTCGCCATCTCGAAACGGATACACACCAGCGAGCTAGAGTATGAGTAGTTAGACGTTTAGCGCCGAAAAGGGCTTCTAGTCAATTCGTACTTTTATGGTTTTGTCCATATCTTTCTTTCTGACGCTTAAGTTTGAAAGAAAGAGACGAAAGAGACGAAGATAGAGAAAAAATAAAAACTTTAATTGATACACGTGATTGGTTAATCCCTTACAGAACTACTAGCGGTGAGTTGCAAAAAGGCTACTTAAAGCCAATAGTAATAGCCGGTCGGGCTACACCTTCTGTGTAGAAATCCCAACCCGGCACTATCTGCGCGGTAGGTCGGGCGCGCAGATGTCTGTAAGCAGATTCGGTCCTCACTAAACAAAAAAAAAACTCGGGGATTCCCATAGAGATAATATAATTAGAGTAGACAAGCTCAATAAAACCCTGTATTTAACGGTTGGGCATCTGTTGGCCATGGGAGAAAAAAGGATGGAAAATAACTGTACCCTATATAAATCAAGGTATTCCTCCCTAAAGCGCCCGTTTACGCTATGAAAGCCCCGTGGCTGACAGGAAGAAGTCAGGGAGAGGAGTTTAGGGGGTTTCAGTCCCCCACTACCCGCAGATAGTCGCGCTGCGGGTGTTGTCTGGGAAAAGATTCTTCTCTTCCGAGAAAAAAAACGCTTTTTATTTTTCTCGGAAGAGGAGAATCTTATTCATCAGGTACTCTTATTCTCTTTCTCTTTCTGTTGAGGCCCGCATTTCGCTTGCCTACTTACTCTATTCTATTATCTGTATGGCAATCCCACATTATAATAATATTATGATAATTTTGGAATTTTAAATTTCATATTAAGGCTTGCAAAAGGATTACTTAAAGCTGGT
Source organism: Luffia ferchaultella (assembly GCA_949709985.1). Lineage (NCBI taxonomy): Eukaryota > Metazoa > Arthropoda > Insecta > Lepidoptera > Psychidae > Luffia > Luffia ferchaultella. Next base: position 3,224,852 of record OX453263.1, read on the forward strand.
AGCAACCAAAAAGATGCCTATAAGTATAAGTAATATAATTATATCCGTTTTTTACATCCAAATTTATATTTATGTTTTGACATGTGATCATCATCATCATCAGCCCGTGTCTCTCCACTGCAGAATATAGGCTTCTCCCAAGGCTCGCCACCACACACGGCCCTCCGCCTTTCGCATCTCATTACCCCCAGTATGGTGCTTCAGGTCATCTGTCCACATGGCCGGGGGCGTCCAACGCTTCGCTTCCCGGTACATGGCCTCCACTCAAGAACTCGTCTCGTCGATCGACATGTGATCAGTTAATTGCTTTCATTGGTAGTCGCTGACTAACGGTGAAGGCTCCTTAAAGCCACTAGTAACATAAGGAATTTCATTTAGAAATAATCGTGTTCAAGTACACTGAATAACTCTCGCAGACAAGCTATATGTATAGACAGAAGGTACTTAGAGTCCGCGCCACGAAAGAAGCACTGCCATAAGAAATTATTTATATTTGAGATGGTTGATTGTGCTTGAACGTATTAGAATTCTGTCGAATGTGAATTTATAATAAAAATAAAAGGGATTTTATTTCTTGAAGTGAATATCACAACCCTTAATCTATTAATATACTACTCTACTTAAAAAATTTATTCAATTTCTTAAAAAAAAAACAAATGTGAATTTAATTATCTATAAATGTTTAAAAAGTGGTTTAAAAACATTTAAAACGCTTAAAGTCCTACGGAGTGCGACCCGAGTAGTAATTCTCAAAGAGAAAGAGTTTATGCAATGCGCAGATAGCGCCGCGTCTGCGGTACTCGTTTGGTGGCGCAGACTCTAACGCAAAATGCAACCCAAAATCTTTTTATTACATTGAGTAACCTGTCATTCTTTACGTAGTAATGGTCGCTCAATTACTAGGTATACGATTTAAAAAGCGAGTAATCCCATATGTTTCATATAATGCATTTAACTTAAAGACACCTCAAGATGAAACATGTATTCTAACAAATCGCACGATTACAGTAATTACAAAAGATGAAAATGCCTTGTCACTTTTGTAAAATTACAAACAATTATTTCGTGTTTCTGAACGGCAATCAATTACGAGTAACACGTACACAAAGGCATTCTTAGAATTAATGAGTACTTTGAACACGACCAACATAATATATGTAAATGAATGTTCTCTCTAAATCATCTCTAAATACATTTCTAAAATCTTTTTCTTGTATTAGTTACGGTCATAGGATGTAATCGTTTTAAAGTCTATTTCGAAAATTAGGTTTCTAAATTAAAAAGTGGTCCAAGAAAACTGAATTTCATTTGAAAATACTTATCCAAACACTCTATTCGAGACAGTTTATAAAAACGGCAATTTCCACTACTAGTTTGAATCCAGAGAGCACGGTGATAAATAAATATAGAACAATTAATTAAATGCGATTTTCTGGAAAGCGTAAGATACATAGAACCTCCGAATATATAAGACACTTGACTAGCGAAGCGTCAAATTTAAGTGACAGTGGAATGATTTAAACAATAAAATAAACGTACTTATAGAAACAAATGAACAAGTTATCAGTGAGTGTCATTTTACTTGTTATTCAGTGTTGAATATGGCGTAACAATATCTATGTACCTACCTATTAATTTCTACCTATTACATGCAATAGCGAAACAGTGTCTGTCAATTACCTACACATTTTTTGAAAATTGCTATTATGGTGTAGATAATTGTATATTTAAATATCAAAATATCACTTCTTGGAATTTTTGTCTTTTTGTCTGTGCATGCATCGCGCAAAAATTATTGTATTTTAGTATTAAAAAATGTACTGAGAATTAATGGAATAATATTGTGTTGTATAGTAATATTGTAGAATAGTATTATACAGGATGAGGTTTTAATGACCAGTCAAATTTTTATATAATGATCTTTGGTAGAAAACTGATAGCCGTTTTGTTTCCTTTTAGTATCGTTCTATAGAAAAATATTGAGTTAAGACTACACAAACCTTTCCCGAAAAAACCAATAACTCTAGTCACCATTCCGTTTCAAGTCCTCGGGCGCGTACGTTTACTATAGCGTTAAGGAGGCAACCAAACGTTATAAAATAACACTGTAGATAAAATAATTTATTATGAAATTGTAACCCATGTTTTTTATTTACGCATTGAAGTCTATTGGTGATACCCATTTAACATCTAGAAAAATTTTGGCCGGTTACTAAAATCTCAACCTTGTATAAAGAATTGATTAACCAATAGACATAAAAATAACAAATCTCAAAATTGCAGGCGTCACATTTTATATACATACTGATTTGTGACAAGCAATAAAAAAATAATAACCATTTTTAAAAAAACTACTTGACGGATTTTGATGAATTTCGGTGTGAGGATAGTTTAATACTCGGGTCAAAATATAGAATGCTTTTTACTGCAGAAAAATATCTCATTCCTACGAGAAAATACAAAAACTACAAAGACATGACAATCATAACATATTCATATTTTGATATACTCGTACTTACATACAGTTAACCCTTGCCTACCTATTTGTAAACGTTAAAGAAAAAAAATTATCATAATCCAAATATTTTATAGATGTCGCTAGATGTCATTGAATGTATTTAAGAAACAAATGAATAAATAAATAAATAAACAACGCTATATCACATTTTATGAAGATCGCGTTTTATGGGCAACAATTTAATAAATTTCCATTTCAAATCAGTTGTGTCGCTTTCCCGGAATTTTCCCCACTTCATATCAGTTGTGCCGCTTTCCCCGGCGATAGTAATTAACCAGCTTGTTTCCTTGAGTGTATCATCGGCAGCGTTGTTATTCACTTCACTTCATCAGCCCATTTTTACCCCACTGCAGGGGCTTAGGCCTCCCTCAGGGTGCAGAGGGCTTGGAGCTTAAATCCATGTTGTCGTTGTTATTATGGCTCCTTAAATATTAACCAAAATGGCCAAAACTATTGAGGATTTTATCGCGATTTTATCATGTACTCAGGTTATCATTAAGCGCCCGTACGTAAATCACTTTTTGTCAAAAATAACATAAAATTAATCTATAAGTAGATATGAGGAACTATGCAGATTAAAAACTTCCTTGATTAGGACAATACATTAGTTTACTTCTTCTAGAATATCTAACACCAAATAACATTTTGTAGTATAGTTCGATTATATAATACTAATATGTATTAAATACCTGGGACATCCCACACAGCACCATCTAGTTCCAAAGTAAGCAAGTATTATGCTTGTATCATGGGTATTACACAACTGATATACATATTCAAATTGTCTTTATAATATATAAATAGGTAAATATTTGACACACAGACACGGAACAAATAGACATGTTCAAGCACACAAATATTTCTTCCGATCGGGAATCGAGTCCGCGACTTTCGGTTCTTTTCTAACACGATGACGTGTTAAGGTTAAAGCAAAAAGTGAATTAAACTCTAATAAATATACTTATTTCAAACTAGCCTTCCGCCCGCGGCTTCACCCACGTGAACTACATAGTTGTACCGGCACAGCTAAATGGACGCGACATTCCAGAATATTGTGACACTTTCTAGAAAATTCTGCACCTTAATTACCTGAGAAATCTCTATACCTAATTTGATCAAAATCCATTAGTCATTTTAGCATGTAGAATAGCTATCCCACAAGTCAGTCCCAAAATCGGTCAGCCGTTTTCGAGACAAATCAGAACAGACAGACAGACATACAATACAATTTTATTAATATAGATATAAAGATTGCTTTTCACTCTCGACAACGCCCCTCTTTACGTTTGCAAAATTTCAGTAAAATCGGATGAGCAGTTTCGGCGATTAGCCTGAACAAACAGACAGACAAATACACAGACAAAAAGTTACCTATATCACTTCTGAGAGCCTATTTTTAATGTTTGCATATTTTCATTACAATCTTCAAAAGATTAGCTTGAACATACAGATAGACAGACAGACCGACAAACAAAAATCAGCGTATATCACTCTTCACATCTTTCTTTTCACGTCTGCGAAGTTTCGGTTCAGCCGTTTTTGAGATTAGCCGGAACAGAACAAACCGACAGACACTACAATTTTATTAATGTAGATAACACAATATTATAATTTCCTCACAGGGATAGATTTTCACTAGCTTGTCTGTGGTGTCAATTCAACGGTTTATACGAGCAGAGCGAACGAAAGAAAATGGGACCCATCTGAAGCTGAAACTGTCAGGAAATTCATCCTTGATTATATAATTTCTGAATAAAGAGTTGGCATCAAAAAACATTACAATAAAAATAACCTAACTGTTCGGTTATATTTCACGTATACGAGACGGTTTGGCCAGAGTATGTGGTCTGTTGAGTCACACATACAAGTATGTGAAACTTAGTGGCCTGTAATTTTTGTTGATATTGTATTACAAGGGTCCATCCAGACATTATAATCAAAGTATTCATTGTGACAACGGTACTATCAGGGACAACCCAGTAAAAATTTATAAATTAGCGAGGTTCCTCACTTCCGATACAAATCAAAAAGTAGTTTTTTTTTTAATATTAATAATTTTTCGTTCATAAATTAATAATGCAATAGGTAAACAAAAATCAATTAAACAAATTAATAGCAAAAATAAAATTCAAAAGTAATGTAGAATTGTTGACGAAATATCCAAATTTAAAGAAAAATTAAGGTAAGCGGTTAATTTGACCGTCAACTATATCCCAAACTGTTTTTTTAAACTTAATAATAATAATAATAATATCTGGGACATCCCACACAGCGCCGTCTAGTCCCAAAGTAAGCAAGTGTTATGCTTGTATTATGGAGTGCTAGTCAACTGTTAAACATACTTAAATATTCTTTATAATATATACATATATAGATACTCATACACCCAGATACAGAACAAATAGACATATTCATGCATACAAATATTTTTCCCGAGCGGAAGTCGAACTCGCGACCCTTTGCTCCGCAGTTAGCTCTCCAACCACTCGGCCAATCGGTCAGTCTGATTATTCTGCCTATCTGATTCAAGGATAAAATAAATACTAAATAAATAATAACAATAATAATAATAACGTATTCATGACAACAACGTCTAGGCCCCAAACTAAGCATTAGCTTGTGTTTTGGGTACCAAGCGAAGACACCACATACATATAACAACCGTGACCCGGTACCAGTATCGATATTCATCATATAAATACTGACCCGACCTGGGATTCGAACCCGGGACCTCCAGCTTCGCAGGCAGGGTCACTACCCACTAGGCTAAGCGGTCGTCGTATGAAATTAAAAAACGTACTTACCGTAAAAGACGAATCAGAAAAAAATCCATCCTCCACATTGCTCACAATATTTGGTAACCTATTTTTAGTGTAGCATCATTAACAACCGGTTGACGTATCAGGTTTTCAATAAGATGCCACTGAGAGGCTAGCGATTTGGGTTAGAAATGATAAGTCAAACAAATAGAACTGATAAGGTCAAGAGTAAAAAGGAAAAAAAGTCGTCACGGTTTCTTCTCGTTGTATTGTTTTGTTAGCGGAACAAACATGTGGGGACTGGTCGTAAGTTCATATCGACCACACATGGAACCCGCCAGGTCATAACAATTATTATGTAAAGCATAATAATATTATTATGGCATTGACTCGTATCATAAATGTGCAGGACCTTTATTTTTACATAATTTTGGTACATAATTTTAGATGGATAAAAATAAAAAAAATTGAAATAATTATTATTTTATAAGAAAGAGTTTTCTAAATATGTAATAACAACGAAATAATTAAAAAAAGAAATTCATTAATAACAAAGTGGGCCATACCGCACGCCGTCCTGAGTTGTGACGTCAGCCTATTCAAAATAATGTCGTTTTTTTACGAAAGAGAAAGAAAGAAACAGAGATAGAATTTTAATAGTTCATAAGTTCCATATTAGAATATAATTTTGTTCATGAATTTTGTTATCGTATAAAATACATTTTTGTATATTCTTAATAAATATAATATTTCCAATATTAGTCAAACAACCTATTTCATAGTGTGAAGTGCAGGTGAAATTCTAAGGGTGCGTACATACAGTGCTGGTTTTAGCGATACTGGCGCCCTGGGTGAGATTTGTAAGGGCGACTTTCAGTTTTCTCCAATTACGTAAACGTTAGAAAAACAGAATAAAATTAAGGATAACGAATTAACGAACATAATTCATTATTTCATTAATTTTTCTTCAACTTTCTCCCAGCAATCAAATCAGGGAAGGCCATTCTTCACAGCACTATATGTTTTCTAAATACAGTAATATAAATCTAAAAAATTAATTAGAAAAATTTTCACCACTAGTTACAGTTCCACATAAAGTTGTTAACATTGTTACGCAAATATTTTCGACGGCTATTAAAAACATTTCGCCATTACTAGTTTTGGTCCAGAAATTACATTCAAAAACAAGCGACGAAGAATTAAAGGCATAATTTTCCTAAAGCGCTAGAACGTTTGAACTCTGTAATATTATGGCGAACTTCACAGCTGATAAAAAAGTGAAGCGAAGTAGTAAAGCCAAGGGTAAGTCAATTAATATAGGAAAACGTAGAACAAAAAAGATTTCATTTCAAATAGCTCATGATTTTAGACTTGTACTTTTTTTTCTTCTTATAATAATATATATATAGTAATATTAATAATGTAATATATATATATTACAGTATATAGGTCTGTTAGAAGTTAAGTTTATTATGATCGGCGACTCACTGTGTGACAAAATAGCGAAAAATTGGAAATATTTTCTAAACTGTATTTATTAAAAATTTACAATTCGTGATTTTATTTAAATACGCTAGGTACAATCTTTACTAACGTAACTTTCAGCTGTACTTGAATTTTTTAGTACAGTTCCAATCAAACTTTATGGCGGATGTGAACATAGGCACAAGTGGCGTCACAGTAACCAGTTTTAGGTGTAGGAGGACGCATTAGAGCGAGGGTTATATGTTTGTATCTGCGCAAGCACGCATATAGCGTTGTATTCCGATCCACCATAAAGTTTGAGGCGAACTATAGTGATATAGAAAATTTAGAAATGCTACAAGACGTTCCTATTAAACAGTTCCCTGTGGCAGTTTTTGACTTAACTTGACAGGACCACTATCTAATATAGTGGTACCTATACTAATGTTTTAAAGAGAAATGATTTGATTTTTGTTTGTTACGGTTAAACTTAAAAACTATTTAACTGATTTTAAAAATTCTTTCACCAATAAAAAGTTATATTATCAGCGAGTAACACAGGCTATGTTTTATTTTCAAACTAGCTTTCCGCCCGTGGCACCGCTCGCGTGGACTACATCGAGTGACATATGCTACTTTTTATCCCGAGAAAAGAGGTCCCAGTGCTACCTGTGTAGCCCACGCAAATGAAGCCGCGGGCGGAAAGCTAGTTATAAATATGTTAGTATGTTCGTCAAAGAAAAATAAAAAACAAAAAAAACCGTGAACAAGCGGGAATGTGTAAGGTCGTATACATAGTTCACGACTAGCGTACCTGTATCTACCAAGGGCGATTACTATATTGTTTTTCTTTTAAATACCTGAACAAAAATATCCATTTAATTTAATAGAGTCATAAATGTCAGTTCTCAGTATCAAAGTGACATTACGTAATTTTGCGGGGTTGAAACCGGCGCGCGGGGATTTCACGGAGGTGCAGATCCGCGCGCGGGGACCTTGCGCACTGAAACTCGGACTAAAACTCGCCATCTTACACTAGCTAGCTATAGTAGGTGAACGCAGAAGAGGGCTTCTAGTCAATTCGTACTTTTATGTATTATTGTATTAATTTATAGCTATGCGAACACTTATTGTTTTAGACCAATATCATATGTGAGATGGGGTTAAAAACTTGTAGTGTCGTATGTGTCAAACAACCCACCGAACATGTCTAAACTACAACTTCCTGCCTGAAATGAATGACGATACTTTATTATCTGTGTATAAGAAACGAAGTAGGCTAATCTAGTTTGAAGTACCTAGTAAGGTTCTTAGATAGCATAATTATCAAGATGGAGCGTCCCATATTTCGTAACGATAAAAAACTTGAGCAAAATGTGACGCTCTTAAATTGAATAGACCATACGTCTTTATCATTGTTAAAAAAAAACCTAGCGACTCGCCCCAGCTTCGCACTGGTAGCAGAATATATAAGGCGAGTGTTTTTTCTGTCGTAGTGTTATATCAGCTTGTTGCGTCGAACACGTGGATCGGATTTAGATTTAAATGTAACGTAAATTCATTCCGCTTGGAGTATTTTTAATGTATTTTATTTCCAATTCCATAAATATTTGAAAAAGTAAAGAATAAATACACAAAAACAAACTACAATATTTCTATGTATACAACATTCATAACTTCTACTTAATTTTACATCACGCAAGTCGCGTCGGTGTAGGGCCCCGGCCGCCGGACCGGCCGCTTGTCGCGCTATAGTTTTATTTCACGACAACTCCGAAGATATTAATTTAAATTATATGATGTAAAGGGCAATTATAATGAGCACGAAATTCTGGAGGTAGATAACATATTTAATTTGATAAGGATTATTACTATATCCGTATAAATTGCTTTTCAATCACCTCATCATATGACACCATTTTTTCAAACATAATAGGTATAGTAAGCTATCCATAAAATATAGACCTATGGCATAGCGGCCTTTTTTGTAGTCCTATAAAAAATAAACAATGCCTCCATACATCATTTTGTTATATATCCAATGAATTAGGCAGCGTTTTCGATGAAAGCTCCCAGTCGGCTAAATTTTTTCCGCCGTCTTCAACAACAATCGTTATATTTCAACTAATTTGCACAAAACATTAATAAATTATATACATAACATTGCTCTTGAATCACTCCGACCATTGCGCATTGATGTCAACCATATGCCACTCCGTTTGGTGATTTTTGAGTGTATCGCGTTCAGACAGACAGACAAAAGCGGCGGGTGAGTTTATTTTATAATATGTGCCTAGTGACACACTAAATGTACTAAATTTCAGAATCTGTATTTTCTTTTCCAAAACAAATTTTACTTGTGGGTCACGCAAAATTCTACTTCACAGTGAATATTTCAAAACGTTAACTAGTGTTTAATTATTTATTGACTTACCGATTGGCCGAGCGGTTAGAGACTTTAACTGCGGAGCTAAGGGTCACGTGTTCTGTTCCCGCACGGGACAAATATTTGTGTGCATGAATATATTTATTTCGTTCCGGGTCTGGGTGTAAAATATTTATATATGTATATATTATTTAAAAAAACATTATTTTTAGTCTGTATATCAGTTGTCTAGTAGGTAACCCATAACACAAGCATAATACTTGCTTACTTTGGGACTAGATGGCGTTGTGTGGGATATCCCACGTATTCTTATTACTTATTTGCTCCCATTTTTTGTTGTTACTACGCGCTATCTGTATGAACATCCATGGTAAGTTTATCAAAAATATAGAATGGTATCTCATTTTCATTTGTCGCAACACGGCAGGTGTCGCGACTTATCGATTTTATCAGTCAATCAAATATGTGCACTTGAGTTATTCGAATCTGATTTAACAAGAAATTGATACCACAAATTTTCATTTCGAATTATTAAAACTGCACGAGGATTTATTACTCTTTAAAAATGTTTTAATGCATTCTGAATATATTTACCCACTTCCAGAAATTACCTTTAAAAAAAAATCTCCACTTATTTTACTTACAACTTTTAGATGCGTCGCTGATGAAAAAGGACAAACTTATCATTATAATAAACTAACTGAAAAATAACAAGAAAACCTACATTTACCTTGAAAAGCACTTTCTAATATTTTTTCAAAGCGCACTGAACTCACAATTTCTTGTGTAATTATTACTTACACAAGTAAATAAATACATGCTCTATTTATTAATTAGGTAGTAAATAAGTTTGTTATATTAAATTACATACCTTTTATCACTAATAACAAACACAAGTCATTCAAATATTTAAACAAAAACTTACACGTTTTTAAAACTGCTAAGGTTGACGGGCGGACGTACACTGATATAAATTATCAACGCAACATGTGTTAGTTGTTCACAAATGAGAATTATCTTCTATAAACGAGTAATATTATATTGTGAAATTAATTTTCGTTCCTTTCCAATGTTTTCTTTTTACCACATAATTATAATATATTGTTAAACAAATAGATATGTACATTTATTTCTTTAGTAATTAATGATAATTTTATTAAAAATTATTGGTTGACAATAAAGTTCTTCGTATAGTCGACAAACATTGTTTTTATTAATAAGCTAATTAAAAAAAAATACAATGTCGTTTCCTGGAAACGGCGGGGGTTGCTAACGTAAGACGCCACTTGTGTTGTTACGCTGGCAGCGTCCCACATCCGAGCAACCCCAGTAATTGCTGGCGCAGCAGCGACCTCTCCTAAATATCTCAAATTACGCAAAGATGCAGCCTTAAGAAGCAACTACGTATTTGTACCGTTTAGGGGTCGCGACGATGCGGCATGGGGCCATGGGGGCCTGCAGCGAGGTGAGGTAATGCCAGCAGCCTTTTGGGCACCCCGCCACACGGCACGCCGCGGCACAGATTTAGATAACAATAATAATAAATACTTGGAACGACCCACACAGTACCATTTAGTCCCAAAGTAAGCAAGTATTGTGTTTGTATTATGGGTACTCTATAACTCGATATACATAGGTACTTAAATATTCTTTACAATATATACATATTGTAGTACGTTACACATAAGCATAGCTATAAGTACAAGTATGTATGCATGTTAGTCAGTATTTTAGTAAACGCAGTTGCGTTGCGAAAGAACCTTTAAACAATTAACACGTTGTATTCATTCTACCTGATTCCTGCGACTCTGCCAGGATTGATATTGATGGGTAACTCTTTATTATCGTTATTAGGATTCTATATTATTTCGAATTTGCAAATGTTTTATCAGGATCTCCGTGTCTTCTGAGTAAATCCGTTCATATCTTTTAATTTTTGATTATCAATTTTAGTTTTACAATTTTGAATTTCATTTTGCGTATTGTTATAATAATTATTATTGTATTTATTGTGTGGGTTATCATATTTATTTTGTTTATCTCAGTTATTTAATTTGTTATTTAATCTGTGTGCAACATACAGCATACTCGAAGGGAATAACGCATCCGTCTACATGCCAACTCTAACCTACTCTTACACTCTGTGGATACGACTGTTTTTACGTATCGCTTTTTTGGATTCATACATAGAATGGAATATTTTATGCACGCGCCAGTCAATATCAGCAGAGCGGACTAAAAATACTCCTATGAACATAGAAGTTGCGAAAAACGCCTGCCCTGCACCCCACTAGAACCACAAAACGTTATCGACAGGGCGACCGCTCATACATCCCGCTAGTAGTGTGGACGGCAAAGGCCCGTTAGTAAGTATTTCATCACTAAAACGGCGAATTATGCAGTATAATGTTGTAAAAACACGTCTAAAAACAAAAAAGTGGCTTTAAGTGGTGTAACTTTTTATGCGTGTAGGTACGTATGAATTGTGTGGATGCTTTCCCCCCAGAAAAAGCGTTTCACCCCCCCCCCCCCAACCGTTGAATGGAACGCTTCGTCTCGTACTATAGTAGGTAAATGTTACCGTGTCTCTAGTGGGGAGGCAGTGGGGAACTTCGCTATCACTATGCTTATGAAAGATATCACTTCTTCGGCAAAAACATACACTCAGTGATGAAATTTTTTTCCTACTCTGTCAAAAGAAGTTTCACTTCGATAACCAAATATTCAAGGTCTTTCGATGTACCGCAGTCTTAAGTATATATGTAGTAGTTGTGTAAATTTATTCAAACTAACTTATGTTAACAACTTCGTACGTGAGGTCCATAGATGATAATTTGGTACCATGATTATGAATGCCTAAGTTATGTTATGTTATGACGCAAGTGTCACAGAATGATGACGCTAGAAATAGAAAAACACATATGAATAAGTGTTGTTTTGGGGTTTTTATGGTCCGTAACTTTCAACCCCATTTCAGATCGTTTGCGTTGCATCTTGTAAAAACCCTTTTTAAACGACTTCAAAAAAGAAGGAGGTTTCTCAATTCGACCGTATATATGTTTTTTTTTTATGTTCAGGGATAACTTCGTTGTTTATGAACTGAATTGGATGATTATTTTTTTTGTGGAAGGGAGATATCTCCGGAGTGGTACCATGATAAAGAAACCAGGATCTGATGATAGCATCCCAGAGAAATCGAGGGCAACCTTTGAAAATCGTATTTTAAAGTATCGTATTCTAAGTATTTTGATAAAGTACTACTACTAGTACTATTTAATGAAGGTCGAGAGTCGATCTGATGATGGTGCTGAAAGACAGTCGAGGGAACTCCTCAACGATTTACAGCAATTACCTGGTGTTTGGACTTAATTCATTTCTATTAATGAGAACTTTGCACCCATATGGGTTATAAGTACCATCACAAGTCTGATGATGGAGACCATACACAGTCGAAGGAACTCCTTAACGATTTACAGCAATTACCTGGTGTTTGTACTTAATTCATTTCTATTGATGAGAACTTTGCACTCGTGTGGGTTATAAGTGCCATTACAGGTCTGATGATGAAGACCATAAACAGTCGAGGGAATTCCTCAACGATTTACATCAGTTACCAATTGTTGGGCTTACTTCATACGGTTCAATATGCCAAAATGTTTAGTTTGCACAAAAATAATAATTAAGATTGAAGTTTTACATAGGAATACCACTATCTACTAGGCATGCTGATGCGTCAATTTGACACTGAATTTACGTTGCGTAATCACGGTGCTGTCTCATTTGAGTAGCGCGTTTAGAAACCCAATTGCTACTAAATAAGTTACAGATGCGTTCAACTAAAAATTGAAAAAGGCGCCATTAATGACTTGATCCACCAGGCTCTTGTGACAGCATCTATCCCCTCATCTTTAGAGCCGAAAGGTTTGTTCAGGGACGTTGGTGCCTTGGTGCCTGGGCCGTGCTTTGATTTGGGATGCCACATGTGTGGATACTCTGGCTCCGTCCCATGTCCGGGCCACGGCCCAGAGTGCTGGCGCGGCGGCCGACCAGCCCCAATTATGTAAACGTCGCAAATACTCGGGGTTGATTCCTCACTACGAGTTTACGGCGGTTACAGTAGAGACACTTGGTCCGTGGTCGTCTGATACGAAAAAAATCGTAAAGGATTTGTCCAGCCGTCTGGTCAGCACTGCTGGCGATCCCAGAGCGGGTGCTTATTTCGCACAGCAACTGAGCATCGCTGTGCAGCGCGGAAACAGTGCAAGCGTAATGGGATCGATGCCACATGGGACCAACCTGGACGATATTTTTATGTTGTAAATATTGTAAATATTGTTAATTATTCTAAGCAATGCGTATGTCATTATCATATAAAATCGACTTCAAAACCATAAACTAAAAAGTTAAAAATAAAATTTTCACTTTAAAGAAAGGAGCATTAACAGGTGGCATATAGTTAATGAAGTCGGTGCCTACTCACTCAGACACTTTAAATTGTGTTCTATTTTTGTTATAGTTATAAATATATCATTGTTGTAATTGTTATTACCTGGTAAATACCCATTTAAAGTGTCTGAGTAGGCACGGACTTCATTAACTATATGCCGCCTGTTAATGCTCCTTTCTTTAAAGTGAAAATTTTATTTTTTTGTTTTTAGTTTATGTTTTTGAAGTCGGTTTTATTTATTTTTTATTATTTTTTCATTACATTATGCAAAGTAGGTAGCTGTGTGACGTAGTACCATGAGCTAGATTTATCCGAAAGTTTTTTTTTTAAATAATATAATTAAAAAATTTTTTTTCTCTTAAGATATTACTATTTTTATTAATTTCATATATTTTTTCAACAATTTTTTCCGATTTTTACATGCTTGGGCCCGTTCGAGATTTCGCGATCACTATGGTAGGATTAAAAGGGATTGTCAGTCCAATTTAGTATGAAGACGTCGGCGTCGTCAGGACAATTTTACACAAGAAAAATAAACGAATAATCGAGATTGTCAATATCAAGGTGAAGTGTAGATGTCACACGGAGTGGACGATGATAAATTGGCAATTAGAAGTTAGTACGTAAGTAACTCGTTAAGCCACGGAAATAATAAAAATTACTATGTAATGTTTACGACGAGGAACTTTTACAGATAAACATCACTTCCTAACCTATCGATCGAATACAATCAGCTCCAAATACTAGTTACAATCAATATAAATGGAATCGTTTTCTAAACCTCCGCTGTCGGTCCGTTCGTCTGTCTGTGGTCATAGGACTGTATCATCTGTACCGCAATAAGTAGACACTTGAAATTTTTCACAACAATTATTACAAAAATAAAATAAAGTTGAAAATTATAGGGTCCCATACAACGAAAGTGTCTTTGGACGTTTTTGCTGCTTGGTGGTAGTGAGATCATCGTTTACCTACAATTGAAAGTTTCATGAAGTATGCATTACTATAGCTATAGCAAATAATAAAAATAAAATAAATTTAGAAATTAAAGGGGGTCCCATAAAAAAAATGTAATTTTTTTGACGTTTTTGCTGATTGGTGATTGGCACCGGCTTAGGTACACTTGAAATTTTAATGAACTGTGTAGTACTACTATGTCCGCTCTAACAGAAAAAAATAAAAATAAAATAAAGTTTAAAACAAAAGGGGACCATGCAAGCAAACGTGTTTTTTTTAATACATATAAATTTTATAAAGTGTCTCGTTGATAGTCAATTGTATAGGAAAATTATGAACATTAGTACTTGAAAACCAATATAATGCACTTTAGATATATATACCTACGCCTTGACATAGTTTCTTGCGAACTCTTAAAACCAAATACACAGGTACTTAAAAAGCTTAGATAATATACTCTAAAATAAAATCATATGTTAATATACCTGGTGATTTTTTCAAAATTTTATTTAATGGTACGTATTTTTCATTTGGACATCACTCAGTACTAAAATTTTGAGATATGGTGTCACAAAATGATCAAACCACCGTGGCGATGTGCGGGCGATTGACGATTGCGTAGGTCTGTGGCCGCCAGCGGGATATCCCACTTACGCCCTACCCTTACTACTATTTATTTTCAATTTTTAGTTGTAACTGTAGCTTATTTGTATTTAGTATGGATAGGCATTCTAAACCCGCTGCTCAAATGAGCGGCGGCGTTTGGTGAACAATAATAACGAAAAAGTCGAACGTTTAAAAAGAAAATAGAGAAAGAAATGCAATAACTTGGGGGTTAGGTGCTTGGCTGTAGCCTTGAATTTTGCTGTGGAAGCGGAGTAGTAGCGCAAATAAAGGACGCTCTCCTTCATAACAGTCCTCTGCGAAACGAATCATATAAAACGAAGGTTACCTCGTTTTAGCAACAGTTATGCTGTACACTATTAAGAAATACCTATCGACTGCCTACCATCTCCATCATCAGATCAGCTCTAGGTAACCATAATATTTAACTTTACCTATGTGCCAAGTTTTATTAAAATCGGTTAACGGGAAGTGGGCGAAATTA
Organism: Luffia ferchaultella; assembly: GCA_949709985.1. Lineage (NCBI taxonomy): Eukaryota > Metazoa > Arthropoda > Insecta > Lepidoptera > Psychidae > Luffia > Luffia ferchaultella. The sequence goes on from OX453263.1 coordinate 3,240,491, forward strand.
AATGAACGAGATCCAACCCCTAATTTTCCGCACTTAGGAGTAGAATATTTTCTTCAGATTTAAATTGATCCAAGCTAGATATCGTCAGTGAGCAAACATCACCGCGCAAGTATTTTTTCTCTAGTTTACAGGAGATACGAGATACAGAGATACAAAAAGAAATGACGACTTGCACGGTGCACGGTGTTTCTTAAAAAAAAATACTAGTGCGGTGTTAAATTTTATTGAATAACGGCCTCTGATTGGCTGATATATCTGCACATGATAGGTTGAAAAAAGCGCGCTTAAAATGTGCATCCAATGGCATTCAAATGTCAAAACCGCCAAATTTCGACTTGCAAAGTTAATTATTCTGAATGCACAACATTGCTCACCGACGATAAATCGTCCACGATCGGTGAAGATATCGGGTAACATACATACAAAAAAAAAAAACATTCCAATTGAAGAACTTCATTTTGAAGTTTGTTAAAAAGCTATAGCCATTTTTAATTAATTTAAAAAAATATATATTTTTTCAATAATATTTGCATGTCTTTAATCACACATTTATGTTACAAAGGATTTCTAGCTTTAAATCAAAAATATATAATTTTTACTATGTTATTAAATTAACATACAAATAGCTTCCTAACAAAATGAGCATAAACATGTTGAAACATTGTGGTAAATATCCATTAATTTACATTTACGCAGTTAACATTATTCGTCTAAAATTAAAATACTGACGCAAATATTCGGTATAGTAAGGAGTAGTCGGTCACTGTGATTGTAGACCTTATTTGACCTAGATTCTTGTGCTAATACCGCTGGCGTCGACCGCTGAGATAATATTTACCATAAATAGTCGTTATTTCGAATAATATTCTTTTTACATATTGGTTGATAATTACTTTATCATATGTATCAGTTTGGTCCTCTATTAAAAATACTAATTGTTGTTGTTATTAGCGATGTCACGTGGGAAGTCGTATGTGAACATACATACACAGCGCCACCTATTCCCAAATTAAGCAAGTATCATGCTTGTATTATGGGTACTAAACAACGGATATATTTGCATCTTACACATTCTTCTTCTAATAAACACAAATATAGATATGTAGTACCCTGAAACGGCATAAATAGACATGTTCATGCACACAAATATTTGTTCCGGGCGGGAATCAAACCCGCTACCATTGGTTCTGCAGTTAGGATCTTGAGTAGGTACACAGAATGAATGTTACACTAAAGCATGCGCCATGTTTTTATCCCACTTGTTACTTCGGTTATCTATAACAGATGCAGAATTCTGACTATAAAGTAATGAGGTCTATACACAATAAATATTCATGAATCCAAGTCTACCCCTTCCGGGAGAAATAGACACCTGAAAAGTACAACATTTTCTACTTAATCACATCATAATCCATCGTCATTCTGATCAAAGTTTTGTTGCACTTCCTTAAATCTCAAAACAAAGGAAAAGGTAAAAAATTCTAACCAAACAGACCCGAATGTAGTGAGTATATAGGTAGCTGGATAATGAACACTTCTCAAAATGGTGGTATTTTTAACTTTGGTACCAAGGTAGATTTTAATCTATAAGTAGCTGTGCATTAAGCATTTTCCGACATGGTGGAATCTAGGTAGTATTTAGGTAGATTTTAGAATTTTAAGTAGATCGACTACCGCTTAGCCTAGTGGGCAGCGACCCTGCCTGCGAAGCTGGAGGTCCCGGGTTCTAATCCCAGGTCGAGTCAGTATTTATATGATGAATATTAATACTGGCACCGGGTCTTGGTTGTTATATGTATGTGGTGTCTTCGCTTGGTACCCAAAATACAAGCTAATGCTTAGTTTGGGACCTAGACGTTGTTGTGATTGTGTGTGTTATTATTATTATTTTAACTTACAAGCAAAAGGAAAAATTCTGAATTTAGAAAAAGTAAATAAGATCCCTCAAGATCGTGAATCTGAAAAATAAGGCCAAGTACCTACCTCCAAAATGCTGGTCATTAGAAGTTGTGAAATCCAGAACACATAACTAACTTTTCTGGAGGAAACAAGCCATGATAGTGATTGTTTCTTTAAATTCCTTTGATTTGATTTATTGTTTTTCCAAGTTTTTTCACACTATCAAGAAGTAAACGCAATACTTGCCAAGTCAATCTCTTTGGGTAAATATTCGTTACTTCGATGGGAATTCGAACCCTGGATACGTAACTTCAAGTGCGATTAAATTGTGGATTAAATCGTGAACAGTTGATTGGATATTTTATTAGATTCCGGCATAACTCGGCTGTTTAGCCATCCGTCCAAGAAGAAGTGATTCCTTGAATCACGTACTTGGCTAACAAATTAATAGTCTGGACAGGAACCGGAAACGCTCCCCTTGTCCTTCTTAACCAGGAGAAGCCGCGAGGTGAAGCTACAGGTACCTATAGTAGTAAAGATTATCATATAAGTACGACTTGGTGGGATATAATAATCGCATAGAATTGACATCGTTTTCATAAATCGACTGATTTTCACATAATAAAACGAGGCCGACGGTAAGCTTATCATGTTTTTCTATTACCGATGATAAACAACTTGAACTTATACGAATTGCTCAATCACGACGATTAGATTAGGTATTATACACATTCCGTGCGTATATGCTAGGCGTCGTTCATTCCGCAGTATAGATATGAAAATATACACCGACAGCGGCCGATCTGCGCTTGCGCCAGGAGCTAATGTTTATATCAATAAGTTGAACGTACCTACACAGATTAAGTATTCCTAGATGTTCCAATGCATGTTGCTAGAACTATGTTATAAAAAAACCAATAAAAACAGTATTTGACAAATAGTAAGTTTTGCATTTTTAGGGTTTTGTACGTCCGAGACGAAATAACGAAATCCCTACATGGTCACTCATGTCTGTCTGTCTTTCCATCACAGCCTTCTTTAAATTTATTCGATGAAAAAATTTCACAGAATTTGGTGATCCGATCACGGTCGTATGGCGTAAATGAATGGATCCTAATTTGGGGAGTTGATTTTGAGGGGCAAAAAAGTATACTAACAAAAAAGTTTTGCCAAGTCGATCATGAAGATAGGTAAATAGGTAACATATTGAATGTAAGAACTCGTTACGAGAAATGCAATAATTTATTCTATTAATTTTAAAATATACTATATTTGAAAATTAATAAAAAAAGAAATGAAACTACTGAGCTTTTAAAATTAAAAACAATTTTTGCGGAATGGAGAGCATTCCCATAGTTTACCTATCCGTAGACACAAAACCTACGTGCGTGCGGGCGTGTACCAATGAGTGTACATTATCTATTACTGACTCCGTGCCTCGGAGAGCACGTTAAGCAGTCGGTCCCGGACGCTGTCAATAGATGGCGGTCGTTACAATCCCCAACCCGCAGTGGAGTAGCGTGGTGGATTTAAGCTCCAAACCCCCTTCTCACTCTGGTGGAGGCCTAAGCCCCTGCAGTGGGGTAAAATGGGCTGATGATGAGACACAAAACCTGCATGTGCTAAATAATGTAACTAAATTTTGTATTGAAAATAAATAAATAAAAAAATATAAAAAAATTCTCAGTCTGGGAGCACATTAAAAAAAAATTATAAAACTTTGGGTAGTGTATCATGTGACATATAAACCAAAAGGACTCTTGATTGGAAATCCAAAACATATTTTTAAATTTAAAAATGTAGATATAGTTTCTAAAATATTAAAGAAAACATACGAAGATCGAGTGCTCTCTCCACTCGTTTTTATCTCCGATACTATTTGTATGAACGTTCGAAAGAAGAAATAAAACCTCACTCATAGTTCACAGGAATACCTGAATGAAAAACGGAAAAAATTTTAAAATCCCACGGAAAACGGAATATATTCTTGTAGTGAAAATACATATAAAATGTGTCTCGAGTTCAAATTGTAGTCAATTTTTGGAGATTTATAAAATTGTAAGTAGCAGGCTTAGATAACATAACCATATAGATACATATGGTACCTTTATGAATATAACAATCCAGGATTGAGCGACTCATACTTTGAAATGATCAAAAACGTGAACATAATGTTAGACTCAGTGACTAGACTGACCATACGTCATTATCATTGTTTTAAATAGACATTTTGTAAATTTTTTGTTAAATTACACATGATATATAATTTCAGTAATTTCAGTATATTGATTTTATTTTCCAATACGAATTTCACATATGGCTCACACAAAATTCTACATCACAGCTAATAATTCAAAACATCAACTGGTGTATATTTGGTTTGTGTATAAATGTTTTTGTCTATATTTTTGTTGTCACAAAACACTATCTTTATGAACATCGACGGTAGTAGATAATGTGATTTATTCCACGAAACCCTCTCAACACGCGTCCGCAATTATACTGGCCACAATAAAATGTGGAAAAAAAAAGAAAAAGATACAAACTGTCTCCGTAAACAGTGTCATTTGAACGTCTAAACTATTGTGGTCTAAATTATTGTCGAAATAATGCAATCACGTTACGAAAATTTAAAATTATTCCGTGCTTGCCAAACCATGATTGAAAATCGTAAATAATGTCATGTCACAGAAAGACTGTAATCAGCAAAAACGCGAGAAACGAACGAACTGATTCGATCAAAGAGTTAATATTGGGACCGAACGTCGAGGCCAAATTCGATGAAATGAAAGTCGAAATTTTAAGCAGGATCGAAAAAGAGTTAAGCGATTCGCAGAACACGAGGGATTTCATAATGCAGAAGTTCGATAGTTTGTGTCACAAAATCCAGTGCTTGACTGAACTCAATACTACAGTGTCCAGTTTCCGTAACGACGTCAAAGCGATAGAACGACAAATAGAAGAATTGTTTGCTCGCGTGAACGAGATAGAAAAGAAAACTCAGTTCAACGAATCGCCTTCGGTTACTTCTGCTACATAAAAAGATTGAGGTTAATAAACGTGTTTGGTTTATCTTTTTGTTTTTTTTTCTCATTAATTTTTTTCCATGAGATAAAGAAAAATTTATATAACTATGGAGTTTCCTATAGCTTTCTAATGTATGGACGTCCTTTCGTCATTGCGTCATAATTTCTATAGTGTTCCTACTAAATTATGAACATAGAGGTATAGGCGTCTTTTCGGTTCAACTACTAATTAAAGACTGGGAGGAGTGAAGGAAGATGGAGAGGGGCAGACCTTCTCCAAAGAAAAGGGGCGGAGACTCCTTTAAATATTTTTGAAGTGAAACTTCTTATAGCACGGGGTGAGCCTAAAAAGACACAAAAATGCGTCACACTAAATAATATAAGTAGAGGAGGTATAAGGAACAATCGGCTTCCACGCGAGAAGCCGGTTGTTCCCTATATCCCCACTACTAACTGCTGAGTGTCGGAGCACAGTGGGGAGTAAGGCCAGAGCGTTACTCAGTTTCGTGTCGCTGGCAGCTGCGTCATTGCTTGGAGTGTCAATAGATGTGAAAACCGTGAAAACCAGATTGATGTTGATAATTTTAATAACATTATGAAAATTCAAATTTTAATACTAAATGTTCTAAGTTTTCACTTCTATCGGCAGTTCGTATAACTGCCAGTTTTTTATTATTTATTTATTATTATCCGTATTGTTAGCCCATTAATGCCCCACTTCAGGGGCTTAAGCCTCACCTAGCGATGAGGGGGTTTGGAGATTAATCCACCACGCCGCTCCAGTGCGGGTTGTTGTATTTCAACGACTGCTATCTATTAGTGGCAACCGGGACCGACAGCTCAACGCGCTCTCCGAGGCACAGAGTCAGTAATAGTTATGTACACAAGTTAAAAAAACTCATTGATACGCGCCCTGGGATTCAAACCACGCCTTCTAAACAAGATGCGGGCTCGCTACCACTCGGCTATCACGATGTTATGTTAAACACTTAGTATAGCTTAATTGTTTGGTAGGTTAGACATAAGGAAATATAATTTAACATATCAATTTAGAAATGATATGCATTACTTATTTTGTATTAATTATACGTGTCTAAAAAGTCAACATATTTTTTGGAGGGTTTATAGGCCAGCTCATTCACTTCATCAGCCCATTTTTACCCCACTGCAAGGACTTAGGCCTCCCCCAAGGTGAGGAGAGGGGCTTGGAGCTTAAATCCACCACGCTGCTCCACTGCGGGTTGGGGACTGTAACGACCGCCATCTATTGACAGAGTCTTGTGAATTTTGTTTATAAATTTTGTTATTGTATATTTCATTTTTATAATTTTTTGATAAACATAATATATTCACTTCAATTCTTCTTCATTAGCCCATTTTTACCCCACTGCAGGGGCTTAAACCACCCCCTGGGTGAGGAGGGCGTTTGGAGCTTAAATCCACCACGCTGCTCCACTGCGGGTTGGGGATTGTAATGACCGCCATCCATTGACAGCGTCCGGAACCGACTGCTTAACGTGTTCTCCGAGGTACGGAGTCAGTGATAATTATGTACTTAAGTAAGAAAAACTCATTGGTACACGCCCTGAGTCGAACCATGGCCCTATGGGGCCTTATAAATTTGAGGTAGGTTCGTTGCGCTTTGGACTATCACGACCCTATCACGACACGATAATATATTCAATATTAGTGAAATACACTATTCTATCCGATCCCAAAGTTATCATCTAGGGGGACGTTGGGAAAAATGATTCACAAGGTTCCCATTGATGGAGACGATAAGAGGAGACCGAATGGAAGAACTGGACGGACGCTGACGATATTCGTCAAATCGCTGCCATATAAAAATTTTCTATTTTATCTACTTGTGAAATAAAACAGTGTTAAAAATAAATATTTAATTAAAAATCGATAATTGAACACAGAAATAATTGCAATAAAAATTTACCGTTGCATTTAGATTTATTCGTATTAAATAAATTATCATTAATCATACAATAGTACCATTAAAAACGAATTAACATTTACGCTCTGTGATAATCAATTTTCGCTCGACTACGGCAAAGCCAACAGGAGTGTATGCATGTATATTTGTCTGGAAGACGTGGTGGTAAGTTGAAATTAATCTCTAGTACTAGTCTACCGTCCCTTGGGGCTGTAAAAAAAATCGAGCTTCTAATTCAACTCAATAAAAAAATAGGGACAATGTATACTTCATTATATTTGGCAATAAGCAAGGGCTTACTACTGTACAAGTTAACGAATAAATCCGAAACTCGTTAATTTGTATTTTTACGGACGGGGATTTTTTAGGTATTTTTGGGAATTTTCTCTTGTCATCCCTGTCACTCAGGAACGGCTCGGGGAAAAGGGATCGAAACGGAGATAGCGATGCCGATTCGAAGCCGCCGAGAGAAAGACTATCCCCTTAATTTGTAATAAGCATTTACTCTCAGGGAGCGAGTCTGACTCGCACTTGGCCTGTTTTATGATAAGATCTTTTACCGTAGTCGGGATTAATTTTATTTTTTTGCAATTACAATAATTACTTCTTTCCTTATTCTATAGATTATAGCTTACATTGATCAGCGATATACAACTGGCCAGACTCCCATTCTAAACAGGATGACCACAAATATTTTTTTACATGGATTTTATTATATTATTCACAATATGCGACACATTTTTGGCACATTCACTTTCTAAACACTAAAATTAACATTAAATTATATTAACTGTACAACATTATAAATTAATTATTCGTTATTAAAAACAACCATTTTCCTTTCAGTGTTACGCATAAATAACTGAGTTTTTTATGTAAACTCGAACAAATAACAAAAGTTATTAAATTATAAAATTTTCTTTTATGTAAATAGTAAATATCTACTCTACTCGTTCCTTTACGAAAAAATCTCACCGATGAGTATTTTTTCACACATCAACTTGACCAACTATTAAGTATATTGAGATATGCATATTCGGTTTAAACATATTTTTATGCATAGACCATCGAAAGACGCCGGACAATCGCCCCCGCTGCTAGGTATCCCGCATTCGAAAAAGGAGCGTTTCGAATTAAGAACCCATCCCGTATCCCGGAGACACGCACACAACCAACGCGCACCTCTAAGCCAATCAGGATGCTCGATGAATGAGGATAAAAACTGACATTTGCTCCCTAAAGATGTCGTTACTGTTGTGTGATCCCAGATTTTGACATATATTTGACAAATACCGTTCCATGCAAATACCCCAATACCTAAGGATTTATTGAAACAAAATATTTTTTTGTTACGCTGAACGGGAACGCGACATACATCTGCTCTGATAGAAACAAAATATCAGTCAAAGCAAAGTACTAAATAACTCGACACTGGCGAAATTGCTATAAGCAGAAAACGCCTTAATTAAGAAAAAGAAGAGAAAACCTAGTTTTTAAAACAACTAAGTAGTGCAGCTAGTGATTGCAAAAATATAGAAACCCACGTATTTCCGAAGGATCTTCAAAAAACTGTAGGAAGAAGTTCTTCAAAAGAAAAATTGAACAGGATTATTGCGGAGTTCACTACAGATCGTGAAACAAGTGACAAGTAACTGACAAGCAAAATGACTGACTTTAGAACCATGCTTTAGAAATCCAACATGAATCCAACAGTTATAAAGTTTTTTTTTAAATGGCGTATTGCAGCGTCATAGTTCTTGAAGGAATTTTGAAAAAAAAACTCCATGTAACCATAGAATTGCCTTTTCTTTAATTTCTGATAATTATAGCACTTCACGCTCGGCGACTGAAGGCGAGTGCTGGCGAGTGCGAGTGTGTGTGAAGAAGGCCCGCTTGGGTCGACTCGTGCGCTCTCGCTTCGCCTCGTCGCTGCTCGCTTTCTTGCTTCCACACGCTTGCATACTTTGAGTGAAATAACAGAGTGCGGACGTATTCATTACGTATCGACATAAAAAAACGGAAGTGATTTAACGAGAGCACTATGCACTTTTTAAAGTGTTACGTATCAAAGGGAGTCGGTAATTCGGGACCATTAACACCTGGCCCACAAAGATTAAAAAAATCAATGATGCTTGGGGACGCATCAGTCAAACTATAAATAATGCGATTAAAGCTTTTCTTAAAGAATAAAATAAAAACACAATGATGGCAACTTTTATATCCCACCTAAAAAAAAAAAAAAAAAACTTCGCTTAAGTCGTCTTCTCTTAGGTCAGCATCTTCATCTATACTACCCGAACGTGTGGGGTACCTCTCACCTCAGCAACATTCGCCGAGTGTCATGCCCGAGCGTGAAGTGCGAGCTTTAAAACAGTTAAAGTTGAGAATGGCAAAATTGCTTTATAGAAAAAACGCTATAATTAAAAGAAGAAGAAGAATAGTAGCGACATCTGCTTCGCGCTTTCAGATTTTAACTTAGGTTTATACCCTCATCGCGACGGGGCGACACGACGGGGCAACACGACGACGGGGCGACCGACTGCGTTTATCTGTGTTAATGCATTTGCGGCAAAAAGAAAAATTAACATTTTTAAACGATAATTTTAAAGTGCATCGTGTCGGCTCGTAAATAATTCACTACTGCGGATTATAATTAAAAATTACGCTACACTTTCGATAACCACGAAAGTTTGAAAGGCTTCCACAGCTTTGATTGTCACATAGAATATACGATTTATTTTCGCCCTGCTTAAAAAGCACGTAAACATTGACTATATATTACATCCAGTCTTTTTAATAATCTATATCGACTCGACTTAGCATCGGTCTCGTGTTACAGTTCCAATCAAACTTTATGGCGGATGTGAACATAGGCACAAGTCGCGGTAAGTGGTACAGATGCTGTACCATACTGCACACTGAAAGTTTTTTTTTCTAATCTATATTCTGGTGAACTTTGTGACCGGAAATCGAATCGTAAGAGAAATACGTCACAAATCTTAGAATATGAATGCGGACTATAAAATTGACAGACCATAAAGATGTCATAATCTATGGATTCAAGTAAATGCTTTATCGTGTACCTAGAACGTTAAGAGACGGTACGAATGAAATTCGCAAAAGAACTGATCTAATAAGAGTTTTTAAATAAGAAAATTTGAATATAATCTGTGGTGTGATATGACTATCTAATTAGCTGAAGGAATATACGATATTACGATTCGATGCCATGTTCTATGGATTCAAATAAATGCTTTAATAGTTGAAATGCCCAGACGCGGTACAAATAAAACTTCAACTTTTTTAGTACCTAACGGAATTTTCATCTCAGTTAAGTATACCTTGATGCTACAGAGTAATATAATTTTCTACATTAATTTAATTCTGTTAATATTACTGAAAGGTTTGTAATTGTGATTGATCCATTTGACATATATTTATATCTGGAGGGGCGCTCTGTAGATCGACATGCTCCTTAAGGTGAGACGTTGCCTTTCTAGTACGGCTATTTAATAATAGATAGAGCCACCATATAAAGAAAAGATTTTTATTTTTTGTATTCATATTACTAGGTTTCAATTGATAAAACATAACATGCGACCATAAAAAATATTACTCTTTAACGTTTTTAACTGACTTTATTGATTGGTTTTAACAGTTTCGAAACGTTTGTACAAAAATCCAAAATTTGTGGAAAATAAGGTTTTTCGACAAACGCTTAGAACTATTGAAAGAACTTTTATATAAATTAGTCAATGATGTCGGTAAAAACATTAAAGAGAAATATTTTTTATTGACGCATGTTTATGTTTTATCAACTGAAACGTAGAAATGTGATCATGGGGAAATAGAAACTGTTTCTTTGTATTAAGTCCATCTATTATTAATCAGCCGTACTAGACAGGCAGGGTCCCACCTTAATATTATTTTCTAGTATAATATCTATGGTGCGTATCTATAAAATATAAAGATGATATCCATTTATTTAAATCCTTTCTTTTTGAAACGTTATCAAATAACTCTATTTATTACCAGCGAGGATAGCTTGAATCTGAGAATTGGTTTTCCCCTTTGTCTCTGGAATTAAAAAGAAAACGAAAAACACACAAGCGACCATGAAAGCGGCGAAGAACCAAAAGCAACTGTATATACCGATGGCGTCTTTCATAATAGGGAAACATAGAGTGACCAAGAAAACTAAAGACCAGTTAAATATAACAGCTATACCGCTAGCTGTGCCTTTGAACTCGACAGCAAACAACTCCGCCATCATCATCCATGGTATAGGCCCGAAACCCAAAGAGAAGGAAATTATGAACAACACTAAACACAATAAGGGTATCCAACCAACGCTAGTAACGTCGACTCCATCGGTCTGAAGTTTGAAATAAACACCGAGAATCACGAGGCAAAGACCCATGATTATACAGCTTTGTAGCAACAAGATCCTTCTGCCAGCTCGTTCGACCAAAACGGACGAGAGGTAAGTGGCAATCGTTTGTACTACACCGACGATGATTGTCGCCAAAGAAGGATCGATATTGCTGCCGGCTGCTGCGAAGATAGATTTCGTATAGAAAATGACGGCGTTAATGCCGCTGAATTGTTGGAATAACATTAGGCCTAAAGAGCATATGAGGGCCATGAGACTCGCTCTATTTGTGACCATGCTGAGTAGACCGCCTTTTTGCCGAGCCGCGTCGTCGATCTGTAACAACACGAAATGTATGTATATTTTATTTCCTTAGATTATAAAAAAAATAAGAAATTATAATATTTATTGAAATGCTCAGAGTTTATAAAATGGGTGTTAGTTATGGCACATATGACTATAATAATAATAATACATGGCACATGTCACACAGCGCCATCTAGTCCCAAAGTAAGCAAGTAATATGCTTGTGTTTATGGGTTACTAGACAACTAATGTACATAGGTACTTGAATATTCTTTTTTTATAATACACAGATAGGTATATAGATACTATTACACCCAGACACAGAGCAAATAGATATGTTCATGCACACAAATATTTGTACCGGGCGGGAATCGAACCAGCGACCCGATTCTGTAGCTAGAGTCTCTAACCACTCGGCTGCTCGGTCAATTCTCTACGGTGGCCGAGCGTGGTGATTAAAAAGCTATATGCACCTTGCCTTTCATCGTGCTGGTGGGTTCGATTCTCACTTTGTGCATATTGGTCAATGAGTTTTTAACTTACAAAACTTAAGGCAGAGAATTATCATATAAGCTCCGCAGAGATACTATCTTCTGTGACGGTAGAAGTTAACCTGCACCGGACCAGCTCGAGCGTGGTGAGCTTATGGTTTAAACTTCTTAACTCAATTTTGAGGAAGGGCTTTATTCCAGCAGTGGAAAACTCAAAAGCCTGCTGTTGATGATGATGTATATTAATTATATTTTTCATTTACACATCGCTTGGTTCTGTTTAGACCTTATTCACTTCTTATGATAGATAGTCCAAATGTCTATAAAATTGTTGTGCTTTTAGTGAGTATCGATTCACAAAAATCCAAAAAATATTTGTTACGCAAGCTATTCTTCTGATTCGTTATCTCGATGTTAGATTTTTGTCTTTCCGTGTTTCTTGGTTCTCTTATAATTTTATTCACAATATTAGAATCTAGAATAAATACACTGAGCATACATACGTCTTTCTGCATATCTTCTAATTCCGCAGATATATCGGCATCGGGTCCTCGAAGCCAACGAAGAGCTCGTTCCGCGTCCCGCCGTCTATTCCTCACCAGCAAGAATTGAGGGGTTTCTGGCATCCACCTGGCGACAAATTTAATATGGAAATACATTAAGTCGCAGTAAAATTGTAAGATAAGAAAAAATCGTAATTATACTTTGTTAAATTGTATATATTGTTAAATTGTGTGTCGTGATAGCCCAAAGCGAAACGAACCTGTCTCAAATTTATAAGGCCATAGGATAGGGCCATGGTTCGAATCCGGGCGCGTGCCAATGCGTTTTTCTTACTTAAGTACATAATTATCACTGACTCCGTGCCTCGGCACGTTAAGCTGTCGGTCCCGGGTGCTGTCAATAGATGGCTGTCTTTACAATCCCCAACCCGCAGTGGAGCAGCGTGGTGGACTTAAGCTCCTGCCCCCCTCACCCTGGGGGAGCCTAAGCCCTGCAGTGGGGTAATAATGGGCTGATGAAGTGAAGTGAAATTGTATATAATCATTCATTTTATTGCGATGCCGGATTATAATAAAACTTTTTATTGAATGTTCCATAAGATCCCACGGTTGCCATCAATAGACGGCAGTCGTTAAAATCCACCAACCTGTACTGGAGCAGCGTGGTGGATCCAAGCCCGCTCATCCCGAGAGGAGGCCTAAGTAGGACATTAATGGTATGGTATGATTCTACAAGTGCGTTATTGGTTTCATGTAACTGCCTGTCTGTGACGTATTCACTGCTAAACCGCCAAACAGATTTTGATGTTTGTTATTGAGATAGCCTGATTAAGAAGTGGCCGAAAAATAATTCACAATAAATCGTGACCTGAAAAAGAGAACTAATCGCTGGGACGTCTTTTTTTACACCCGACTCAATGCACCATTACAGGTGTCAAATCAAAAATATGTAGGTACCTATTTTTAGTTCAGGAAGTTTAAATTAATTACGAAAAAATGTAATTACGTTACATAATTACCTGTCCGCGCAGTTTTGTAGCAGAAATGACTTTTTGGCAGTTATACTCGGTCATTCTTTTTACAATCAATTTACGTCATGTTCATACTTGTTGCGTTTCACACGACGTTGCCTTTTAATTCTTTTGTTGCGTGGATAATACAATAAAACCAAACAATACATTTCGTATACACACTTAACTCTGTCACAGTTTTATTTAACTCACCAAAACACGGCAACCAATATAGGCGGGAAAATAGCACAAATGATGGACAGATGGCGCCAGTGTGTGTAACCTCCCACAACGTAGGTAAACAATATGCCAACAGTTAAAAACAACTGGAAGAACGCTCCTAGTGAACCTCTAATTGAAGTTTCAGCTATTTCTCCAATGTACATCGGGGCAGCTACGCACACACCTCCTGAAAATTTTATGTACCTAATATTAGCAGGGAATTTCGTCAAGCTATGGATTGGTGATGTTAAGGTTTAAAAGCGTCACTTCATATAGTTTTCTTTTTTGTATGTGTAAACTTCTTACCTCACGTCCCGCGATAACCGCTGAATGGGAATTCGCAGGCCAGACATAACTATGTTTAGTGTAAATATAAAGTAAATAACACACCACAAATAAAATATTTTATTCTGTTTTCAAACTGCATAGCTGGATTTAAATGTATTTTGACGTAACCAGTATGAAAAAAAAATAAAAAAAAAAAACTACTCATAGAGTAAAACAATTTTACGCCGATCGAGCGTATTTGTACCTTTATGCATGTATTCGTACATATGTATAGGTTTTTTCTCAATGTTCCATCCACAATCACCTAATCTATGATCGGCCTTATTACACCTACTCACTATAGAGGCATCTTAGAAAATTATTAAAGATTATAATGTAGACATACACACCTATGTTGCGGTTACAAACAATTTATATAAACAGCTTTAAAGCAAGCAATTCCGCAAGTAAAATGGTTGTGAGACGCGGACGGACAAACAGACAGTCGCACGTACGAACAAGTGTAAAAATTAAACTGTGATTACCATGGCAAATCTAGAAAGCTTCCCAAATGATGAAATAAGACTGGATTATTTAAAATTTTTGGGTGCGATTCCGGTCTATGAATATGTTATGTGAGAAAACCAACAATCCTTTTCTTAACAATCACTACTTGTTCCTGCCCTGGCTTGCGACTTACTCTAAATTGTTCATTATAATGCCGTGAACGATTTTGACCATTATTTTTTTATATTAGGTAAATGTTTTTTAGATGTAACAGCGAAGATCTCCATAATATCTTCATATAATGATCTCGCCACAAATCGCAAACATGGCTGGACGACGGACTACACAAACCTCATACATCGCCAGGTAGAGGCTGGACGACGAACTATTATATACAAACATGCTATGTGAGGATATTACGCCAATGTTTTTGTTAAAGCTGTTGCGATGTTAATAAATAACAATGTTCCTATGAACGACCCAAAATAGCATTTATTTTTTATAGAGGACTAATCTATGATTTAAATTTAGTTTTCGTATTGTTCATTTACGTACCAGTAGCTAATCCAGCAAACAACCTAGCAGCGATCAACATTCCAGCTCCGTTGGCGAATATGGTTAATAGCCAGTTTATCATGAAAGGCACTGCCAGCATGAGAATCGTCGGTCGTCTGCCTACTCTCTGCGCCATCACGCCGACCGGCAAAGCGCCTATAAGCGCTCCAATCGCAAGAATCGACGAAACCATTGAACCTGAAACACAGAATAGGTAAACTTAAGTTATATTGTTATTTTGTTAAGAGTATTGTGTTTGATGTTTTGAACGCTTCGGGGGCGATTTCGGGACTTTGGTAGGTACTTTGACTATGGCATCTCAATATGACTATAATAATATAATATTTGTACTTCACTTCATCAGCCTATTGTTACCCCACGGCAGGGGCTTAGGCCTAAGCCTCCCCCGGGCGAGGAGGGGGGGGGGATATTTGTACAGAGAAATATAAATAAATTTAATAAACACAGTGACGTTAACAATATCTCAATAAACATAATCTCCTGGTACCATTATATCGCCTGCCTGTAAGAAGTCTATAACTATTTTTTGAGGGAAGGTGCATGCATTTTTATCAGATTGCATTCAGAGATTTTAAAACCGTTATAATTATTATATTAATGTTTTGAAAAAAGTAACCGCTTAGTCCGTGCTTCGGAGAGCACGTTAAGCAGTCGGTCCCGGTTGCTGTCAATAGATGGCGGTCGCTACAATCCGCCAACCTGCACTGGATAAGCGTGGTGAATTTAAGCTCCAAGCCTCCTCACCTTGAGGAGAAGTCTAAGCCCCTGCAGGCAGGGCTGATGAAACTGCTTAGTTTCCTGTCGATTCTTCTCAGTACAAGTTACATTCGGAACAGATGTATTTATAGCTCTCACCGGCTGACGGTACGTAAACCATATATCCTCCCCACTTTATAGGGGGGATTGGAAGCATTAGCTTGGCTGCGGATTCTTATATAAAAAGTAATTGTCGTAATACCCACGCCGTCGTCTGTAGTGCTAACATGCAACGTTTTTATCTCGTCGCGCTCCGTCACAATTGGTAAAATTACTCGTCTACGGTAGTTTTGTCTACAAACCCTAACATGCGAACCACATTTTATCGAATTTTGTCATTTTTAAGCGGTATATTTCTCGTCGGCAATTTTTGTTGACGACAACGGTGAGAAAAATATTGTTATGTAGAAAGTAATTTTTAAATTTTTATTTTCGTTTGTATTCGCTTGAATCGGTTGTATTTTATGCATAAAAAAAAGTTTAGTTACCGATTCAGCTCGGAAAAGATTTTTTTTTACTTAATTTATTTTATTTTATTTAAATATTATTTACGTTACAGTAACGCAAAACTCTGGCCGAGTGGTTAGAGACCCTAATTGCGGAGCCAGTGGTCACAGGCTCGATTCCCGCCCGGGACAAATATTTGTGCACGTGACTATTTGTTTTAGTTCTAGGTGTAAAATATAAATATATAAGTATATAAATATAATCTAAATCCACCACGCTGCTCCAATGCGGATTGGCGGATTGTAATGACCGCCATCTATTGAAAGCAACCGGGACCGACTGCTTAACGTGCTTTCCGAGGCATGGTTTCAGTGATAGTTAATATACTTAAGTCAAAAACTCATTGGAACACGCCCAGATGCTAACCACGGCTACATGGCCTTATAGATTTGAAAAAGGTTCACTGCGCTCGGGCTATCACAACACATTATTATTATTAATACTTATTATTATTATTAATATTAATACTTATTATTATTATCATTATTAATAGTTATTATTATTATTTTTACTTATTATTATTATTTTCATCATTATTATTATTATTAAAATAATAATAATAATGTGTTGTGATAGCCCGAGGGCAGCGAACCAGTTTCTATATTATTATTATTAATAATATTACTTATTATTATTATTACTATTATTATTAATGTTAATAATAATAAAAAAATAACAGTAATGTGTTGTGATAGCCCGAGCGCAGCGAACCTGTTTCAATATTATTATTATTATCATTATTATTAAAAATTTTAATATTATTATTATGGCTTAAAAAAACTAACTTAAAAACATTTTTAACCATGGGTAACACAAAAGCTGAAAATTCTAGTTGCAGAAACGGTCGATGACCAGTTAAAATAAATTATTAAATATATTCTATGGTCAATCACACAATTTAGACTATAAATTGCTATAAATTGAACGAATAAAAAAGAACGAATAAAGTGTTGCTATATTAGAATATGGCTTCTTTTCATTATAGGGTAACATTTGTTTGTCACGTCGACAAGGTGAAGTCACGGTGACATATTTTCTCGCGTGAGTAGTGCATGTTAGGGAAAACGACAGACAAGTCGAGATCGACAATTTTTCTCGTCTCGTGTGGCACTTTTGTCGTGCGTCGCATGTTAGCCCAGCTGGCTGCCACCTGCTATGTTGTCATGAAAGCCCGGCCCGACAAAGTAGGTACATGCAAAAAACCGTTCAAGTGTGAACCTCGTTAACATGACCGAAGTTGCTGTGATCGTCATCGCTGCTTTGTTCTTATGTAATTAAATCGTCTACGGGCTAAAGGTATATGTCTCGTCTACCTACTTGTGACGGGTCACCATCTCTCTCTTTCATTATAGCCTACACGGTTATCATGAGTTTGAATTATTATAGCGTGTCGACACTCTATACCGACTCGGTAAGAGATTTGTATGTGAATTTCAGTTCTTTTCGGTGCCGCTAGAGGCGCTTTCCATACAAATCCGGTGAGCTGTCGCTAGCGAGTGTCGACACGTTACCCAATTCGAATTCATGGTAACCGTGCTAGTCTCGGCGAACCAAGGTAGGCGAACACTATTTATCTACTTGATAGGTGTAAATATTTGTTGACGAATAGCTATGTGCCGGCATCACACAAAACTTTGACCCGTTAACATAGTAATGACTGACCGATTGGCCGAGTGGTTAGAGACCCTAACCAAGAAACCAAGGGTCGCGGGTTCGATTCTCACCCGAGACAAATATTGGTGTGCATAAGCAAGTCTATTTGTTCCGTATCTGGGCATATAAATATCTATATATGTATAAATTGTAAAGAATATTTAATTATGTATATCAGTTGTCTAGTAACCAATAACACAAGCGTAATACTCGTTTACATTAGGACTAGATGGCGCTGTGTGGGATGTCCCAGGTATTATTATTACTTTAAATTTTTAACTCATTGATGATTTAAATACTGTAGTCTTATAAGACTAAAGCAGACCAAAGAAGCGATGACAGGACTCTCGCCAACTGAAATAGGTTGACGCTTGTCCGTTTTTTTTTTAATCAGTGGGTACAGTACAGGTACCGACACCAATATTGCCTGCTGAAATTGATACTAGTATTTCGCGATTTTTAATTTTTTGCACATCTTGCACATCCGCTTAGCCTAGTCGGTAGCGACCCTGCCTATGAAGCTGGAGGTCCCGGGTTCGAATCCCAGGTCGGGTCAGTATTTATATGATGAATATTGATACTGGTATAGGGTCTTGATTGTTATATGTATGTGGTCTTCGCTTGGTACCCAAAACACAAGCCAATGCTTAGTTTGGGGCCTAGACGTTGTTGTGATGTATACATTATTATTATTATCATCTACAATCAATCAATCAATCAATCAATTCGTTCAACCTTCAGCCAGACGCAATGTCTGAAAGGGACAAGTCCCAATACACCGAAGGGAACGTAGATAAAGGATGGAGTGTAGGTTATAGTCTGGATTGTGAGTGACGGGAATAAGAGCCAGCCGGTATTCGTGCAACCTTTAGCCAGAAAAGGGAGCCAGGAGAGGTGATAAATATTATAGTGTGTTTATAAATAACAGTAGGGAGCATAAGTTGTTTTATCAGTTTCTTATTGTGAGCATTGCCGTTCCTTAATTCATTACTCGCTTTCTTCACTTGATGCAGGCTTTCTGTGTCTTTTTTCAGAAGTTCGTGTACTTCGTCGGCAGTGTTTTTCATTTCTGTTTTGTTTCGTGCCAGTGTGGCACATTTCGTGTTAGTTGTCTCGGTTATAATAGCCCGTATCTCGTCTAAGCATAGTATTTTGAAGGCACAATTAGTATATCTTCGCCCCCCCGCCGCCCCTCTTCCAAGCGTTAGTGAATTGCTTTCCACGTATACGTTTTGATTTTTCTTCTTTTGTTTCGTTGTCTTTGGTTCTTCTAGAATTGTATGATTTAGGAGTGCTAACTTGTTCTTGTCAGTTTTAGTATTCTTGAACGAATTCGGCTGGGTCTTTTCTAACTTCTAACCATAGATATGGTTAAACGTTAGTCCGAACAGTTCGATCGTTTGTCGAACTCATAACTCAAGTATTAAGACGTTTTGGGAACGCTTTTAACAGGAGAACATGTGCTCCTTTGTTTAAAGACCCTTTTTTTGTTTGTGTCACGTCGCCCGCTAGCGCAGTCATTTTTGTTTGAGTAGTAATAAGTAGGTACCACTTGAATGTGTACAGTCAGCGTCGAATAGATCGCAGCGTCTAAAATAGTCGAAATCATCTATTGAGCGTTATTTCATTTTTTATGTAGGCAGTCAATGCAAACGTATTGTTTGAGGTATACAAAGTAGTCTGCATATTGTCTGTATGTTGTCAGAATGTTCATTAATATATATGCAAATAAATGGTTTACCGGTATCTGTGGAATCATAGTGGTAATAAGTACTTCTTAACAAAAAAATAGTCTTTGATTCCTGGTAAGTCATAAGATATTATTTCGACTTATTTTAAGTTTAAGTTTTAAATTGTTTTTTTTTGTAAACTTTGGAGTGAATTACTCGAAGCGAATAAAGAAATAATTATGACACCTTCTTTGTTATCAATGTCATCTTTGCAACTTTAACGGTATTGAATTACTTACCTATCATTATTGTACAAATTGGCAATTGCGTTAAAAAAAGAAATGTTAAATTTTACCCAGTTGTCAATTTAATTCAACCAAAAACGTATCTCAAAATCAAGGTTTTTGTTTTACTACTATGAATGCTAGACTATATCGTTGAACCATCCATTTGTCAACATAAACTTGAACATGCCGGTTGCCTAGACAGAATTAAAAGGAGTATTCAGGTATTTTGAGGTATTTCGTGCTTAGATCAACATGATAACTTTGGTTGCCTGGATGAAATTGATTTTTTGTGCGTGAGATCGTTTTGGCCGCGTTAGGCGCTAAGATGATTATGACGCTGACTGTACCTGCATCCTCGCAACAAAAGTTCGCTATAAATCATGACGTAATATATGAGCACCACACATAAAAATATATAAAGTAAAGCATAAAAACATAAATGACACTATTCAATTAATTCAAATCACAACATGTTACACTTCTGCGCGTGAGAACTTTCCGCACAATCGCTCTTAGTTAGCATTTAAATTTTTATTTGAATTATAGTCATGTATAATGGAATTTCCTCACCAAATAAAATATTCTCCTGTGCGAAGCGACTTCGATTTGATTTCAGCTTTACACCACTTTTCGTGAGTATTGACGGCCAAATAACTTTCACAGAAACTATTCAAATTGTATGTGAACTAATTATGTCTATGTTTATGCACTTTTAATTAACTAAAACATTGTATTCACTCAAATATTTCACAACCACATCAAACGACCACATCACATTTTTAAGTATTTCAAAACACAAACACTTAAGTGGTACCTACTCCAAACGCGTGCGCATAGGCCTGCCGCTCGAAGGAGACTCCTTATTATTATTATCATCTACAATTGCGATTTTTTTAGTTTCAAATTAACATTAACCTGATTAAACTTCGAAGAAAATACTGTAATTTTTTAACATTTTAACGAAATATAAAAGCAAACTACGATTATGGACAAGATACATATTTTTGTGACTGTCCACAGAACGTTTCTATTCTGATCAATATACTTTATCATCTTGACGACCGCTTAGCCTAGTGGGTAGCGACCCTGCCTACGAAGCTGGAGGTCCCGGGTTCGAATCCCAGGTCGATCCAGTATTAATATGATGAATATTGATACTGGTACAGGGACTTGGTTGTTATATGTGTGTGGTGTCTTCGCAAAAATATTTAAATATGTATATATCATAAAGAATATTTAAGTATGTATATCAGTAGTCTAGTAACCCATAACACAAGCATAATACTTGCTTACTTTGGGACTAGATGACGCTGTGTGGGAAGTCCCATGTATTATAATAATCATTATTATCTGCAGCAATATAATACCCAAATGAAAATGAAACACAAACACACTTTCGTATTTATAATATTAGTATGGATGATATCCAAAACGCTGTATCTAATTTACCCGTCAGTTATTTTTAAAACTGACTCGTAACTACCACACCCACCCACGTATTATAACGAGGAACAAAACATCACGCGAAAGTTTTGGAGGATCGCCAGTAAACTGTAGGCATAATAAGATTTGTCTGTGAATTCATTCATAAATATATTATGTTCTACTGGTCCGTACGTATGTTGTTTTTAGAAAAATTATAAAAACTTCCGAAATCATGATCGGATAACAAACAGTCAAAATTATAGCATATTTTGTGAGTTCCAGTATGGTGTAAAAGCATCTGTGCTGTTGGTAGAGCCTGGTTACGCTTTTAGCAAATGTGAAATTACAGTGTTTTTTTTTTCAGGACAATTATCTTTGAAGGTACTTAGTAACATACTTAATAGTTGTTGAACTGATGATCTCTGATGAGGTCATTTAGCGTATTAAAATATATACATTTACAATTTTTATTATACGGCCGAAATGTAGAATCATCACATGCATCCTACTTTT
Organism: Luffia ferchaultella; assembly: GCA_949709985.1. NCBI lineage: Eukaryota > Metazoa > Arthropoda > Insecta > Lepidoptera > Psychidae > Luffia > Luffia ferchaultella. Next base: position 3,262,426 of record OX453263.1, read on the forward strand.
AGAATAATAATAATAACATGCGTGTGCACATGTCAAAATGCTTTACCTGACAGTATAGATGTGTTTACATGCTTAGGGTCACTGCACGCGCGCCAATCGGACGGCAAGATTATCTTATACGCCCTTTGAACGTCGATTTCATGTTTACTCGCTAAATCGCCCAATCAGCGAGTGACTGTATTTGTATTAGTATTAGTCTATTAGCGATCGCTAATATGTTAATGAAATGTGAAACGACCACCAGGCTGCTTCGGGAAACGCACTTTTTAAGCGACTTCAAAAAAGAAGGAGGTTACTCAATTCGACCGTATATATATATATATATACTAGCGGCCCGTCCCGGCTTCGCACGGGTAGTATTCGTTTCTCATAAGAATCACTTTTTTTATCTCAGTCTTGTCTCATTCCCGTTCTTCCTTTCATTTTTTCGTTCTCATCGCAAAAATACTTTATTATTTCTGTTCTTGGCCCTAGTGTAGCTTCGTTTTCGTTTCCATTCTCATCAAAAATAACTTTTTTATCTCCGTCTTAACTCATTCCCGTTCTTCCCTTTCCCGTTTTTGTTCCCATCGCATAAATATTTTATCGTTTCCGTTCCTGGCCCTGGTCTCATTTCCTTTTTGTTTCCATTCTCATCAAGTACAACTTTTCTATTTCAGTCTTAACTCTTTCCCGTTCTTCTCTTTCCCGTTTTCGTTCCCGTAACACAAATATTTATCGTTTCAACAATTTCTGTCAGTCTTAATTAAATAAATTACACTTTTGCGAAATAATATTTAGTTATGCAATTATTAAATTACTAAAATGACTATTAAAAAATAAGGGTTGATCGTAGAAGGGTGAAAATTGAGGATTGTATGTATTTTTGTATGTTGTATCATAAAAAAATAGAAATTAAAAATTTTGTCTTAAAAAAAATAAAAAAAATTTAGGGGTGGACTACCCCTAACATTTAGGGAGATGAAAAATAGATGTTGGCCGATTCTCATAGATACCGGATAAGCACAAAAAATTTCATCGAAATCGGTCAAGCCGTTTCGGAGGAGTATGGCAACGAAAACTGTGATTACTAAAATGGCTATTAAAAAATAAGGGTTGATCGTAGAAGGGTGAAAATTGAGGATTGTATGTATTTTTGTATGTTGTATCATAAAAAAATAGAAATTAAAAATTTTGTCTAAAAAAAAAATAAAAAAATTTAGGGGTGGACTACCCCTAACATTTAGGGGGATGAAAAATAGATGTTGGCCGATTCTCATAGATACCGGATAAGCACAAAAAATTTCATCGAAATCGGTCAAGCCGTTTCGGAGGAGTATGGCAACGAAAACTGTGACACGAGAATTTTATATATTAAGATTTATGTGTGTTCAGGCATAACTTCGTTGTTTATGAACCGAATTGGATGATTTTTTTTTTTGTGGAAGGAAGATATCTCCGGAGTGGTACCATGATAAGGAAACCAGGATCTGATGATAGCATCTCAGAGAAATCGAGGGCAACCTTCGAAAATGGTATTTTAAAGTATCGTATTTTAAGTATTTTGATAAAGTATTACTACTAGTACTATTTAATAAAGGTCGGGAGTCGATCTGATGATGGAGCCGAAAGACAGTCGAAGGAACTCCTCAACGATTTATAGCCATTATCTGGTGTTTGGACTTGATTCATTTCTATTGATGAGATCTTTACACCCATATGGATTGTAAGTGCTTTTACAAGTCTGATGACGGACACCATACACAATCGTGGGAACTCCTCAACGATTTACAGCAATTACTTGGTGTTTGGACTTAATTCATTTCTATTGATGAGAACTTGCACCCATACGGGTTATAAGTACCATTACAGGTCTGATGATGGAGACCATACACAGTCGAAGGAACTCCTTACCGATTTACAGCAATTGCCTGGTGTTTGGACGTAATTCATTTCTATTGATGAGAACTTTGCACTCATATGGGTTATAAGTACCATTACAGGTCTGATGATGAAGACCATACATAGTCGAAGGAACTTCTTAACGATTTACAGCAGTTACCTTTTGTTGGGCTTACGTCATACGGTTCAATATGCCAAAATGTTCAGTTCGCACAAAAATAATAGTTAAGATTGAAGTTTTACATAGGAATACCACTGCCTACTAGGCATGCTGATGCGTCAATTTGACACTGAATTAAAGTTGCGTAATCGTGGCGCTGTCTCATTTGAGTAGCACGTTTAGAAACCCGATTGATACTAAATACAAATAAGTTACAGATGCGCTCAACTAAAAATTGAAAAATAAAATAATTTTCAAAAAAATAAAAACCGACTTCAAAAACATAAACTAAAAAGTTAAAAATAAAATTTTCACTTTAAAGAAAGGAGCATTAACAGGCGGCATATAGTTAATGAAGTCGGTGCCTACTCGCTCAGACACTAACTATTATAATTATTAACTTTGTTCGTTTTAGAGGTTTAAAATTATTGTACTAAAACACTTCCTTAGAAGTCTCCAGTCAAAAAACTGTTATTGTGTTGTGTACATACATATAAGTACAAATTAGGATCTACAGCACTTACTATTAGTTAAAAACATTCATTCAATAAGATTCTTGTCATTTATTATTAATTATAAATAGATATACACTTAAAATGAAAAATTTGTTAGTCTTAATTTTAAACCGAATGCCAAGGCAAAATATAACGTAGAAACTTTTGGCTCCGATCGAACTGCTCATTCTATTTTGTTATTTGCTTGCGTAACATCACACGCCCATTATTTATCATTTCCTATTTGTTTTCTTATACATTCTAATGATAGTACTCTGTGACGGTAGTTTCGTGAACCGAGATAGACCTAAGTTCAAGGTTGCAATTCGTCCCAGTACACCAGAACGTGTGATGGACACCGATCGTCTTGTTTGACCTAACGAATGTGCCGGTAAAAATTTAAAAAACCTCGACTCGATAAACTATAATAATAATGGCAACGTATACATCTCAACGAAACTAAACATTAGCTTGTGTTTTGGGTATAGTTCCAATCAAACTTTATGGCGGATCGGAATACAACGCTATATGTGTGCTTGCGCAGGTTCAGTCATATGCCCCTCGCTCCACTGCGTCCCGCTACACCTAAAACTGGTTACTGCGACGCGACTTGTGCCTATGTTCACATCCGCCATAAAAGTTGATTGGAACTATACTAAGCGAAGACACCACGTATATACATATAACAACCAAGACCCTGTACCAGTATCGATATTCATCATATAAATACTGACCCGACCTGGGATTCGAACCCGGACTCCAGCTTCGTAGGCAGGGTCGCTACCCACTAGGCTAAAAGGTCGTCTAACTAACATTTAAAAAGTCTAAAATAGTACAGACTTAATAACGTTCGAAAGATTTTTGGTTTTTAAAGGCGTCGAGGACCGCTAAGTAACCATACTACCTCAGTTTCTAATTTTTATTATATTTTTTAATCATAACAAAATATAGGTATTTAGGTATAAGGTCCCCGGTGCCTTTAATGATCAAGAATCATTGATTTTGAAGGTCAACAAACCTCTATTATTTCAGACTATATAAATGCTTGTTTTTTGTGGCGGTTTTTTAAATTTATTTATGTTATTTTCAGATTTTTTAACCTTAACTATAAATATTTGTTAATAACAATTGTAAACGCAACGATAAATATTAAAAATAAATACAATATTTGCAAATTCCGCATAGCATACTCGAAAAACATTGTAAATTTACTATTATTTCACTTTTTTAGATTTAGAATATTTAATATTATTTTTTCTATTTCATGTTTTAATTCGAATTTATGTTGCTTAGATATATTATTTCAGTTAAAGCCATAGAGTTTCTAATTCTATGAGCCGCAAAAAAGTCAGAACGTGCAACTAAATAGCGAGTGTGAAGGTGATCGCGCGGAGGTTTACTTACTGACGGTCGTCGTCTACTGATTAGGCTGCAGACCGGCAACCTATAAACAGCTAACTAATGGTTGGACAGAACTACCAAAATGATACTTCTTAACGGTGACTGTCGGCAATATCGTTTTTCTGTGGTTATGACATCATGAAGAAAAAAAAAACGTATCGAATATTTAAAAAATAAACTGCGTTATTTTATAAACATCATTATTCCGTATTTTATAAACATTGTACTTTGTTTTAAATTTAAATAATATTATAGACTTATCGATATTTTCGAACATTAACGTCATTTCCTTATTTTAACATATCGATGTTTTTAATTTACGAAACTTTTTGGGTGACGCCAGCTCCGCGTAGTTCTCTGTCCGTGTCGTGTCGTGAGACAATATTAATTCTACTGTGGGGTCCTTTATTATAATTATTTTAACATTGAAAATGTTCATTAGATCGTTTTCGGAGGAGAGTGTGATTCGGCTATATTTCCGAAATTTATGATGGTAGTGGTGTCAAAAGATGCAAGGGCTTGAGGGGCATTATTATGATACCAAATTTTCTAAAATCGGTCCGTAACTTTTATCGGAAAATCGAAAATGGCGAAAAAAAGATGAATTTTTCGGACAAAAAGTTGATTATTTCCGAAATGAAAGCCAATATCAAAAAAATAAAAAAAAAGCTGCCGAGGCAGAGAGATTGTCTACTGTTTAAAAAAAGAAATTTTGGAATCGGTCGAAAACTGTGGACTGGGCAGGTGCCCTTTTCATTGAATGATTTCAGACCAGTTGAGCCGGACAGTGCGATTCGGCTATATTTCAGAAAGTTATAATGGTAGACGCAAGGCAGTAGTGTCAAAAGATGCAGAAGCTCGCGGGCCATCGTATGGCACCAAATTTTCGAAAGTTGGTCCGAAACTTTTTTCGAAAAATGTAATAAAATTGTTTGACAAAAATGTGTTATATGTTTTTATTTTTGGTGCTAATTATTATTATTATTATCCCTCATGAAAATGCAGTGTACTTATATTTGTCTAAGATAAAAATAATCATAGTTAACTTACTTTCTGCAGTGGTAAGCATTAAATCGTGAGTGGTCGTGACATTGGTGGTTGCCGTCAGGTTGCCGACAATGTGTGTGACATTGCCGGTAACTCGTGTTACATTGGTAGCATTTGCGGGCGCCTCTATCTGCGGAAGAGCCGGTGACGTCCATGCCAAAATTGTGCCCGCCATGACAGCGCCGATCGCCGCTGGAATGTTTAAAAATAATATTAATAGCTAAATCGAAGACACAAGTAGAATGGATAAATGCTTTTCGGATTGCATCTTGACAAGCCTAACAGACAATCCATATTATTTAAAATTTTCAGTGAGTTCATTATTTCAGGGCTTGAAAACCGAACTTTGATTGTAGAACACTAGAAGGCACTCGCTTCAAAAAATGTCAACTTAATTTACTTAATTTTTTTAATCAATGCCTGTCTTTAATCAATAGCATGTAACGCGTAGTGACGGGTAATATAGAAAACACTTAGAGACAGATATCTAGGTAACCAATCGCGTGGGCCATACGCGTGTCCCGCCCGCCCTTTCTCATCCTATGGTTCAAATCTGATAACTTTGGTTCAAGAAACTGAACGGCCAACATTACTCTTCTATTGACTGAATTAAAAGCTTAGTGGGCCAAGCTTAATGATAAAAACATTATATTTTTATAAGTGTATACAGTCGCTTCGTATCCGAGGTCAATTTTCTAACCATTCGAGAAGATAATAATAATATCTCGGACATCCCACACAGCGCCATCTTGTCTCAAAGTAAGCAAGTATTTTGTATCATGGGTTGCTAGATAACTGATATACATGTTCCTTATAATATATACATATATAGATACTTTTACACCCAGACACGGAACAAATAGACATTTCATGCACACAAATATTTGTCTTGGGCGGGAATCGAACCCGCGACCCCTGGCTCTGCAGTTAGTGTCTCTGACCAGTCGGTCAAACGATCAGATTACCTGCTATAGCTGCTATATACTGATTTGTTCTTTTCGTCTGCCCTCCTTTATCTTCCACCGTTAACATATGTACAGTTGTTTTGTCCATTTTGAGTCTTTTTGGCTAAACGATGCGACTGGTAGAAATCTGAAACAAATTAAATTATAATAATAATATCTCGGACATCCCACACAGTGCCATCTAATCTCAAACTAAGCAAAGCTTGTATTATGAGTACCAGATAACTGATGTACTTAACACTAATAGGCTTTATTATAATATTGACATAATTATACGTCATTTATACAGCGTGTTTTTTTACACATTATCGGTTATCCAGGTAAGAACACATTGGTAACGATTACAATGTTTTGACTATTGTTTTATTTTTTTTATTTTATAATAGTGTTCATAACAAATAAAATATGGTCACCCTATTTTTATAATACAAGTATATATCATATCTATGTGTATGCCACGTATCGTATTTTTACTCACGACGGGACGGAGACAGTTTGCACGTTTGGTGTAATTGCTTACTTTCAAAGACGCTACACCTCGTCAACTAGTCTTGGGAAACGTCGGTGAATTTAAGAGCATGTGAATCCAGCTCTGAATCCAACCATGAATCCGTGGCTGGATTCAGAGGTTGTTAGGTAGACTTTAATTTATAATTACCTTACCTACCTCCACAGGTAGGTACTTCAATTCACCGGCGTTACCCAATACTAGTTGGCGCGACGCAACATTTCTGAAAGTGTGAAAAATACCATACGTGGCGTTGCACGTAGATATAATTAAAATAGGATGAAAATGATTATTTCTAATAAAAATTATTAATACATATAAAACCAAAAAAAATCGTTACCAATATTACCTTGATAACCGATAGCAGTTTGCAAGAACGTTCGCGAATGAAAAAAAAAGACGCTGTATACTGAATAAAAATTTTGGATACCGCCGCACGGAGCAACACGACGGTTTTCTATATGTGAATATTGCAAATGGACCAGCCTATATTACTATCTCAGTCTTTTCAAGTACCGATTATTACTCAAGCCTATAGTCACCCCATTGGCAAATATGGTAGTTATGATACTTTACCTGTTAAAGATAAGCCATATCAATAAAACCGTGTGATAATATAAATCATATCGAATCGATAAATACGGCGCCATTGTTGTGTAAAGATTCTTTTTCTAATTCCATTCCATTCCATCAGCCCTTTGTATACCTCACAGCAGCTTCCCTTCGAAATGAGGGGGCTTGGAGTTTAAATCCACCACGCTGCTCCACTGCGGGTCGGGGATTGTAATGACCGCCATCTATTGACAGCGCCCGGGACCGACTGCTTAACGTGCTCTCATTCAGAAAAACTCATTGGTACACGCACCTGGATTACTTTTTTATGCCCGGATTTTTCTAATTCGATATTTTTATTTTATTGTGTATTTGTATATTTCATTAATTCAGTAATATAGAGAAAAAATCCACAGATCTTGCAGTCCCCGCAACCATCGGTTTCATTGAAAATGAACCTACCCAAACCCGATTTTCACAGATTATTTTATTTTATTTCCACGAAAACGTGGCATTGCCACTATTCTATTCTTTTCAACTCTTTAAACTCAGAAATAAATCAACGATAAAATTCTCTGCTACCCGTGCGAAGCCGGGGCGGGTCGCTAGTTCAACATATTTGAAACATTTAGGTTTTAAACTGCAGCCTCTGATGTCCTTAAACGTTCTGAACTCGATTATTAAGCATTCGAACGAATACAGCCCGAAAGGCGATGACCGCAATGTTGATAAGTTCCCGATCGTCCATAAAATCTAACATGTGATGTCAAATTTCTTGTTCGATTTCCAACCGATTTCCAAAATTTTGGTCTCAAACTGTAGCTACCGACGCCTTCTAACCTTTGGTATAACATTTTGAAGCAGTCCGACGAATACCCTCTGAAATATAGTAACTTATATCCACAAACACAAGCGATCGACCAAAAAATCTCATCTTTCGGAAATGATTTCTCTTACAATTACCAACCGATTTCCAAAAACTTGGTCTCAAATCGTAGCTACGTTACTGGCCAAGATACTATTTTTTTATATTTTCGATATCGGTTCCCGTTCTTGAAATATTTTGGATTTAGTAAAAAAAAATTCAAAAAAAATCCCGATTTTTTTACATTTTTCATTTTTTTTCAAAAACTACTTAACCGATTTCCAAAATTTGTATGTCATACAATGCACAACTAAATACTTAATCTTTTAAAACCTTAAAATCTTGGTTAGACTCCATACCCTCGGAGTTATGGCAAAAAATGCGTCTCCCGTGAAATGGATATGATAGTCATTTTCAATGACAAAAGTGCAAAATTATCTAATAGTGCGGATATAATAAAATTTTAATAGAATTTATTTAAAACACTATAGAAGTGCATGGAATAAACCATCGTCAAGTAAGCTAGTTTTCCGTAGCCATACTAACAAGAGTTGAGGCGTGATAAACTACGCATCAATTTGACTATAACTCGTGAACCAGTTGACTCTGATTAATTGTGAAAGTTTTCGTAGTAAGATCGTACTAATCAAAAGTTGGAGGGGGAAAGCGATTTTGCTTGTCTTCATAACAATAAGACTGACGGAGTAAACTCTAGATAAGTCGTAACTGTCATGCCCTCGCCATAGAGGAAACACACGAAGTGCAAGTATCAATGGCGAGTTATAACAATCACATTGATCTAGAGTAACTCTAGAATATGTTTTGTATCGTTCCACTCGAGACATTATTTTTATCATTACCTATTTTTAGACGGCACGGTAAAAGTGGCATGAAAGGGACATTTTAAATGAGTCGCTCAGCGGTAGAGTGACCCAAGCTACAATAAACAAAAAATAATAATAGTACATCACATCACATCACATCACATCACATCACAACATCAACATCTCAACAATATTCTCAATACCACAGTGGCCTAACATGATTTTGTAAATATTAAATACTAAAATACCATGTTAAACCACCATGCTCTTGAAAATATTATTGTAAGTTGAAGTTTACATACTTTACTTTCTTTTTATTTTTGCCACGTTTTCACTCAGGGACTCATATTAAAAGTGTCATACGTTAAAGAAAAAAATAGCTCGAATGAACGGTTATTTAATTAGAAATGCTATTTGGAATATTTAAATAACTTTGAATGTGTGTCGTGATAGCCCGAGCGCAGCGAACCTATTCGAAGTTTACGATACGGCGCCATACTAAACGATTAAGTATAGTTCTCCTCAAACTTTATGGCGGATCGTAATACAACGCTATAAGCGTGCTTGCGCAGGTACAGTCATATACCCCTCGCTCCACTACGTCCCGCTACACCTAAAACTGGTTATTGCGACGCGACTTGTGCCTATGTTCGGGTCCGCCATAAAGTTTGATTGGAACTGTACGTATAAAGAAACTTTTTTTTTTTTTAAATTGCGTTTTTCATGAAATACAACTATACAGGTAAATTAAAATAAGTTAAACCTTATCTAAATACTTTCATCCAAATCGTTAGAAACGTTTCCTTAGAAGCCTACCACAGTGGGGTAAATGACTAATTTTTTAAAATTATTTTATATGATAAAGTTGGCTAAATATATCATAACACTGAAATAATTTTAAAAAAATTAATCATTAATAGCATAGTTATAAATATTTAAATGCCATTTAAAAGTGTGTTTTTTCGTTTCGCAAGAAAGAGACAGAGATACAATAAAATTTTAATTGCTTATAACTTCCATATTTTTCAACCGAATATAATTTTGTTTATGAATTTTGCTATCGTGTAAAGTCTATTTTTATCTTTTCTTGATAAATATAAGTCACGATAGATGTTGTGATAGCCGAGCGGTAGCGAGCCCGCTTCTTGTTCAGAAAGAAGGCCGTGGTTCGAATCCCAGAGCAAAAACCAATGAATTTTTGTAACTTATGTACATAACTATCACTGACGGTGTGTTTCGGAGAGCACGTTAAGCGTCGCCATCAACAGATGGCAGGCGGTAAAATCCATCAATCCGTCCTGGAGCAGCGTGGGGGATTAAGCTCCAAGCCCCCTCATCTCGAGGGGACGCGTAAGCCCCTGCAGTGGAGCATTAATGGGCTGATGGTATGGTAGGTAATATTAGTCACATACCTTATTATGGAAGATTCATTACATCACATGGGGTTCCTATTCTTGAATTACCTATCGTTTAACTAAAAGCTCTGTGGTCTAATTCTCACTAAAATAATATACTTCTTCTTTCATTCTTGACCCCATATATAGATGTTGTGATAGCCGAGCGGTAGCGAGCCCGCTTCTTATTTAGAAGGCCGTGGTTCGAATCCCAGAACGTATACCAAAAAGTTTTTTTGTGACTTATGTACATAACCATCACTGACGGTGTGCTTCAGAGAGCACGTTAAGCCGTCGGTCCCGGTCACGGGTCGTGAGGTCGTTAAAATCCACCAACCCGCTCTGGAGCAGCGTGGGGAATTAAGCTCCAAGCCTCCTCATCTCGAGGGGACGCGTAAGCCCCTGCAGTGGAGCATTAATGGGCGATGGACTATGGACGATTAATTACATCACATGGGGTTCCTATTCTTGAATTACCTATCGTTTAACTAAAAGCTATGTGGTCTAATTCTAACTAAAATAATATGCTTGTTCTTTAATTGTTCGACAATATTATTCAGTCCATTGCCGTCAATATTTTCCTTCACACCCGATAAAAAGCGGGTGACACTGTGACATGTGATAGTGTGACGGTGACCGTTTCAGTCTTTATCGCTCGATATCGGTCGACGATTAAGTTCGGTAAATATGTTTGTTACATAATAATTATATATTAATACAAAACTATGATTTAATATTTATCGTGTATTTTAAACGGATGCTAATAGATTGTAAAATTACATAAGTAATACGTTAACGTTGGAAGTTTAAGATTTGACATGTAGCCAACGCGTCATTTTTACAGGCCATTACCACCGAACTTTGAACGTAGAAGACTAGAAGGCGTATATTATTTTTTATACGTATCTGCCGTTCATTCAATAGTATGTCACTAGTTGTGACGAGAACTACACAAAGGCCTAGGCACAACACGACATCTAGAAATTTATACGTTTTTTTTGTCGAATTTGTTTATTCTGCCCAACATGTTGTGAAATGCATTTAATTTCATGATGAATAATATGTTGTGATTAATAGAACAATTTCCAAAAAAAAGTGTAAGTAAATTTCTATCATTACATTAAAATAATTTAAAGAATAAAAACGGCTGAATCTAGTTTTTGCTGTCTTGAATACCATATATTTTTTTGCGGTAATCGGTTAAGGTTTAATGAGGTGCAACCGTTAACGCAATTTGTTTGGAAATTCGCAAGTCGGTACACAACCCTCATAAAGCTTAAAGCCACGCGGGCGAAGACGTGGACAACCACTAGTTCTATTCAAACATTCAAACGTTATATTTATTTACGTCTTACGACTTCACAACTTGCCAGTAACATACTAAGTTGTACGCTAATCACGAATAATTAGCGCTGTACTATCGAGGTCGTCGTCTTGAAAGATTTACTACAACATTTTATTAAGACTTCATTTTCTTTTCATTTGTCTTTCATAGAGTAAATAAATTTGACAGGAGCGTTTGGTTTTAATAGAGTCAGAAATGTCACTTCACAGTATCGAAAGTGTCAAACGCAATTTCTCGGGGTGAAGACCGGCGTGCGGGAACGTCGCGCACTGAAACTCGTCATCTTGCTAGCTAGAGTACGAGTGGTTAGACGGTAAACTCAGAAGAGGGCTTCTAGTCAAATCATACTTTTATGGTCTTAAACTTATGAGTTCTAAACCAGCGAAGCGTGCATGTGCATGAAGTAACAAAATCGATAGCTACATTTGGAACAATAGCGGGACCAGTGTCTGTATTACTACGTAACAGTAACGAGGCAGATTCAATTCTGCAGGGATCACGAGACGGTTTAAGCACCAGTATCATCATGACAGCTGCCGTCATTTCGCCCGCACACGGAAACTTATAAACGGAAAAATCACGTATGATTGGAAGGTCTACGAAGGAAATTATGTCTCTATGAAAGAGGATAGACGTATACAGATTGTTTGCCGCACGGACCGACAATTTTTTTTTGGTGGATTCGGGGGGTCATGTACTTTTTCACTCATACCAACCTGTGTCCTCATAATGTCCTAAGTTACCGTAATTTGTTGATTTAAAAAAAAAAATACGAAAAAATTGAAAAATCGTATACCAATTTACGGTAACACTTAAAACAAAGGTTGGTATGGGTGAAAACTGACACATGACCCCCCGAATTCTTCAAAAAAATTTTGTCTGTCCATGGGCCATGCACCCGGTACCTATATAATTGTTTGTTAAGTACGTTAAAAATAATTTCAGAATATGGCGTGAAGTTCTCTCAATCTATATATGGGGTCAAATGTCGCAAGATATAAAAACAATTACGAACGGAGTCCGTTCTCTTGGAATATCCGTCGATAACGATTAAAACAAACATTAACAGCAATTCTTATCATTGTTTATTCCTGTTTAGTTAAAAATTACTACAACCCATTGTTAGTTATGACAAAACTGAAGATATAGAAAATAACATAGAGTATAAATGTTCCTTCTAGCTTTTGTCATTGAAAATGACTATCATATCCATTTCACGGGAGACGCATTTTTAGCCATAACTCCGAGGGTATGGGGTCTAGCTAAGATTTTAAGGTCTTAAAAGATCAATAATTTAGTTGCGCATCGGATCACATCAAAATTTTGAAAATCAGTTTGGCAGTTTATGAAAACAATGGGAAAATGTAAAAAAATCGGGGTTTTTTTCGGATTTTTTTTTTTACTAAATCCAAATTATTTCGAGAACGGGGACCGATGTCGAAAATAAAAAAAAATAGTATCCTGGCCATTAATGTAGCTTCGGTTTGAGACCAAGTTTTTGGAAATCGGCTCGTAAATTGTAAGAGAAATTATTTCCGAAAGATGAGATTTTCTGGTCGATCGCTGGTGTTTGTGGATATAAGTTACTATATTTCAGAGGGTATTTGTCGGATCACTTCAAAGTGTTATACAAAAGGTTAGAGGGCGTCGGTAGCTACAGTTTGAGACCAAAATTTTGGATATCAATTGGAAATCGAACAAGAAATTTGACATCACATGTTAGATTTTATGGACGATCCGGAACTTGTCAACATTACGGTCATCGCCTTTCGGCCTGTATTCCTTCGAATGCTTCATTATCGAGTTCAAAACGTTTAAGGATATCAGAAACTGCAGTTTAAATCGTGGCAATGCCACGATTTCGGGGCAACTTAATTTAATTTAGTTTTTAGTAATAAGTACTTTTGAAATAGTTTGAATTCTGAGTTTTAAGCCATTCCTGAGTTCCTGGTTTTTGATGTACAGTTAAGGGTTCCGTTTTTTTTTTTTTTTTAAGTAAAACTTCTTTAGGCGCGACTAGGGGGTAACTCAGATTTTTTTTCTGACGGAAGTGACGTGATACGTGATAATAAATTGATGCAAACGTCAGTCTGACGTCCGTCTTACTAGTCAGACGGGCGTCAGTCTGACGTCCGTCTTACTAGTCAGACTAATGTCGCAGAAAGAGGTACAAGCAGTTGAAGCAAGCCGCATATATATACTTACATCTTTTTCTCACTGAAAATCACTGAAATTCACCATGTGGAAAAAATTGTGAAAAATGAAACAAATATATGTAAATACAAGACTGCCTTCTATACTTCAGTCATTATTCTGAGACTATGGCACAGTTATTTTCCATCCTTTTATATCATACTAGCGACCGCCCGCAGCTTCGCTTGCGTAGACTACGAATTCCTGTTGTAGGTACTATTAACGTTCAAGATGGTTTATACGTACTTTTTGCAGGAACCAATTTTGGTTACACCCATTCAAACTTTCAATCTTCATTCCCCTTCCACCCTTTAAAAAAACCGATACAATTTTTCATATCTCGTTTCCCACCCTTAAAATGTGGAAATCTAAAAACCTTGAAACACGTCATTATTTGAGTCCCTCCATTCCCATCCTTAAGTTTGAAATTTCTAAAAAAGCCTTTCTTAACTTAATGCTCACGTTATAAAATAAACCTATGTTCCAAATTTAAGCTTCCTAGACTTAGTAGTTTTGGCTGTAGTAGTTGATAGATCAGTGTGGACAAACGACAGACAGATAGACGGACAAACAAACACAAAAAGTTGCTTATGACACTCTTGACAATCTTCTTTCACGTCTGCAAAGTTTCATTAAAATCTGTTCAGCCGTAGTGGAAATTAGTTCGAATAGTTAAAATTGAATTGAATAGACACATAGACGTACAGACAAACAGACGGACAAAAAGTAGCTAATGTCAAATCTCTTGACAACCTTCTTTCCCGTCTGCAAAGTTTCCTTAAAATCTGTTTAGCCGTTTTGGAGATTAGCTCAAATAGACAGATACACGTACAGACAGACAGACGGACAAAAAGTAACATTTGTTAGTTTTGACGACCTTCATTTCATACTTGTGATGTTTCATTAAAATTGGTTTAGACAGAGGGACGTACAGACATACATACAAAAAGTTCTGTATGTCACTTTTGACTACATCCTTTCCATATGTGAAAAGTTTCATCAAAATCGGTTAAGGTGTTTTGGCCGAAACCTATTTGCTCGAATAGACAGACAGTTCGTTTTCATATATATAGCCTATAACCCTCCGCTAGATTCAGGCTATCAAAGGCAAAAAGAATTTTTCAAATCCGACTGGTAGTTTCAGAGATTAGCACATTCAAACAAACAAACAAACTCTTCAGCTTTATAAGTATTTCTATTATATAGATTAATAGATTATAAGAAAATAAGATAATACTGAAAACCGTATCAAAGTCTATTGCGTAGTTTGGAAGTAAAAAAAGTTAATAAACAGAGGCAGACAGCGAATTTATTTTCTCCCACTATAGTTTTCATATTTCGATAAAAACTGCTAAGATATTAATTTAAATTGTGTAGTGTAAAGAGCAATTATAATATGCATGAAATGCTTAAGACAACTAACGTATTTAATTTGATAAGGATTAATATTACGTTTAAAAAACATCTTCGCAAATAGTACATAAAGTTAGAACAAATTTGATTGTCATAAAAAAGGTTATAGTTAGTTAACCTTAAAAGATACACATATGCTGTTGCGGACTTTTGGTTAGAACTTTTAAAGGGGAACAATTCCGTAATACATGATTTTTGGTTAACATCAACCGTTTACGCAGCGCGCGCGACGGAAGCTCTCAAAAGGAATAATTTTTCCCGTTTTTGCAACATTTTTCATTGATGCTCCACTCCTATTGGTCGTAGCGTGATGTAGTATAGCCTATAGCCTTCCTCGATAAATGGACTATCCAACACAACTATAATCTTTCAATTTGAACCAGTAGTTCCTGAGATTTGCGCGTTCAAACAAACAAACAAACAAACAAACTCTTCAGCTTTATAATATTAGTATAGATGCGCAAACGATGCTCGACTGTTACATACAGGGATATACGGAGCTTTTCTACTCTAGTATATTATTAGTATACTTATCATTAGAATACATTGATATAAATGTCGATATCGATACATTTATGTCAATGAGCGTATTGCATCATATTATCTCTATTTTTATATCTACACGCAGATTACTTCACTGAACTCTCAGAATCAAAACCAGTCAACGCGTCACCCATGCGCATCACAGTCACGCCCTACTCCGTCTAGTCTACGCAACCATGGAACTAATAACGCAGACACATTTAACTTTAAAACAAAAAAGTACCAAATGACGATGCTAGATGGCACTGATGCCCTATGCTTAACATAGACGTAATACTAGGTTCAGGACTGTGCACTCGGCTTTGCGAAACGAGGAGATAAAATAGCGAGGTTCAAGTCTCTTTTCTTCTAGGGTGACTAGGCGCGACTAGGGAGTAATTTGGATTTTTTCCAAATTTTCAAACGGATCAATTGTGAATAACAAAGTGAATAAAAATTCTACAGTTTTAAAAAAAATGTTTTGAATTGCAAAGTTTTTAAAAAATCTCTAACAGCAAACCCAATTACCTATCTATCGACGGTCTAACCATACTAGGGTAAGAAATTCTATCCATTGTATAGTTTTGTCGTCTCAATAACCTATCGACGAATAGACATATCTACTGTCCCACGCTATCTATCGACGGGAGGCCCCGGGAGGGTCGATAGCTTACCAGAGTTAGATTTATATATGAAAATGACATTTCGTGCGTCCCAATATACTTCTGACAGCTGTTGAAGGATAGAATTTATTACTGAGGATAAACATGCGACCTATCTGTCAAATGTGATGGTTTACCTATCGATCGTCTGCTATCATCAAATAAAAATTCGCTAAATTACTTTTATCCTAATATTTTGAAACCAATATCTATTTAATTTAGTTGTAATTTAGTGTGAAAATGTCTACGTCCAGTGAAAGCGATTCTGACTTCGAAATTTAACAAGAATTGTCAGACTGGGATAGTAGCGAAGAATCATCTCATATTTGTTATTATAAAACATACAAAAAAACTTCAAAGTTTTACTTCAATCGCGCGTAAAGGTTACACGCACACACTTTTTTTTTTCATTTTGAAGTACAGACAGAATCCGTTATGATAAAAATAAGAAAAGCCTATTTCAGTTTTTTAGTATTGCTTTTTTTTGAAAGATTTTTGAATTGGTATTAATTGACCAAGAGGACAGACACTTTAGTGTTTAGATTAATTAGAACTTTATACCTCAAGCCATTCCTGAGTTTCTGGTTTTTGATGCACAGATAGTTCGACAATGAAATCAACCTTTTAGGGCTTCGTTTTTATTTATTTTTTTTTTTTCATTTTGAAGTACAGAAAGAATCATAACAAAATAAGTTGTTTAGAAAAAGACTAATTAAGTTTTTAGTTAGACTTTTTTTGAAAGCCTTGTTTTTATTACATTGAGGTAGTTTGAACTGGTATTAAATGACCAGGAGCATAGACACTTAGTGTTTTGATTAATTAGAACTTTATGCCTCAAGCCATTCCTGAGGTCCTGGTTTTGATTCACAGATAGTCTGACAACGAAATCATTTTAGAGCTTCGTTTTTATTTTTTAATTTTTTTTTCATTTTGAAACTTACAAAATATTAGAAAAAGCCTAGTTAAGTTTATAGTTAGACTTTTTTTGAAAGCCTTGTTTTTCATTACATTGAGCTAGTTTGAATTGGTATTACATGACCAGGAGGACAGATATTTATTGTTTAGATTAATTAGAACTTTATACCTTAAGCCATTCCTGAATTCCTGATTTTTGATCTACAGTTAAGGGTTCCGTTTTTTTTTTCATTTTGAACTTACAGACAGAATCCGTAATGCATAAATTTAGAAAAGCTTATTTCAGTTTTTTAGTACTGCTTTTTTTTGAAAGCCAAGTTTATATATATTTACATTGAGCTAGTTTGAATTGGTATTAATTGACCAGGAGGACAGACATATAAATGTCTGTCCTCTTGGTGATTAATTAGAACTTTATACCACAAACCATTCCTAAGTTCCTGGTTTTTAATGTACAGATAGACAACGAAAATCTTTAAGGGTTTCGTTTTTTTTTTTCATTTTGAAGTACAGAATCGTTTTTATATATTTAGTTTTTAGTTAGTTAGTTTATGCTTTTCTTTGAAAAATGTTTTTATTACATTGCGCTAGTTTGAACTGGTATTAAATGACCAGGAGGACAGACATTTATTGTTTTGATTAATTAGAACTTTATACCTCAAGCCATTCCTGAGTTCCTGGTTTTTGATATACAGGTAGTTAGACAACGAAAATATTTTAGGGTTCCGTTTTTTTTTAATATTTTGAATGAATTAATTACAAGAATCGTAATAAAAATAAGTACATTTAAGAAAAGCCTATCTTAGCTAGTTTGAATTGGCATTAAATGACCAGGAGGACAGACATGATTTATTAGAACTTTATACCTCAAGCCATTCCTGAGTTCCTGGTTTTTGATGTAGTCGGACAACGAAAATTGGTCGGACAACGAAATGTCTGTTCCGTTTTTTTTTTTTTAATTTGAAGTCGTAACAAAATATAAGCCTATTGTTTTAGTTTTTAAGCTATTGCATAGCTTCTATCGCGGGCCTTTGAGCGCGGGGACCGAATCGAGAAATTCCGTAACGAAAAAAACCTCACCCTCATAATCAGTGCAAGAAAATAAGAGTGCATAAATCGTTAAGAGTGATTACGTCACTTCGTGCTCGGTGCGTGTGCATACGCCTATCGCCGCCTCGTCGCCGTGTGCGTCTCCTACTTCCGTGAGTGTTGTTCGACCGAACTACCTCTAATTTATGCGATCCTGGTACTGCGTTTATAATACCACGACGCACGGAATCGCGCCATTGTCGCGCTGGACCACAGACAAAATTGTCTGTGACTGGGACCCACATAATTTATTAACGTCAAATAATATACTTCCATTGTGACCTACTTGACTATAATCTCCACGTGCTTGTTGTTCTCCTAGTACAAGGTGGCAATATGAATAGTCTTTGTCCGAATCAAACTTGAACGACTCGATTATGCTTGATCCCCACCAAACTCTGTCTTCGTTCGTGCGAAAAAGAGAAAAGACGACAGTCCCTCTGATTTATCGCAGCCTAGCACTAGTACTGGTAACAATGAGTTGTCCGCATTTAAGGAAGAAATGCGTGGGATGTTTGCATCGTTACTTGCTGCCCACGACAAGAATTTAATAAAAAAAAGACGTGTGGCACTTGAGGACTGCCGCGGTAAAGCTATTGCATACATTTTGTATCAGCTTATACAATTATAATTATTTATTTATTTTATTTATGCAGTATTAAATCTGAGTTACTCCTAGTCGCGCCTAAAGAAGTTTTACTTCAAAAACAAAGAAAAAGAAATACTGCATAAATAAAATAAATAAATAATTATAATTGCATAAGTTGATACAAAATGTATGCAATAGCTTTACCGCGGCAGTCCTCGAGTGCCACACGTCTTTTTTTTATTTAGTTAAGTAAGTAAGTACTTTTGAAATAGTTTGAATTAGTATTAAATGACCAGGAGGACACTTAGTGTTTTGATTAATTAGAACTTTATGCCTCAAGCCATTCCTGATGTCCTGGTTTTGATTCACAGATAGTCTGACAACGAAATCAACTAGGGCTTCGTTTGTATTTATTTATTTATTTTTTTTCATTTTGAAGTACTTCAGAATCATAACAAATAGAAAAAGCCTAGTTTTAATTAAACTTTTTTTGAAAGCCTGTTTTTTATTATTGAGCTAGTTTGAATTGGTATTACATGACCAGGAGGACAGACATTTATTGTTTAGATTAATTAGAACTGTATACTTTAAGCCATTTCTGAGTTCCTGGTTTTTGATGTACAGATAGACAACGAAAATCTTTTAAGGGTTCCGTTTTTTTTTTCATTTTGAAGAAGTACAGAATCATTAAGCCTAGTTAAGTTTTTATAAGCTTTAAAGCCATTTTTTATGCTAGTTTGAATTGGTATTAAATGACCAGGAGGACAGACATGTAAATGTCTGTTGAGGTTAATTAGAACTTTATACTTCAAGCCATTCCTGAGTTCCTGGTTTTTGTTGTACAGATAAATAGACAACGAAAATCTTTTAGGGTTCCGTTTTTTTTAATTTGAATGAAAGTACGCGAATCGTAATAAAAAAAATTAGTAAGTTTAGAAAAAGCCAATTTTTTTAGTTAATAATTCCTTTTTTGAAATGGTTTTGAGGTGGGAATGTCGCGGCGACCGTGACTGACCATAGACGGACTGGCTGTTTTTAAACATGACAAAAAAGAACGACTTTGACAATAATCAGACAGACGATTTTTCCTTATGACACGCGACATTAATAAATGTAACTAAAAATACTTTTTCTTTGTTCATTGACGACGGAACAATGAAATACTGAGCTAGTTTGAATTGGCTGTAAATGACCAGGGGGACAGACATTTAGTGTTTTGATTAATTACAACTTTATACCTCAAGCCATTCCTGAGTTCCTGGTTTTTGATGTACAGATAGGCAACGAAAATCTTTTAGCTTCCATCGCGGGCCTTGAGCGCGGGGACCGAATCGAGAAATTCCGTAACGGAAGAATAATCAGTGCAAGAAAATAGGAGTGCATAAATCGTTAAGAGTGATTACTGATCACTGCACGTCGACCGAACTACCTCTAATTTATGCAATCCTGGTACTGCGCTTATAATACCACTACGCACGGAATCGCGCCATTGTCGCGCTGGACCACAGACAAAATTGTCTGTGACTGGGACCCACATAATTTATTAACGTGAAATAATATACTTCCATTGTGACCTACTTGACTATAATCTCCACGTGCTTGTTGTTCTCCTAGTACAAGGTGGCAATATGAATAAGTCTTTGTCCGAATCAAACTTGAACGACTCAATTATGCTTGAACCAAAGTTCTATTTATTACCCCACCAAACTCTTTCTTTTTATGCTAGTTTGAATTGGTATTAAATGACCAGGAGGACAGACATATAAATGTCTGTCCTCTTGTTGATTAATTAGAACTTTATACCTCAAGCCATTCCTGAGTTGCTGGTTTTTGATGCACAGATAGTTAGACAACGAAAATCTTTTAGGGTTCCGTTTTTTTAAATATTTTGAATGAAGTACAAGAATCGTAATAAAAATAAGTAAATTTAGAAAAAGCCTATTTTTTTAGTTAGATTTATAATGCCCTTCTTTTGAAATGGTTTTATAAATGACCAGGAGGACAGGCATTTAGTGTTTTGATTTATTAGAACTTTATACCTCAAGCCATTCCTGTGTTCCTGGTTTTTGATGTAGTCTGACAACGAGAAATGTCTTTGGGGTCAGTTTTTTTTTTAATTTGAAGTAAACAAAATAAAGTAATTTTTATTTAGTAAGCCTATTTTTAGTTTTGAAATAGTTTGAATTGGTATAAAATGACCAGGAGAACAGACACTTAGTGTTTTGATTATTTACAACTTTATACCTCAAGCCATTCCTGAGTTTCTAGTTTTTTATGCACAGATAGTTCGCCAACGAAATCAACCTTTTGGGTTTTTGAAGTAAAACTTCTTTAGGCGCGACTAGGGGGTAACTCAGATTTTTTTTCTGACGGAAGTGACGTATTAATAAATTGATGCAAACGTCAGTCTGACGTCCGTCTGACTAGTCAGACGGGCGTCAGTCTGACGTCTGTCTTACTAGTCAGGCCAATGTCGCAGAAAGAGGTACAAGCAGTTGAAGCAAGCCGCATATATATACTTACATCTTTTTCACTCGCACTGAAATTCACCATGTGGAAAACATGTGAAAAATGAAACAAATATATGTAAATACAAGACTGCCTTCTATACTTCAGTCATTATTCTGAGACTATGGCACAGTTATTTTCCATCCTTTTATATCATATGCGCAAACGATGCTCGACTGTTACATACAGGGATATACGGAGCTTTTCTACTCTAGTATATTATTAGTATACTTATCATTAGAATACATTGATATAAATGTCGATATCGATACATTTATGTCAATGAGCGTATTGCATCATATTATCTCTATTTTTATATCTACACGCAGATTACTTCACTGAACTCTCAGAATCAAAACCAGTCAACGCGTCACCCATGCGCATCACAGTCACGCCCTACTCCGTCTAGTCTACGCAACCATGGAACTAATAACGCAGACACATTTAACTTTAAAACAAATAAGTACCAAATGACGATGCTAGATGGCACTGATGCCCTATGCTTAACATAGACGTAATACTAGGTTCAGGACTGTGCACTCGGCTTTGCGAAACGAGGAGATGAAATAGCGAGGTTCAAGTCTCTTTTCTTCTAGGGTGACTAGGCGCGACTAGGGAGTAATTTGGATTATTTCCAAATTTTCAAACGGATCAATTGTGAATAACAAAGTGAATAAAAATTCTACAGTTTTAAAAAAAATGTTTTGAATTGCAAAGTTTTTAAAAAATCTCTAACAGCAAACCCAATTACCTATCTATCGACGGTCTAACCATACTAGGGTAAGAAATTCTATCCATTGTATAGTTTTGTCGTCTCAATAACCTATCGACGAATAGACATATCTACTGTCCCACGCTATCTATCGACGGGAGGCCCCGGGAGGGTCGATAGCTTACCAGAGTTAGATTTATATATGAAAATGACATTTCGTGCGTCCCAATATACTTCTGACAGCTGTTGAAGGATAGAATTTATTACTGAGGATAAACATGCGACCTATCTGTCAAATGTGATGGTTTACCTATCAATCGTCTGCTATCATCAAATAAAAATTCGCTAAATTACTTTTATCCTAATATTTTGAAACCAATATCTATTTAATTTAGTTGTAATTTAGTGTGAAAATGTCTACGTCCAGTGAAAGCGATTCTGACTTCGAAATTTAACAAGAATTGTCAGACTGGGATAGTAGCGAAGAATCATCTCATATTTGTTATTATAAAACATACAAAAAAACTTCAAAGTTTTACTTCAATCGCGCGTAAAGGTTACACGCACACACTTTTTTTTTTCATTTTGAAGTACAGACAGAATCCGTTATGATAAAAATAAGAAAAGCCTATTTCAGTTTTTTAGTATTGCTTTTTTTTGAAAGATTTTTGAATTGGTATTAATTGACCAAGAGGACAGACACTTTAGTGTTTAGATTAATTAGAACTTTATACCTCAAGCCATTCCTGAGTTTCTGGTTTTTGATGCACAGATAGTTCGACAATGAAATCAACCTTTTAGGGCTTCGTTTTTATTTATTTTTTTTTTTTCATTTTGAAGTACAGAAAGAATCATAACAAAATAAGTTGTTTAGAAAAAGACTAGTTAAGTTTTTAGTTAGACTTTTTTTGAAAGCCTTGTTTTTATTACATTGAGGTAGTTTGAACTGGTATTAAATGACCAGGAGCATAGACACTTAGTGTTTTGATTAATTAGAACTTTATGCCTCAAGCCATTCCTGAGGTCCTGGTTTTGATTCACAGATAGTCTGACAACGAAATCATTTTAGAGCTTCGTTTTTATTTTTTAATTTTTTTTTCATTTTGAAACTTACAAAATATTAGAAAAAGCCTAGTTAAGTTTATAGTTAGACTTTTTTTGAAAGCCTTGTTTTTCATTACATTGAGCTAGTTTGAATTGGTATTACATGACCAGGAGGACAGATATTTATTGTTTAGATTAATTAGAACTTTATACCTTAAGCCATTCCTGAATTCCTGATTTTTGATCTACAGTTAAGGGTTCCGTTTTTTTTTTCATTTTGAACTTACAGACAGAATCCGTAATGCATAAATTTAGAAAAGCTTATTTCAGTTTTTTAGTACTGCTTTTTTTTGAAAGCCAAGTTTATATATATTTACATTGAGCTAGTTTGAATTGGTATTAATTGACCAGGAGGACAGACATATAAATGTCTGTCCTCTTGGTGATTAATTAGAACTTTATACCACAAACCATTCCTAAGTTCCTGGTTTTTAATGTACAGATAGACAACGAAAATCTTTAAGGGTTTCGTTTTTTTTTCATTTTGAAGTACAGAATCGTTTTTATATATTTAGTTTTTAGTTAGTTAGTTTATGCTTTTCTTTGAAAAATGTTTTTATTACATTGCGCTAGTTTGAACTGGTATTAAATGACCAGGAGGACAGACATTTATTGTTTTGATTAATTAGAACTTTATACCTCAAGCCATTCCTGAGTTCCTGGTTTTTGATATACAGGTAGTTAGACAACGAAAATATTTTAGGGTTCCGTTTTTTTTTAATATTTTGAATGAATTAATTACAAGAATCGTAATAAAAATAAGTACATTTAAGAAAAGCCTATCTTAGCTAGTTTGAATTGGCATTAAATGACCAGGAGGACAGACATGATTTATTAGAACTTTATACCTCAAGCCATTCCTGAGTTCCTGGTTTTTGATGTAGTCGGACAACGAAAATTGGTCGGACAACGAAATGTCTGTTCCGTTTTTTTTTTTTTAATTTGAAGTCGTAACAAAATATAAGCCTATTGTTTTAGTTTTTAAGCTATTGCATAGCTTCTATCGCGGGCCTTTGAGCGCGGGGACCGAATCGAGAAATTCCGTAACGAAAAAAACCTCACCCTCATAATCAGTGCAAGAAAATAAGAGTGCATAAATCGTTAAGAGTGATTACGTCACTTCGTGCTCGGTGCGTGTGCATACGCCTATCGCCGCCTCGTCGCCGTGTGCGTCTCCTACTTCCGTGAGTGTTGTTCGACCGAACTACCTCTAATTTATGCGATCCTGGTACTGCGTTTATAATACCACGACGCACGGAATCGCGCCATTGTCGCGCTGGACCACAGACAAAATTGTCTGTGACTGGGACCCACATAATTTATTAACGTCAAATAATATACTTCCATTGTGACCTACTTGACTATAATCTCCACGTGCTTGTTGTTCTCCTAGTACAAGGTGGCAATATGAATAGTCTTTGTCCGAATCAAACTTGAACGACTCGATTATGCTTGATCCCCACCAAACTCTGTCTTCGTTCGTGCGAAAAAGAGAAAAGACGACAGTCCCTCTGATTTATCGCAGCCTAGCACTAGTACTGGTAACAATGAGTTGTCCGCATTTAAGGAAGAAATGCGTGGGATGTTTGCATCGTTACTTGCTGCCCACGACAAGAATTTAATAAAAAAAAGACGTGTGGCACTTGAGGACTGCCGCGGTAAAGCTATTGCATACATTTTGTATCAGCTTATACAATTATAATTATTTATTTATTTTATTTATGCAGTATTAAATCTGAGTTACTCCTAGTCGCGCCTAAAGAAGTTTTACTTCAAAAACAAAGAAAAAGAAATACTGCATAAATAAAATAAATAAATAATTATAATTGCATAAGTTGATACAAAATGTATGCAATAGCTTTACCGCGGCAGTCCTCGAGTGCCACACGTCTTTTTTTATTTAGTTAAGTAAGTAAGTACTTTTGAAATAGTTTGAATTAGTATTAAATGACCAGGAGGACACTTAGTGTTTTGATTAATTAGAACTTTATGCCTCAAGCCATTCCTGATGTCCTGGTTTTGATTCACAGATAGTCTGACAACGAAATCAACTAGGGCTTCGTTTGTATTTATTTATTTATTTTTTTTCATTTTGAAGTACTTCAGAATCATAACAAATAGAAAAAGCCTAGTTTTAATTAAACTTTTTTTGAAAGCCTGTTTTTTATTATTGAGCTAGTTTGAATTGGTATTACATGACCAGGAGGACAGACATTTATTGTTTAGATTAATTAGAACTTTATACTTTAAGCCATTTCTGAGTTCCTGGTTTTTGATGTACAGATAGACAACGAAAATCTTTTAAGGGTTCCGTTTTTTTTTTCATTTTGAAGAAGTACAGAATCATTAAGCCTAGTTAAGTTTTTATAAGCTTTAAAGCCATTTTTTATGCTAGTTTGAATTGGTATTAAATGACCAGGAGGACAGACATGTAAATGTCTGTTGAGGTTAATTAGAACTTTATACTTCAAGCCATTCCTGAGTTCCTGGTTTTTGTTGTACAGATAATTAGACAACGAAAATCTTTTAGGGTTCCGTTTTTTTTTAATTTGAATGAAAGTACGCGAATCGTAATAAAAAAAATTAGTAAGTTTAGAAAAAGCCAATTTTTTTAGTTAATAATTCCTTTTTTGAAATGGTTTTGAGGTGGGAATGTCGCGGCGACCGTGACTGACCATAGACGGACTGGCTGTTTTTAAACATGACAAAAAAGAACGACTTTGACAATAATCAGACAGACGATTTTTCCTTATGACACGACATTAATAAATGTAACTAAAAATACTTTTTCTTTGTTCATTGACGACGGAACAATGAAATACTGAGCTAGTTTGAATTGGCTGTAAATGACCAGGGGGACAGACATTTAGTGTTTTGATTAATTACAACTTTATACCTCAAGCCATTCCTGAGTTCCTGGTTTTTGATGTAGTCGGACAACGAAATGTCTTTTAGAGTTCCGTTTTTTTTTTTAATTTGAAGTCGTAACAAAATATAATTTTTAGTAAGCCTTTTAGTTTTTATTTAGTAAGTAAGTAAGTACAAAGAAATAGTTTAAATTAGTATTAAATGACCAGGAGGACATACACTTAGTGTTTTGATTAATTACAACTTTATACCTCAAGCCATTCCTGAGTTCCTGGTTTTTGATGTACAGATAGGCAACGAAAATCTTTTAGCTTCCATCGCGGGCCTTGAGCGCGGGGACCGAATCGAGAAATTCCGTAACGGAAGAATAATCAGTGCAAGAAAATAGGAGTGCATAAATCGTTAAGAGTGATTACTGATCACTGCACGTCGACCGAACTACCTCTAATTTATGCAATCCTGGTACTGCGCTTATAATACCACTACGCACGGAATCGCGCCATTGTCGCTCTGGACCACAGACAAAATTGTCTGTGACTGGGACCCACATAATTTATTAACGTGAAATAATATACTTCCATTGTGACCTACTTGACTATAATCTCCACGTGCTTGTTGTTCTCCTAGTACAAGGTGGCAATATGAATAAGTCTTTGTCCGAATCAAACTTGAACGACTCAATTATGCTTGAACCAAAGTTCTATTTATTACCCCACCAAACTCTTTCTTTTTATGCTAGTTTGAATTGGTATTAAATGACCAGGAGGACAGACATATAAATGTCTGTCCTCTTGTTGATTAATTAGAACTTTATACCTCAAGCCATTCCTGAGTTGCTGGTTTTTGATGCACAGATAGTTAGACAACGAAAATCTTTTAGGGTTCCGTTTTTTTAAATATTTTGAATGAAGTACAAGAATCGTAATAAAAATAAGTAAATTTAGAAAAAAGCCTATTT
The DNA here is from genome assembly GCA_949709985.1 of Luffia ferchaultella. NCBI lineage: Eukaryota > Metazoa > Arthropoda > Insecta > Lepidoptera > Psychidae > Luffia > Luffia ferchaultella. The sequence continues at coordinate 3,289,395 of OX453263.1, forward strand.
TTTTAGTTAGATTTATAATGCCCTTCTTTTGAAATGGTTTTATAAATGACCAGGAGGACAGGCATTTAGTGTTTTGATTTATTAGAACTTTATACCTCAAGCCATTCCTGTGTTCCTGGTTTTTGATGTAGTCTGACAACGAGAAATGTCTTTGGGGTCAGTTTTTTTTTTAATTTGAAGTAAACAAAATAAAGTAATTTTTATTTAGTAAGCCTATTTTTAGTTTTGAAATAGTTTGAATTGGTATAAAATGACCAGGAGAACAGACACTTAGTGTTTTGATTATTTACAACTTTATACCTCAAGCCATTCCTGAGTTTCTAGTTTTTTATGCACAGATAGTTCGCCAACGAAATCAACCTTTTGGGTTTTTGAAGTAAAACTTCTTTAGGCGCGACTAGGGGGTAACTCAGATTTTTTTTCTGACGGAAGTGACGTATTAATAAATTGATGCAAACGTCAGTCTGACGTCCGTCTGACTAGTCAGACGGGCGTCAGTCTGACGTCTGTCTTACTAGTCAGGCCAATGTCGCAGAAAGAGGTACAAGCAGTTGAAGCAAGCCGCATATATATACTTACATCTTTTTCACTCGCACTGAAATTCACCATGTGGAAAACATGTGAAAAATGAAACAAATATATGTAAATACAAGACTGCCTTCTATACTTCAGTCATTATTCTGAGACTATGGCACAGTTATTTTCCATCCTTTTATATCATATGCGCAAACGATGCTCAACTGTTACATACAGGGATATACGGAGCTTTTTTACTCTAGTATATCATTAGAATACATTGATATAAATGTCGATATCGATACATTTATGTCAATGAGCGTATTGCATCATATTATCTCTATTTTTCTATCTACACGCAGATTACTTCACTGAACTCTCAGAATCAAAACCAGTCAACGCGTCACCCATGCGCATCACAGTCACACCCTACTCCGTCTAGTCTACGCAACCATGGAACTAATAACGCAGACACATTAACTTTAAAACAAAAAAGTACCAAATGACGATGCTAGATGGCACTGATGCCCTTCTTAACATAGACGTAATACTAGGTTCAGGACTGTGCACTCGGCTTTGCGAAACGAGGAGATGAAATAGCGAGATTCAAGTCTCTTTTCTTCTAGGGTGACTATAATTGAAGTAAAACTTCTTTAGGCGCGATTAGGGAGTAACTCAGATTTTTTCCAAATTTTCAAACGGATCAATTGTGGATAGCAAAGTGAATAAAAATTCAACAGTTTTAAAAAATATATTTTGAATTGCAAAGTTTTTTAAAAATCTCTAACAGCAAACCCGATTACCTATCTATCGACGGTCTAACCATACTAGGGTAAGAAATTCTATCCATTGTATAGTTTTGTCGTCTCAATAACCTATCGACGGATAGACATATCTACCGTCGCATGCCTTCTATCGACGGGAGGCCTCGGGAGGGTCGATAGCTTACCAGAGTTAGATTTTTGTATGAAAATGACATTTCATGCGTCCCAATATACTTCTGACAGCTGTTGAAGGATAGAATTTATTACTGAGGATAAACATGCGGCCTATCTGTCAAATGTGATGGTTTACCTATCGATGGTCTGCTATCATCAAATAAAAATTCGCTAAATTACTTTTATCCTAATATTTTGAAAAAAATATCTATTTAATTTAGTTGTAATTTAGTGTGAAAATGTCTACGTCCAGTGAAAGCGATTCTGACTTCGAACTTTTACAAGAATTGCCAGACTGGGATAGTAGCGAATAATCATCTCATATTTATTATTATAAAACATACAAAAAAAAACTTCAAAGTTTTACTTCAATCGCGCGTAAAGGTTACACGCACACACTTTTTTTTTTAATTTTGAAGTACAGAATCGTAATAAAATTTAGAAAAGCCTAGTTAAGTTTTTAGTTAAGCTGATAGCCATTTTTATGCTAGTTTGAATTGGTATTAAATGACCAGGATTAATTAGAACTTTATACCTCAAGCCATTCCTGAGTTCCTGGTTTTTGATGTACAGATAGTTAGACAACGAAAATCTAGGTTCCGTTTTTTTAAACATTTTGAATGAATCGTAATAAAATTAAGTTAATTTAGAAGTCAAATTAATGCCTTTTTTTGAAATGGTTTTAATAGTAGAGCTAGCTAGTTTGAATTGGCATTAATTGACCAGGAGAACAGACATTTAGTGTTTTGATTTATTAGAACTTTATATCTCAAGCCATTCCTGAGTTCCTGGTTTTTTATATAGTCGGAGAACAAAAATTGGTCGGACAACGAAATGTGGTTGGTTGGTTCCTTTATTTTTTTAATTTGAAGTCGTAACAAAATAGGTAATTTTTAGTAAGTATTTTATTTTTATAGTTTGAATTGGTATTAAATGACCAGGAGGACAGAGATATAAATGTCTGTTGAGGTTAATTAGAACTTTATACTTCAAGCCATTCCTGAGTTCCTGGTTTTTGATGTACAGAGATAGTCAGACAACGAAAATCTTTTAAGCCGTTTTAATATTTTGAATTATGGTAAAATCGTAATAAAAATAAGTAAATAGTATATTTTTTTAGTTAATTTAATTTTTTTTTTTAATACTAGCTAGTTTGAATTATCATTAAATGACCAGGAGGACAGACAATTATTGTTTTGATTAATTACAACTTTATACCTCAAGCTATTCCTGAGTTTCTGGTTTATGATACACAGATAGTTCGACAACGAAATCAACCTTTTAGGGCTTTGTTTTTATTTATTTTATTTTTTTCATTTTGAAGTACAGAATCATAACAAAATAAGTTTAGAAAAGACTAGTTAAGTTTTTAGTTAGACTTTTTTTGAAAACCTTGTTTGTTTTCATCACATTGAGCTAGTTTGAACTGGTATTAAATGACCAGGAGGACAGAAACTTAGTGTTTTGATTAATTAGAACTTTATGCCTCAAGCCATTCCTGAGGTCCTGGTTTTGATTCACAGATAGTCTGACAACGAAATCAACCTTTAGCTTCCTTTTTAATTATTTTTTTTATTTTTTATTTTGAAGTACAGATATTATCTATACTAATATTATAAAGCTGAAGAGTTTGTTTGTTTGTTTGTTTGTTTGTTTGTTTGTTTGTTTGTTTGTTTGTTTGTTTGTTTGTTTGTTTGTTTGTTTGTTTGAACGCGCAAATCTCAGGAACTACTGGTTCAAATTGAAAAATTATAATTGTGTTGGATAGTCCATTTATCGAGGAAGGCTATAGGCTATACTACATCACGCTACGACCAATAGGAGTGGAGCATCAATGAAAAATGTTGCAAAAACGGGGAAAATTATTCCTTTTGAGAGCTTCCGTCGCGCGCGCTGCGTAAACGGTTGATGTTAAGCAAAAATCATGTATTACGGAATTGTACCCCTCTATAAGTTCTAACCAAAAGTCCGCGACAGCATATGTGTATCTTTTAAGGTTAACTTACTATAACCTTTTTTATGACAGTCAAATTTGTTCAACATAATGTACTATTTGCGAAGATGTTTTTTAAACGTGATATTAATCCTTATCAAATTAAATACGTTAGTTGTCTTAAGCATTTCATGCATATTATAATTACCCTTTACATCATACAATTTAAATTAATATCTTAACAGTTTTTATTGAAATTTAAAAACTATAGCGGGAGAAAATCAATTCGCTGTCTGCCTCTGTTCGTTACCTTTTTACTTCCGAACCAATAGACTTTGATACGGTTTTTAGTAATATCTTATTTTCTTATTATCTTATAATCTATTAATCTATATAATAGAAATACTTATTATAAAGCTAAAGAGTTTGTTTGTTTGTTTGTTTGTTTGATAGATAGATAGATAGATAGATTGATTGATTGATTGGTTGATTGATTGATTGATTGTTTGATTGATTGATTGATTGATTGATTGATTGTTTGATTGTTTGATTGATTGATTGTTTGTTTGTTTGTTGGTTGGTTGGTTAGTTGGTTGGTTGGTTGGTTGGTTCGTTCGTTCGTTCGTTCGTTCGTTTGTTCGTTAAAACGCGTAAATCTCAGGAACTACTGGTTCAAATTGAAAAATTATTTTTGTGTTGGATAGTCCATTTATCGAGGAAGGCTATAGGCTATACTACATCACGCTACGACCAATAGGAGTGGAGCATCAATGAAAAATGTTGCAAAAACGGAATAAATTATTCCTTTTGAGAGCTTCCGTCGCGCGCGCTGATTGATTTGATGATTGATTGATTGATTGATAGAATGATTGATTGATTGTTTGTTTGTTTGTTTGTTGGTTGGTTGGTTCGTTCGTTCGTTTGTTTGTTTGTTTGAATTTGTTAATTTCTGAAACTACCAGTCGGATTTGAAAAATTCTTTTTGCCTTTGATAGCCTGATTCTAGCGGAGAGTTATAGGCTATATACATGAAAACGAACTGTCTATTCGAGCAAATCGGCTTCGGCCAAAACGGCTTAACCGATTTTGATGAAACTTTACACATATAACAGGATGTAATCTTTTGACTACACCCTTTCCACATGTGACATACAGAACTTTTTGTATGTCTGTCTGTACGTCCATATGTCTAAACCTATTTAAATGAAACATCAATGAATATGAAAAGAAGGTCGTTAAAACTAACAAATGTTGCTTTTTGTCCGTCTGTCTGTCTGTACGTGTATCTGTCTATATGAGCTAATCTCCAAAACGGCTAAACAGATTTTAAGGAAACTTTGCAGACGGGAAAGAAGGTTGTCAAGATATTTGACATTAGCTACTTTTTGTCCGTCTGTTTGTCTGTACGTCTATTCAATTCAATTTTATCTATTCGAGCTAATTTCCAATACGGCTGAACAGATTTTAATGAAACTTTGCAGACGTGAAAGAAGGTTGTCAAGAGTGTCATAAGCTACTTTTTGTGTTTGTCTGTCTGTCTATCTGTCTGTCGTTTGTCCTCACTGATCTAGCAACGTACAGCCGAAAGTACTAAGTCTAGGAAGCTTAAATTTGGAACATAAGTTTAATTTTTAAAACGTGAGCATTATAAAGTTAAGAAAGGCTTTTTTAGAAATTTCAAACTTAAGGATGGGAATGGAGGGACTTAAATAATGACGTGTTTCAGGGTTTTTAGATTTTCACATTTTAAGAGTGGGAAACGGGAGATGAAAAATAGTATCGGTTTTTTAAAGGGTGGAAGGGGAATGAAGATTGAAAGTTTGAATGGGTGTGACCAAAATTGGTTCCAGCAAAAAGTACGTATAAACCATCTCGAACGTTAATAGTACCTATAACAGGAATTTGTAGTCTACGCAAGCGAAGCTGCGGGCGGTCGCTAGTAACAAAATATTAGAAAAAGCCTAGTTAAGCTTATTTTTAGTTAGACTTTTTTGAAAGCCTTGTTTTTGAGCTAGTTTGAATTGGTATTACATGACCAGGAGGACAGACATTTATTGTTTAGATTAATTAGAACTTTATACCTTAAGTCATTCCTGAGTTCCTGGTTTTTGATGTACAGTTAAGGGTTCCGTTTTTTTAAGCTTATTGCATAGCTTTTATCGCGGGCCTTTGAGCGTGGGGACCGAATCGAGAAATTCCGTAACGAAAAAAACCTCACGCTCATAATCAGTGCAAGAAAATAGGAGTGCATAAATCGTTAAGAGTGATTACGTCACTTCATGCACGTCGACCGAACTACCTCTAATTTATGCGATCCTGGTACTTACTGCGCTTATAATACCACTACGCACGGAATCGCGCCATTGTCGCGCTGGACCACAGACGAAATAGTCTGTGATTGGGACCCACATAATTTATTAACGTGAAATAATATACTTCCATTGTGACCTACTTGACTATAATCTCCACGTGCTTGTTGTTCTCCTAGTACAAGGTGGCAATATGAATAAGTCTTTGTCCGAATCAAACTTGAACGACTCGATTATGCTTGATACCCCACCAAACTCTGCCTTCGTTCGTGCGAAAAAGAGAAAAGAACACGACAGTCCCTCTGATTTATCGCAGCCTAGCACTAGTACTGGTAACAATGAGTTGTCCGCATTTAAGGAAGAAATGCGTGGGATGTTTGCATCGTTACTTGCTGCCCAACGACAAGAATTTAATAAAAAAAGACGTGTGGCACTCGAGGACTGCCGCGATAAAGCTATTGCATAGTCATTTTGTATCAACTTATGCAATTATAATTATTTATTTATTTTATTTAGGCAGTATTAAATCTGAGTTACTCCTAGTCGCGCCTAAAGAAGTTTTACTTCAAAAACAAAGAAAAAGAAATACTGCATAAATAAAATAAATAAATAATTATAATTGCATAAGTTGATACAAAATGTATGCAATAGCTTTACCGCGGCAGTCCTCGAGTGCCACACGTCTTTTTTTTATTTTGATCAAGTAATTATTTTTTAGTAAGCCCTATTTTAATTTTTAAGTATATCTTTTGAAATAATTAGAATTGGTAGGAGGACAGAAACTTAGTGTTTTGATTAATTAGAACTTCATACCTCTTAAGCCATTTCTGAGTTCCTCCTGGTTTGTGATGTAGAGATAGTCCGACAACGAAATCAAGCTGTTAGGGCTTCGTTTTTATTTTTATTTTTTTTTTCCATTTTGAAGTACAGAATCGTAACAAAATAAGTTAAAAAAGCCTTATTAAGTTTTGTTAGACTTCTTTTGAAAGCCTTGTTTTTATTACATTGAGCTAGTTTGAACTGGTATTAAATGACCAGGAGCACAGACACTTAGTGTTTTGATTAATTAGAACTTTATGCCTCAAGTCATTCCTGAGGTCCTGGTTTTGATTCACAGATAGTCGGACAACGAAATCATCCTTTTAGGGCTTCGTTTTTTTTTTTTTTTTCATTTTGAAGTACAAATTATTAGAAAAAGCCTAGTTAAGTTTATAGTTAGACTTCTTTTGAAAGCCTTGTTTTTTATTACATTGAGCTAGTTTGAATTGGTATTACATGACCAGGAGGACAGACATTTATCGTTTTGATTAATTAGAACTTTATACCTCAAGCCATTCCTGAGTTTCTGGTTTTTGATGTACAGGTAGTTAGACAACGAAAATCTGTTAGGGTTCCGTTTTTTTAAATATTTTGATTGAAGTACTGAATCTTAATAGAATACTAATTTAGAAAAAGCCTATTATTTTTTTAGTTTTTATAATGCCTTTTTTGAAATGGTTTTAATACTGAGCTAGTTTGAATTGGCATTAAATGACCAGGAGGACAGAGACTTAGTGTTTTGATTAATTACAATCTAGGTTCCGTTTTTTTAAATATTTGAATGAATCGTAATAAAAATAAGTAAATTTAGAAAAAGCCTAATAAATAATGCCTTTCTTTGAAATGGTTTTAATAGTAGAGCTAGTTTGAATTGGCATTAATTGGCCAGGAGGACAGACATTTAGTGTTTTGATTTATTAGAACTTTATATCTCAAGCCAATCCTGAGTTCCTGGTTTTTTATTAAGTCGGAGAACGAAAATTGGTCGGACAACGAAATGTCTTCGGTTCCGTTTTTTTTTTAATTTGAAGTCGTAACAAAATAAGTATATTAAGTATTTTATTTTTTAAGTACTTTTGTAATAGTTTGAATTGGTATTAAATGACCAGGAGGACAGAGATATAAATGTCTGTTGAGGTTAATTAGAACTTTATACTTCAAGCCGTTTCTGAGTTCCTGGTTTTTGATGTACAGATAGTTAGACAACGAAAATCTTTTAGGCCGTTTTTTTTAATATTTTGAATGAAGAGTATGGTAAAATCGTAATAAAAAAAAATAAGTAAATTTAGCATTTTTTTAGTTAATTTAATTATTTTTTTAAATGGTTTTATATTAGCTAGTTTGAATTGGCATTAAATGACCAGGAGGACAGACATTGCCATTTCTGAGTTCCTGGTTTTGATTCACAGATAGTCTGACAAAGAAATGAAGAATATATTTTGAGTTTGACACTTGTCATATGGTTGTCACTTTTGTCTTTTGTTTCTATTCCATTATGGTGTCTGAATATAATGGTTCTATTAGTAATATAAATGGTTTTATTATATTAAACTATAATTAGTTTATAATAAGAACCTTTCAGGTTTCAATAGATACCTTTTAGGGCTTCGTTTTTATTTATTTTATTTTTTTTTCATTTTGAACTTACAGATAGAATCCGTAATGCATATTTAAAAAAGCTTATTCAGTTTTTTAGTACTGCTTTTTTTTTTGGAAGCCAAATTTGAATTGGTATTAATTGACCAGGAGGACAGACATATAAATGTCTGTCCTCTTGGTGATTAATTAGAACTTTATACCTCAAGCCATTCCTGAGTTCCTGGTTTTTAATGTACAGATAGACAACGAAAATCTTTTAGGGTTTCGTTTTTTTTTTCATTTTGAAGTTTATTTAGAAAAAGCCTATTTGCAGCTTTTAGTTAGTATTATGCTTTTTTTTGAAAAATGCTTTTTGTACATTGAGCTAGTTTGAACTGGTATTAAATGACCAGGAGGACAGACATTTATTGTTTTGATTAATTAGAACTTTATACCTCAAGCCATTCCTGAGTTCCTGGTTTTTGATGTACAGGTAGTTAGACAACGAAAATATTTTAGGGTTCCGTTTTTTTTTTAATATTTTGAATGAATTACAAGATTCGTAATAAAAATGAGTAAATTTAAGAAAAGCCTATTTTTTTTTTTGTCATTGACAATGACTATCATATCCATTTGACAGGAGACGCATTTTTAGCCATAACTCCGAGGGTATGGGGTCTAGCTAAGATTTTAAGGTCTTAAAAGATAATTTAGTTGCGCATCGGATGACATTTTGGCAGTTTATGAAAACAATGGGAAAATGTAAAAAAATCGGGGTTTTTTTCGGATTTTTTTTTTACTAAATCCAAATTATTTCGAGAACGGGGACCGATGTCGAAAATAAAAAAAAATAGTATCCTGGCCATTAATGTAGCTTCGGTTTGAGACCAAGTTTTTGGAAATCGGCTCGTAAATTGTAAGAGAAATTATTTCCGAAAGATGAGATTTTCTGGTCGATCGCTGGTGTTTGTGGATATAAGTTACTATATTTCAGAGGGTATTTGTCGGATCACTTCAAAGTGTTATACAAAAGGTTAGAGGGCGTCGGTAGCTACAGTTTGAGACCAAAATTTTGGATATCAATTGGAAATCGAACAAGAAATTTGACATCACATGTTAGATTTTATGGACGATCCGGAACTTGTTAACATTACGGCCTGTATTCGTTCGAATGCTTCTTATCGAGTTCAAAACGTTTAAGGATATCAGAGGCTGCAGTTTAAATCGTGGCAATGCCACGATTTCGGAGCAATGAAATAAAATAATCTGTGAAAATCGGATTTGAGTAGGTTCATTTTCAATGAAACCGATGTTTGCGGGGACTGCAAGATCTGTGGATTTTTTTAGAGTTTAATCAGTGGGTTTAAGTAAATGATTATGATAAACAATAATTATGTTATATAAAAGGAAGTAATGTCCTGATGGCCTGCTCGCCTGCTTACTGCTAATCCTGGTAGTAAGCTCGTTTTTTATTTAGAAGGCCGTTGTTCGAATTACAGGGCATGTACCTACCAATGAGCTTTTTATAAATTATGTACATATGTACATACTATCACTGATTCTGTGCCTCGGAGAATACGTACCGTACACGTATCCGTATTTTTTGATATAACGTATAGAATTTTTGATGGCTTCGTTATTTTGACTTATTTGAATTTTAACCATTTAACCTTCATCTCCACTACAAAACTATTTACTGTGCGTAATCCGAAATGCCGTTGGGGCCACGCACACACGCATGCGAAGACGCGAACGGAAAGCTAGTTTTACATAGTATACCATACTTAAAGGACAAAGGGATCTCATAAAAGAGTATCGTTTGTAAGTCCAGTTTGGGTTGACCATCAATCAGTCACGATTTTTATTTTTAGATATTAATATTGTCCCGTACACGTTTTGTTTGTGGTCACATTAACCACTTGAGTTGTATGTAGGCGCATTAAAGTGACCCGCCCGAGGTTTGGGCAATCAAACGGTTAACCTTTAAACCACATGAGGGTCTTTATACATTTAGAGCGATGTACCAATTCGTTCGTCTTATTACGTTGGAAATTGTTATTATCATACTGAGATAGACAATATAATAAGAAAAGGTATGTTTGTCTGTTTGTTGATTTGTTTGATATATTAACATTGAAAATACTAAAAATATATAGGCACGTTAAATACAAGGATTTTTTCATCACTTTAAAATGTTTAGTTTATTAGTTAGTTAGTTAGTTATTATTATCTAAAGAATCAATTTAAAAAAAATTACTATCACATAAAACTACTTTTGCCTACAGAAGTATCGATACAACTTAGTAGTTACTAAGTTAAAAATAAATATTACGCACAAACAAGGTGCGACTACGTATGTAGTGGGCAGGGTATCCTACCGGTGACCGTCGACCGACGCAATTGTTAATCGCTCCACTGTAATACGATGAGATTGTATGTAGCACAATATCTCAATATTGTATTCCTGAATGAAAGAAATCCTAAAAGAAATTAAAAAAAAAATATTTGGAATGCGATGAAATAATCGGCGTATTTAAGTATATATTTACTGTGTACGTGTTTACGTATTTAAATATTTATTGTAATGTATGTAATTGTAAATATATACTATTGTGTATTTGTGTAACTACGTTTATGTATGTATGTATAATGTAAAGGAATAAAACGTAAAATATTTATTAAGTTTATTTTGTTATAAGTTCTCGACCGTATACTAAATTGTAAATGTGTTTGGTTGAGTGCCCGATGCGGATTCGATTCCCACTCGGGACAAATATTTGTGTGCGTGAACATGTCTATTTGTTTTCGTGTCTGGATGTAAAATATGTATCTATTATAAAACACATTTAAATATGTACACTAGCTGTCTAGTACCTATAATACAAGCTCTGCTTAGTTCGGGACTAGACGGCGCTGTAGGCATGTCCCTAATATTATTATTTTTCATTATATGTTAACACGAAAAAATTGTGTAGTTATAACATGTACAATATAACACAAGCTTAATACTTGCTTACTTTGGGACTAGATGGCGCTGTGTGTGATGTCCCATATTATTACTGTCATTATATAATCTTAGTTTTTACTGTATACACGCATTTTTTTATGCGATAAATATTTAATTCGAATGACTTGTTTTATTTTTGTAGTTGATTAATCTTTACTACATTTTTATTAGTGTAATAAAATTGCCATATGTTATCTATATGCTATCGTTATATGCCATATGCTATCGTTGTATCATAATTTTAGAAACATCGCAATAAACGCAATACCTACCAAATTCATATTAATCGAATCATAATCCTTGGTTATGGCAAAACCAAATAAATAACTGTATTTCGAGTATATATTTTCAGATAAAATTTTATTCTATAAAAATACATTTATTATCAGATACCGTTCGACCAGCCAATGATAATATTTGAAATAAATTAATAATATATGTAACTAAATATATTCTTTACTTTTTTTAAATATTTATAGGATTGGAAATAATATACATTAAAAATACTCCAAGTAGGATGAACTTACGTCTCGTTAAGCGTTTGAACTTGAACTAGTACATGAGATATTTCCTTAAATAATAATAATAACATATTTACAAATAAAATATATCATTTAATAAATTATCTGGGGTCACGGTACCCGAAGACCGGCAGCGTTACCTCTTTGTATAGCAAGGGTTATATGTTGACGGAAATAGCTGCTAGCCTTCCGGTCGCCGGACACCTCGACCAAACGCACAGACACTTCCCTGGCGAGCCGCTGAGCCTCTGACCCTACGGCCCCGCAGGGTTTCGACCCCAAACGGCGCAAAAAAGTACTCAGGATAGGAAAAGTCTCAGTCCAAGCTAGGAGAGGAGACTTAGGTGTCCTCCTTGAGTACCTAATAATGTTTAGACGGACCATTGTAATCACAGACCAGTCAACCTATAGACCACGCTTTAATAAACGTCAGTACGAAATCGAAATCGCCAAAAAATGGCGGGGTACGGGGAGAGGTCGGGTAGTTTTCATTGGCTCGTTCAAAATTGACAATTTAATGGCTTCCGACGTGCTTCCAACTGACGGCTCACTAGTGGCGTAGTTATGTAGTGTCACTACATAGCCTTGGCGAATACTATTCCCTGTCAAAGCGTGGTCTATAAGGTTGACTTGTCTGTGCATGTAATACAATGTCGACAAAAATTAGAGGCCGATTTCTATATATTTGAATACGTTCGTTATGCCATACTAACTATATACAAGCTGACTGTGTGTATGAATTATAACCGAACGGTTAGGTGATATTTTCATCTACGATTTTGACGCTGACTTTCTAGACATTATATAATCAAAGGTCTCTTCAACTTTCTTATTGTAAAACATTGTCGTTTCGTTGCTCCGTTACGATGTAAAGTAAGGACAAACTTTAGTGATTTATTATAGATACAAATTAAAACAATGATTAGAACATTACCTCTGAAGAATAGAAGGATATTCAATTTTCAATTATTTTAGAAATCACATTAATTAGATAAATTTTTTAAACCACATGCCTAAAAATACAAATAAAATTTTAAATTACTGCATAATAAATACACAAAAAATCTGACATCCAAAAAAGGTACATTTATTCAAGACTAGCTTCTGCCAACGGCTTCACCCACGTGGGCTATTGTAATCTTTAATTATTTAGTTCTGTACTTCTGCGTTCCCAAAAATGAAGAAAAATGGGACGAATATTGTTCGTTTGATGTGTCCCGCTTTTGCGAATTATCAGTCATAAAATAGAGACTAGACAAAGGCATACAAATAATAGGCAAGATTAAATAACCGATGCCAGTAAGTACTTATCAAGAAATCTGCCAATAAAGCTACCGTCAAAAACTGGTCGAGGGTTCAGTAGTTAAATTTATTGAATGTCTTTTCACTAATTTCAGTTAATAGAATAAAAGGCATTCAATTTTATTTTTTATTGCGTTTTATATTATTCGTATTTTTTTTTAATTCAATAAAACTATAGAACGAATATAGAGTAATAAGTATAGTGTAAAATTTTCTTTCATATTATGTACACACCTTGTACTCTTTGTTCACGATTTTTTACCAGATTTTTTTGAGTTGTACATTTGGTGTTGATCTTGGGACAGTGCTTTTTAGCTAAAAAACTTTACTCGTGTACCGAAATCCGGGACTGTCCCGTGTTCACCAATGCCGAAACCTTCCCTTCAGCAGGAATTTATCGACGAATGAAAATAATTTTAGACATAAATTAAATATGACATTGCATACACTGACATGTCGTCACAATAAATTTCATTTTCTTGATACTAACATCTTTATTAGTAAAATGTTTAGTTTGACAAAAGAAATGTATCTTCTGTCTAAGTTTTATAAACGACGGTTAGCAAATCTGCTATCTTATAATATTTTTAATTTAGCCAACTTTCTGGCTAACAAAACGATTGCTTCTATTGAGCATAAAAATGTAGTTGACATTCATACTTTGGAATCTGTTCCAAGTAATTTAAATTAGTTAATAAGACAACAGGGAGTAACTCTGGCAACTTAATTTTAAGAAAATATTTTCATAAAAAAATGCCCTCTTATAGTAGTAAAAGTCATTGTAATCAAAAAAATTGTAAGCTTAACCTGGTGCACCAAAATATTCAGGGCATGAGGAGCAAGGAATTGGAACTGGAGTTATTTCTAGATTGTAATAATATCGATATTTTATGTCTTACTGAACACTGGCTCCAAAATCACCAATTTATGTTTGGATTCAAAAATCACCAGGTAGCAAGTTCGTTCAGCAGAGAAAAATCGATACATGGTGGCTCTTTAATACTCACCCGTAACACACTTAAATACAAAGAACGCGTTGATGTTGTGAGCCTATCTGTTGAACGGACAATTGAAATAGCCTGCATAGAGCTTGAGCGGCTTTTTGTAATAAGCGTGTACAGACCCCCAGCCTCATCATATGATTTGTTTGAACAGAAAATGGATGAGGCACTCTTTAAAATAAGTAATAAAGGCAAGAATGTTGTAGTCTGCGGAGATTTTAATATAGATATTTTGAATACCAGTTGTGTTCTAAGTGGTAGACTCAAATCACTGTTTCGATGTTGTGATTTAGTGAATCTTTTTAATGAGCCTACAAGAATTACCTCTGCCACTGCAACATGTATTGACAATATCTTTACTAATGCAGAACCTTGTAGTAAAGCTATAATTAATAAATTAACATCAGACCATTGTGGTCAGCTTGCTGTTTTTGATTTGGGTTTATTCGAAGTTACTAAAAAAATTATTAAATGTATACCAATCAATGATAGTCGGCTTGACAATTATAGGAAAAAAGTATTAGCAGATTTACCACATCTTGAACGTTATGATGATACTAACAAATTATATAATTCATTGTTTGATATCACAAAAAATGTATATGACAATGTGTTTAAGTCAAAAACCATTCAAATTAATAATTCGTTACGATTTAGTGATTGGGCAACGGCGGAAATCCATGAAGTTAGGCTTAAATTGTATGAACTTTATGAAGAAAGATCATATAATAAAAGTGTTCACTTTAGAAATTATGTGCGGAATTATTCAAAAATGTTTAAATGCGCTTGTGCAGCAGCTAAAGCAAATTATATCTATGGTAAAATAAAAAATAGCCCGAATATTACAAAAACGACTTGGCAAATCGTAAACAGCGAAACTGGAAAGGTAAAAGCGCGTGATATTGATTTTAAACTTAAAATTAATGATAAGATTTTAACATCAAATTTAGAAGTAGCCAAGGCTTTCGAGAAGTTTTTCTCTGATATTCCAGTTTTGACTACCAAGTCCTTAAACTCTTCTCCCGCTCTTGCCGAATCATTACTCAAGCAAAATGTCAGTGGGTGCATGGTTGATTTTAAGTTTTCTCAGGTGGATCCTTCAGCCATTGTTAAAGCATTCAAATCATTAGAAATGAAAAATACTGCAGACCTTCATGGTCTTTCAGTTAAAATTATAAGTTCAATCATTGATTGCATCTCACCTCATCTTGCTTATTTATTTAATAAGTGTATAGATCATGGCGTTTTTCCCGACCTAATGAAGCACAGTAAGGTCATTCCATTATTTAAAACCGGTAGTACATCTGACCCTACTAATTTCCGACCTATTTCAATACTACCAACGTTAAGCAAAATTTTTGAAAAAATATTATTGAATCAGTTAATTTCACACTTTAACATTAATAACTTAATGCATCGCAAACAGTTTGGTTTCACCCGGGGCCGTTCAACAACCGATGCTGGTGTTGAACTGATTCAGCACATCTTTGAGGCCTGGGAGAGCTCTGGAGATGCTATTGGTATCTTCTGTGATCTTTCCAAGGCTTTTGATTGTGTCCAACATGATACATTGGTCGGGAAATTGTGTCATTATGGTGTCATAGACCGCGCGCTCGACCTTCTGAGATCGTACTTATGTAACAGAGTTCAAAGGGTTGATGTGAGTGGAGAGAGATCACCTGGATCTGCGGTATCGATGGGAGTCCCGCAGGGTTCAATTCTTGGTCCATTTCTATTTTTAATTTATGTCAACGACTTACCTTACCTTGTTAAAAATAATCACGAGATAGTGATGTTTGCTGATGATACTTCTTTAATATTCAAAGTTAACAGAAAGAAATTTACTTACGACGATGTAAACAATGCTATCTCCAAAATAGTCGAATGGTTCACGGCTAATAATTTATTATTAAATGAAAAAAAAACCAAATGTATAAGATTCTCGCTACCGAACGTCAAACCGACACATACCAATATTGTCATCAAAAGTAAAGAGTTGGACCTTGTGGATTCTACTGTATTCTTGGGAATCACATTGGATGCAAAATTGCAATGGGATCCTCATATTACTAACTTGGCAAAAAGGCTCAGTTCTGCAGCTTACGCTGTAAAAAGGATCCGCTTCCTTTCAGACATAGAAACCGCGAGAATGGTGTATTTCAGTGGGTTCCATAGTTTGATGACTTATGGCATTCTGCTGTGGGGACACGCTACCAATGTGAATACAATTTTCGTGTTGCAGAAGCGAGCTGTTCGAGCAATTTATAAACTAAAACCTAGAGTATCACTTAGAGACAAATTTAAGGAAATTAATATAATGACGTTGCCGTCTCAATATATATTTGAAAACATAATGTACGTAAAAAAAAATATTGTATTATTTAAAAAAAATTGTGATCGGCATAATGTCAATACAAGAATCAAGGATAAACTTGCTAATCATGTCAGCCGCCTCAATAAAATCACAAAATCTTTTAAAGGGCAATGTATACGCTTTTACAATAAGATCCCAGTTGACATTCAAGATCTACCCCTTAACAAGTTTAAAACTACAATAAAACGAAAGCTTTATGCAAAAGCTTATTATAAAGTATCAGACTACTTAGATGAGAAAAATCCATGGGTGTAAGCCGCTCGCCTATCAGTTTGTTTCAATAATATTATTCTTTAAGCACTTATTGTTAATTTTTTTTTTTTTTTTTTATAATTTTGTTAAAAAGAGCGTCCCTCAGTTTCTTGCGTATTCTTCTGAGAGGAACCAGCATTTTTGAATGCGCCTTTGTGGTGCCGTCCTTCCACAAAGTAATAAAATTCACTCTTATGACGTATTTCAAGATTATGCTACATAACTACGAAATAAAGATATTTTGATTTTGATTTTTGATTTTGAAACACAAATTAATGCACCTTTGATGCTAATTTACAGTGCAAATCAACGAAGACTATAGTGTTCACTCTGATGTTAGCCGCGAAAAGTATTGTACACATAGAGTAAATAAATTTGACAGCAGCGTGTGGTTTTAATAGAGTCATAAACGTCATTTCGCAGTATAGAAAATGTCAAACGCAAATTCGCGGGGGTGAAGACCGGCGCGCGGGGACCTTACGGACTGAAACTCGCCATCTTGCACCAGCTACCTTGAGTATTAGTGGTTAGACGGTAAACGCAGAAGAGGGTTTCTAGTCAATTCATACTTTTATGATTGTACAGATTGTAGCATTTCTGTTGTTACACATTAAAACAAATATATTCATCGGAAAAATACAATAATTAGCTTTTTCACATATACAATCAATCAATATGTAAAAAGCGAATTATTGTATTTTGTTATTTGTTTATTTTACTAATGTGCCCATTTTTTTTCTCAAAACAGGCAGCAGGCCCGGTGTTACATTTCGTACTAATTCGGTTTGTTCGATCGAAATGTCGTACAGAATTTAATATTTCGAAGTTTTAAGCTTATCAGATACAGTTGTATTATTTTTATTGCGAAAAAAAATTATTTCGAAAAATATTATCCAAAATATGTGTGTTTACTTTATTCCGTTAGGTTCATTTCCAATGTTGTAAAAAGTTCGTGCGAAAGCAGGAGATCCGTTGATTTTTTTTCACCGTTTAGTCCTACTAGTAGAACTTAACGGTAGAACTAGATGGACTACTTCCAAATGTGAAGAAATGTTAACAATATTAAAAAAGTATTACCTATTCTAGCATTAACAGTGAAGTTCCAAGGTGAAAAATTATGACCCGACGATGGACAAAATAGTTATTATTTATTTAATTATTTATTTATTTATTAAAGCACAACCACATCACATATATTCATACAATAACCAAATAAATATTCCATAGTATTATTCTAATATACATGACACTTATGGTGTACATAACATTTACAATAAGGTAGCATTAGGTAGTCACTCTGAACTCAAACAAAAAGGCGGCCCAAACTAAGGCCTCCTGCGCGATAAATCCTGCAGTCTCCGCTTGAAAGTGTCAAACGAGCCACGAAAGACGTCAATCTCTGGGTCACGAGTTTGGGAGGAATTATACTCGTGTATGATTCTACACAGTGGAGATTGCAAACCTAAATTTGTTCTCGAAAAAGGAGTGGAAAATATTTTATTTATTTTATGCCTGGGGTAAGAGTAAGGGACAGTTAAAGGTACCTTATCCAGAAGATGGCTGCATCTGATTCGGTTGTTGATTAATTTAAAAAGGAAACATAGGTCCAGAACAAGCCTGCGATCACGTAAGGTGCTCATTCTGAATGTGGTCAAACGTTGGTCGTATGGGTTCCTATGGGAAAAGCCACTGTGGGAGAAAGCCAGGTGTCTGGTGAAAACGCGTTGTATGTTCTCAATTCGTTGCGAATGGACAGCGTAGAAAGGGGACCATGCAACACTCGCGTACTCAAGATTGCTGCGCACAAGAGCATTGTAGAGAAGTATTTTGGTATTAGGGTTTTTAAAGCCAACTGTATTTCTTTTCAGGAAACCAAGCATTTGGGCTGCTTTTGTTACTGTTTTATTGACATGGGAAATAAAGTTTAAGTTTTTATCGATGATGACACCCAAATCTCGTATTTCTTTAACTTCTGATAATGACACGTAGCCAATCTTGTACTCAGTCACAAGTGGTTTTTTTTTCCTTGTATATCAATATTATTTAGAAATATTATTCAGAATAATTACGTAAAAGCAAACTCACTAATGAATCAGGGATTGTTTGTTCCATGTGGATTATTTATAGTTCGGGCTTTGCATGCAGGAAATAATTTATCGATGACGCTTTAGAAGTAATCCCCTAGTTGTATAACGAATGGGCTTGAAGCAACAAAATCACGCTGACGATTATTAAAATCAAAAGGAATAAAGCTCAGACAAAGGCCTTTATTAAGGACATAATTACATAAGGTGAGAACTCGAAAATAGGTATCTACTGTATCATGTACCTTGACGCTATTACCAGCAAATAATTAGTCTTGATCATTAATAAATTTTATTTATTAAAGTTTATGTTGCTTTATTTTAGATAATAATAATAATCAAAACTGGGACATCCCACACAGCGCCATCTAGTCCCAAACTAAGCAAAGCTTGTATTATAGGTACGGGTTAGGATGTTTCGGTGTGGTAGCTATAAATTGAATAAGGTTTCGTAAAAAAAATTAGACAACACTATAGTATTGTGCCACGGTGATGCAATGAGGAGTTTTGCAATGCGTTTGTATTATTTTTATTGTGATACGAGGCGAAGCCGAAGGCCCATTGAATGAGATGACTTTTTTATTTCCCATTTCGTCAACCTCTACTATTTTTGATTCTGGAACGATTGTTTTCAAAATTGATATCTAAGGATCCGTGTGGTCTCCGATCACGACTCTGTAGTGAGAATTGAAATTTTTTTTGAACTTTTTTGTTTCGGAACCGATTGTTCTCATCATCGATATTTATGATCACGAATCATGATCTTTCATCACGAATCTTTGGTCAAAACACACAAAACTGAAAAAAAAAATGGCTGCCATTTTAAACTTTTTTGTTTTTGACTGATTACTTTCACCCCCGCGATTGAACTTCCCCACTAACAACCGGAGACCAAGAACTATATACCACCACAACCACGAGTGGGTGGCAGTTCATATATTGTCTTTATATACACACGTTCCGCTTTATGTACATATAAGGAATAAGGATATATAAGGATAAAACTAACCGATGATTGGCCGGGTGGCTAGAGACCCTAACTGCAGAATCGAAGGTTCGATTTCCGTCCGGGACAAATATTTGTGTGCATGAACATGTTTATTTGTTCCTTGTCTGGCTGTAAAATATAATATTATAAAGAATATTTTAGTATATAAATCAATAGTCTATTATCTACATAATACAAACTTAGTATTTGCTTACTTTGGGACTGGATGGCGCTGTGTGGGATGTCCCGGGTATTATTATTATTATTATAAGAATTACTATAATAAATGCCTGATATCAAATTATACTCTAAGATTCCATTGACAGCTGATGGACAGTTCGAATGCCAGTGGAGTGTTGACAGCAAAGCAAAAGAGGAGAAATTAACACGTTGTCAGAGCCAAGGTGACGTACCGATTGTACTCAAAATGGATGTCGATAGATTTAATGGATGTTTGCTGTGGACTGTCGGAAACATAATAAACGTGAAAATAAAAATTCGCAGTGAGTTTCACTGACCTGTAACAGAATTTTCATATTATATTGGCATAAACATACAGTACAGATATATTGAACTAGCGACCGCCCGCAGCTTCGCTTGCGTAGACTACGAATTCCTATTATAGGTACTATTAACGTTCGAGATGGTTTATACGTACTTTTTGCTGGAACCAATTTTGGCTACACCTATTCAAACTTTCAATCTTCATTCCCCTTCCACCCTTTAAAAAAACCGATACAATTTTTCATCTCCCGTTTCCCACCCTTAAAATTTGGAAATCTAAAAACCCTGAAACACGTCATTATTTGAGTCCCTGCATTCCCATCCTTAAGTTTGAAATTTCTAAAAAAGCCTTTCTTAAC
The DNA here is from genome assembly GCA_949709985.1 of Luffia ferchaultella. Lineage (NCBI taxonomy): Eukaryota > Metazoa > Arthropoda > Insecta > Lepidoptera > Psychidae > Luffia > Luffia ferchaultella. The sequence goes on from OX453263.1 coordinate 3,309,880, forward strand.
TTAATGCTCACGTTATAAAATAAACCTATGTTCCAAATTTAAGCTTCCTAGACTTAGTAGTTTTGGCTGTAGTAGTTGATAGATCAGTGTGGACAAACGACAGACAGATAGACAGACAAACAAACACAAAAAGTTGCTTATGACACTCTTGACAATCTTCTTTCACGTCTGCGAAATTTCATTGAAATCTGTTCAGCCGTAGTGGAAATTAGCTCGAATAGATACTTGATACTTGAAGACGGGCTCTTTTTCCGCAACTCGACGTCAAAGCACCTATTTTGCGTAGGTGGGCAGCATCATTCACGCCGTTCGCAGCTCGAATAGATAAAATTGAATTGAATAGACACATAGACGTACAGACAAACAGACGGACAAAAAGTCGCTAATGTCAAATCTCTTGACAACCGTCTTTCCCGTCTGCAAAGTTTCCTTAAAATCTGTTTAGCCGTTTTGGCGATAAGCTCAAATAGACAGACACGCGTACAGACAGACAGACGGACAAAAAGTAACATTTGTTAGTTTTGACGACCTTCTTTTCATACTTGTGATGTTTCATTAAAATTGGTTTAGACAGATGGACGTACAGACAGACATACAAAAAGTTCTGTATGTCACTTTTGACTACATCCTTTCCATATGTGTAAAGTTTCATCAAAATCGGTTAAGCTGTTTTGGCCGAAACCTATTTGCTCGAATAGACAGACAGTTCGTTTTCATATATATAGCCTATAACCCTCCGCTAGATTCAGGCTATCAAAGGCAAAAAAAAATTCAAATTCGACTGGTAGTTTCAGAGATTTGAGCATTCAAACAAACAAACAAACTCTTCAGCTTTATAATAAGTATTTCTATTATATAGATTATAAGATAATAAGAAAATAAGATAATAATGAAAACCGTATCAAAGTCTATTGCGTGGTTTGGAAGTAAAAAGTTAACGAACAGAGGCAGACAGCGAATTTATTTTCTCCCGCTATAGGTTTCATATTTCGATAAAAACTGCTAAGATATTAATTTAAATTGTATGATGTAAAGGGCAATTATAATATGCATGAAATGCTTAAGACAACTAACGTATTTAATTTGATAAGGATTAATATTACGTTTAAAAAACATCTTCGCAAATAGTACATTATGTTAGAACAAATTTGATTGTCATAAAAAAGGTTATAGTAAGCTAACCTTAAAATATACACATATGCTGTTGCGGACTTTTGGTTAGAACTTTTAAAGGGGAACAATTCCGTAGTACATGATTTTTGGTTAACATCAACCGTTTACGCAGTGCGCGCGACGGAAGCTCTCAAAAGGAATAATTTTTCCCGTTTTTCGCAACATTTTTCATTGATGCTCCACTCCTATTGGTCGTAGCGTGATGTAGTATAGCCTATAGCCTTCCTCGATAAATGGACTATCCAACACAATTATAATTTTTCAATTTGAACCAGTACTTCCTGAGATTTGCGCGTTCAAACAAACAAACAAACTCTTCAGCTTTATAATATTAGTATAGATTTTATGTTTATAGGTACCTAGGAACAAATTGAGAGATTTAACTAAACTTTATTGTATAATGCCCTTGATTGATTGCCACACAGTTAATTATTGAATTGAGATCGAGATCCATATTTATTGGTGTCACGTAATATGAAGATGATTTCAAAGATCGCCTCGAGTGCGCGTCGTGTGTTATTGGCGGGAAAATATTGACACTGATACCACATTTAATGGAACAGGTTTCTGGAATATCGTTCACTTCGCGTCAATAGATTTATGTCTATGGCTAAATTAGTACTGAACCATCACTGAACACAGTACATGTAGGTACCAAAAATAGTTCACTTTACAAACAGAATATATATTAGTATATATTTATTAGGTATAGAATCACTTTAAATAGCTTTGGCGGCAATGCCTATGAAAGTGAAAATACGCATAAAGTTTTTCTATGAGATTCCCATAATTACTTTCTTAAAATATAATCCTTTGTCGGTAATTACAGATGTACTAATTAGCGTTATTCGTTGTAGAAATCTCAACTCTATTGCAAATTATAGTATGACCAAACATAGGAATTACAGATTTTAATATATATATTATAAAAATAAGTACTAAAACAAAAATATATATAAAGAAATAACGTTTTTTTTTTAATTTCTTAATCGATATTTTGTCACTGCTTTATTATGGTCCCTCATAGAATTTTAATTTTAGTACGTTTTTTCTAATACACCAAGACATGGTTAGCTCTAAGGAGTAAATAATAATAATGTGTAACGTATATCATTCTGTACCCAGTCCCTCGCTAATCCTATCCAAAAATAAGCCAACTCCATTTTGAAATATAATGTCGAAAAAGTTCAATGACATCAGAATTAAAAAAAAAAATGCGTTAAAACAACGGTAGGTATGTAAGTAACTGTATATTCTTTATTTATATTATTACATCAATTCCTATTATTGTGAACGTTTTACACCAATAAAATTAGCATAAGAACTTTGTGGTTAAAGATAGAATAATTTGCATCGGATATTTATTTGTAACAACATGTGTGACACAGTCATTCACATGTGTGTGCGTTAGCTTCTCGGCCCTAAATATTATTCACACGTGAAAGTGAAATTTTTACATACGCTGTATTAGTGTCGCACGTATATAATGTTTGTCGCAAACAATCGTTATGCAAGCCCATGACGGTTACCAAACCGTTACATAAATTATGTAAACGTAAATGTTTTCTTCTATTTTCTTGACATTTCTAAGTAAATTAAGCACTTGAATTATAAAAAATCATTTTAAATCATAAATCTGAATTACTATGAATTATGTACGTTACAATGAATTTGGTAGGTAGTACACAATAAAAATTCTCTTCAGAATTTCTATTGGGTATTTACAGCAACAAGAATTTCTATGATTTCTTTGCAAATGAAAATTCACGTTTTTTTTTTAAATTATATACTAAATATAGGACACCTATTGAATACGAATAACCGGCAGACACATAGATAGACTTTGCATAGTGCTACGAAACTCACGTAGTATAAGCATCCGCTCTTAATTTGTATGGACGACTTAATTTATTTTTAAAATAATGCATCATGTGAGCATATGCGCATAGGCATAATACAGTAGCAAGAATCCGATACCGATTTAACTAGTCAAGGACAGACTATGAGTGTTGTCGGGGTGATTGTCCGAAGCATTCAACCTGGAGCAATCTAATGGCAAACTTATAACAGCACTGTATGAAACTGTACCACACAAGTAAAAAGAAGCATTTGACATCATAAATGCAATAGTAAATATGCTGGCCTGTTGGAATACGGACGTCGTAAAAAGTTAGTATACGTGCGACCAAAAACAAAGTATAAAGAAACAGTTTGTATAGGTATTAGGTATCACCAAAGTGACACAAAAAGCATATAAAAATGTTGTTTGTTTTTTACATTATGCTTCGTGAATTCCTTTAGCACTTTAATATTGACGAATTGTCATCATTTAGTCATTTACTTTTTTGAAAATCATCTTAATTTCTCAGGGGGCGCTTTTAAAATATTATCAAAAACAGACATAACGAGAAATCGTTTAAATATGGTTTTTTTTTTATACTAGGTTAGGATGATTTTTGTGTACCCTATCGAAAGGAACATCACGACACGTTAAGCTGTAGGTACTCAAAGATTTCGTGTAGGGTTTCTGGATTCAATGCTTGGTTTGAATGTGCCTAAAAACTATCTTAATCATTGTTCATAATTTCATGTACGATAACATTTTCTTTACTATTAAATAGGTAGCTACGGGTCCCTGCCTTCAATACGGCTCCGACTCGCATTTAACTCTTTTTCCTATCACATCAAATAACATAATATATGCTGTTTTTCGAATCATGGTAATAATAATAATAATAATACATGGGACTTCCCACACAGCGACATCTAGTCCCAAAGTAAGCAAGTATTATGCTTGTGTTATGGGTTACTAGACAACTGATATACATACTTAAATATTCTTTATAATATATACATATATAATTATTTTTGCGAAGACACCACACACATATAACAACCAAGACCCGGTACCAGTATCAATATCACATCATATTAATACTGACCCGACCTGGGATTCGACCCCGGGTAGACCCCGATTCGTTTAGTCAAAATACTATGTTATGTCTCTTTCTTTTAACCTACGGCGCTCTGCGCGTCCAATTCAATAATGCCTTCAGGATGCTATTGGGACTACCATGGCGTTGCAGTGCCTCAGGAATGTTTGCAGAAGCTCGCACTGATAGTTTCCATGCCATCATACGTAAGAAAGCGGCCTCTCTCCAGCGACGTCTACAATGTATAGTAACAACGGCATCCTGAAAATGATCGCTACCAGACCAGACTGTCCCCCTTCAAAAAATATTGGGTGGAGACAGTAATTGGTCTCATTGAATAATATTTTACTAACCGGTTGGCCGAGTAGTTGGAGACCCTAACTGAGGCTCCGAGGGTAGTAGGTTCGATTCCCGCCCGGGACAAATATTTGAGTGCATGAACATGTTTGTTTGTTCCGTGGCTGGGTTTACAAGTATCTATACAAGGTGAGATTTAAGTAACCGGCCAAAATTTTTTTAGATATTAGGTATCATCAACAGACCTCATTGCGTAAATAAAAAATATGGGTTACATTTTCACAATAAATTATTATATCTACAGTGTTATTTTACAACGTTTGGTTGTCTTTTTAACGTTATAGTAAACGTCCGCGCTCGAGGCCTTGAAACGGAATGGGGCGGCGGGCATGAATGGTGACTAGAGTTATTGGTTTTTTCGGGAAAGGTTTGTGTACTCACATCTCAATATTTTTCTATAGAACGATACTAAAAGAAAACAAGACTGCTATCGGTTTTCTACCAAAGATCGTTATATTAAAATTTGGCTCGTCATTAAAACCTCATCCGGTATATGTAGGTATATATTATAAAAAAAAAGAATATTTAAGTATGTATATCGCTTGTCTAGTACCACATGATACAAGCATAATACTTGCTTTGGGACTGGATAACACTGTGTGGGATGTCCCATATATTATTATTATTGTTAATATTAGGCAATTTTGTTTTATTTTATTTTTTTTATATCAGATAATTTTATTTCATTGTGTGTTTAGGTAATTTAGCTTTAATATACCTAATTGTAATTAATTAACTATGGGCCCTAGTCTGAAATAAATGTTTATTTATTTATTTAACGCTGTCAAATTAAACGATAAAGACGAAAAACTGTTTTTCTAATCTATAGGGTCTTTAAATAAACATTTCTGAATAGTGAATCGATTTTGTTGTGATAAATAAATAGCACACATCGATCAACTTCCGACGTATCGACGTAAACATACTAATCGGTTTGACGAGCGATTTCCTGAGAAATAAATTAACTGCTGTCAATAAAATATTTTTTCCTGGCAAAACTTTTCTTGCTTGCTTTTTTTGAAACTTTTTTTTAGGCTTGAAATCGCCATAAGGACACATTTTATGGAAAATATGTACAATTATACTAAAATTGCCAAGTAGAGCATTCGTGATTGCGAAAGGTTGTTTTTTTTAACTTAATAAAGGCGAAACGAATGAAAAAAATTGAAGGGAATTTCATACACATGTTATGTGACAAAAATCACATTTTTTAACTTATGTATTTAATGAACGTCCCAAGAAATCTAGTAGATACTAATAAATGTATTGGTACGTCGTTTTTCGATGCCCGGTTTTTAATAACAAATAAATCGATAAATATTATATTAATAATGGAATTATTACCGTAACATATGGATTATTATTTCCCACCGACTCGGTGTTATTTTCTTAATATTCGGGCACGCTACATCGATAATATTTGACCGCCCAAGATAAATAATACTTTTAACGACATTCTTATGTCAATATAGGTACATAGGTACCTAGTTGTGTTATCCTTGGCATTGATATATTAAACAAAATAATGAAATGTGCAAATTCAAATTACCTACAATCGTTTTTAAAACTTATTTTGACTAAACAGGACCTAAATAAACGTTTCTGAATACGTCAGTAGGTAGGTGTATCATTATACCTATCAAAACTATCAAGATGCCGCGACTCATATAGAAAATATCGAAAACCGGAGTAATTATGACAGATCACACACATGTCATTGTCACTCTCTCTCTTTCCCTCTAAGCCAACTGCACAAAAGAGCGAAGGTTGTTTCATTGGCTTTTATAAACTTTTTTGGACTTTTCTATTGTATCCACTTTTTTATATTGCTATTCACAAATACAATATTTTTTAAACTCATACCATAACATCAGCCTGTTAATGCTCCACTGCAGGGGCTTAGGCCTCCTCTCGGGATGAGGGAGCTTGGAACTTAATTCACCACGCCGATCCACTCCATCGGTGGATCGTAACGACTGCCATCTATTGACAGCAACAGGGACCGACGGCTTAACGTGCTCTCCGAGGCACAGAGTCAGTGATAGTTATGTACATAAATTAGAAAAAAACGTATTGGTACATATGCCCTGGGATTCGAACCACAGCCTTCTAAGCAAGAAGCGGGCTCGCTACCACTCGGCTATCACGACATGTTAAAATAAAACTCATATTACCCTCTGATATTACCTAATATCACTTGCCTTTAAAAGTTTGTAACTTTTTTGTGATGCCTGTTTATATCATAGTTCAAGAGCTAAAAAATATGTGCGATCTAGATCTGACATACGCGCATATTACTATAGTATATTTTAGAGTAAATTTCAATGCCCTCTGATAGTTACCTATTGTTGTGCAAAGTGATTTTGAATTGAACTAGTAGGTATGCCAAGTGAATTTATTTAAGTTTTTTAACTTCCCACTATCCAATTGAAGTTATTGATTTGGGTCTGATTTTCAAAAATCGAGTTTTCATCAGATCTCCACGTTTTGAGGTCCTGGGAAGCCATTCTGACCATTTTCGGCTGGACGTTCGTGTGTGGGTGTGTGTGTTCGGGTGTGTGTATGTAACTTTTTTTGTCGTACGATATCTTAAGAGCGGATTGACTGATTAAGATTCGCGATACGGCGTTTGAAAGGGTACATCGAGACTTAGATTTGATTAGATTTTGTATGCAATCAGTCGATTTGTTCCAAAATATTCAAAAATAAACCTCAAAAAATTTTTTTAAATGTTTTTTTTAAAATAACATTGAGTTTTTTTAACCGATCTACTTGAAACTCTATATACGTTTTTGTACATAAAAAACTACGTCAAGTACCGTCAAAAATATAAAAATCGAATGACGCGTTCAAAAGATATCGTAGTTCACTTTCCGAAAACGTGTTTTTTTGACATAACTTTGATCTATCTGAGATCACTAATTAACTTTAACTAAGATCAATTTGCTAAGATCAATCGACTTTTGGTTTTACACTAAAATTTTATGCTTACAAAATTACATATAATGTCGTAAATTGCATTAAAATCAAACGAAGCGTTCAAAAGATATCTCAGTTCAAATATTTCCAAAATAACATTTTCTTTTATATGTCCCTGATTTCTGAGCTTGAAGAACTCTAAATGTATAGAAATTCTGTTGTTTGGGCTTTGAGAGCTCGGAAAATGAATATTATGATCTCGAAAACTCAAAAACCACGAAAATCGATATTTTGAGTTCGAAGAGCTAAATAGCTTTCTAATTTTTGAGGACTTTGAACCCGAAGATACGGGGAAGTTTTAGGGATGGCCTGCAAGGTCAACCGATTTTTTAATTTAAATTTAGGTATATTTTTAGTTTGTATATTTACCAATTTGAAATATGTAGTTATCCTTCGACTTGGCTATATTCGTAGACCATTATTATTATCAAGACAACCTCCCTCAAAAATTTTAAAAAATTGCTGGTAAAAGTTGTTGAAGCGCTTTAGTTACAGGTTACACAGAACTGTGTTACGCAATAGCGTTTAATATACGAATCGAACGGGAGAAAAATTAATGGGTGTGAAGGGATTGCGCGGGTGCGTGTGCCATCGTCGTCTTCTGTTTCGCCTAGGTATAAAATCACGAATCAGCAATCATTCATACACCCCAAAAATTGTGTTTAGGTGGTTGGCATGTGGTTGGTTGGTTGCCAGTTTGGTTCTTCTTTGCCATTTTTGTTAATTAATAACTGCATAGAAGTATGAAAGGCATAAGATTTATTATCACAGACTATAATAGTTACATTCCTCATATAAGTACCTAATCTACATCAATCTGTAATCTATGCTTTTAGGTAGATCCCGATAATGATTTTGTATGCTTAATAAATAACATTATTAAATCGTTCGTAACAATGCTATTATTAACGGTATCAATATTAATTAATTAATTCGTATGGGTATTATTATTAATTTATTATTTAATTATTCTTATAAATTATGTAGGTATACACGGACTATACACTAGTAATAATATATTTGTGTACACTATACACAAATATATTATTTTCGAACAAGAAAATTTACCATTGGGTTGTGTCGTAATAAAAAATTAAATAAAAATGTACTTACAATATCAATAAGAATAGAAAAGAAAAAAAAACACAATTTTAATTCATGAATCACATTTGAAAAACGAACTCTTTTTTAAATTAAATAACGTGCTAGACGTTCACTCACGCACTGGCCAGCGACAGCCAGCGACAACTGTGAACTGACTGATGAACCATAGATAAAACTGAACTAAATTTAACAATTACAATCATGCGCCTCCGATTTCAGCGTCACTGGTCACTCAATCTACGTTTGCCGGTTTAATTTCAGGATTTATAACATTTTATCGTACAACTGGACAATTCCACTATGGGCCAGCGCGCGTCCAGCGCGTCATTGAGGGCCATAAATACCTGTGATAAATACATTTTCAGACATATATAAAGGTATTTCAGACACATTTTTTTTTTGTTAATTCAAGAGTCAGTTCATCACATGAAAAAGTACAAATATATGGCTGTACACGTTACATGGAGTGACATATAAAAGCTTGAATGTTATAGATATCAGGAGGGTTACTCAATAATGCCATGCCAAAGAATCTTATTATGCATATTGTAACGTCATTCAAAGGGTTGAACATTCAAAATTGTATTCATAAAATTATTAAAAAATTTACAATACATACGTTTAATAAATATATGACTTATTCTAGCTGCAAGTGATTTGAAGGTAGTAATAATTCCAAAGTTTTGACAGCGCCGTTGGGTGTGACGAACGTGAAAAACAACTCGGATTTTTTTTAGATTTTTCCATTCTATAATTGGAAAGTTAAAGACGCGGGGGGTGACATTTTTAGTAGAGATGCACCGAATGTGGGTCCTGCCGAAGTTCGGCTTCGGCCGGATTTTCGGTTTAAGCATGTGCCGAAGCCGAAGTTCGACCGAACTTCGATTTAAATTGACGCGCTTTTATCCGATGAACTTGTCGGTTCGTGTTCGTTCCATCGTCGCATGCCATCAACTTTCGCATGCCATGCTACCCGCGTGCGTCCCACACGTTTTTTTTTTATGTTTTGATGTTTGAATTTTTTTTTGTTAATTTCAATTTTTAAATAATGTGTAGAAATTGATTATTCTTATTCTTTTTACCTTTAAAATACAATACTACATTAGTAAAATGATAACTAAACAAGTGGAACTAAGTATTTAAATGTAGTTATGCTGATAATTGGAGTTATCGAAGTTTGGCCGATATTCGGTAGGTATATCCTGGCTTATTTAACCGAAATTCGGCCGGACACGAAGTTAGGTAAAACCTGCCAAATTTCGGCGGTAGGTACCGAATGTGAACCGAATTTCGGTACAACTCTAATTTTTAGGACTTTAAGAGCGCATATCTCAACAACTTAAATTGAAAAATGTCTTCATATCTAAGTTACAAATACGGCGGCCTAGCCTAAAAAAAATTATCGTATTTTTGCTTCTTCCTTGTATAGCGGTTTATATTGTAGACTACACCGACCTTAATGGCTGTGACGATGGACAAACAGACGGATAGGATGAAATTGTAAGAGGTCCGTTTTTAGTTTTGGTTACGGAACTCTAAACAAGGCTATTTTTAGAGAAATTATAAGACTTTTAGAATTTAACAAAATATATGAAATTTGCTTAGGTAAAAATTTATAGTTTAAAACGTATCTTTTAACAAAGAATGTATAATCAAAATAAATAATAAAAATAAAATAAAGTACAAAATTAAAGTGGGTCCCAATACAAGAAACGTGTTTTTTTTCGCCTTTTTTGGTGATGACCATGATGACTGACATAACTCAGTAGTTGTGATGTATCGGTGGGGAATAATACGATTTATCGATATATCCTTTAAAACGATATCATAATCTAAAATCGACATATTTAAACCGATATATCGAAATTTAAAAAAAAAATCGATATATAGTTGGCATCTCTAGATTTGGGACGAGAAGACAAGGAAGCACGGCGGGAGGCGCAAGCCTGTCGGCCGCGTTGGCCAGCTGTTCGCCGCCACTTTTTGCGCACAACCACATCTGTGAAAAACCTTTAAAGGTTAGGTATATGACAAGAATTCAGGCTGGATATCGTAATTAAGGCTAGAGGTTTTAGATAGAAGTTTTATTTAGGTGTGTTCTCTAATATAAAATAAACTCGAGATTTCAGAAACAACTAATCAACGAGGAATATCATCAATTACAATTTAGCACTAAAATTCAAGAACTGATGACAGGCAAATCTGCGGTGGTCAGTAGGTAATTAGCAGTGAAGAATTATGGGATTTAGTAGGTGATGTAGTCAATAAACAAAGGAATGTAATTGAAAGCTTAAGTATTTTAAATTAGTTTTTATCCACCAGATTATTGGGGATTTTTGGGATTGTTGGTTTTTTTAAATATAACTGAATTTTTTTATGAATTTGTAAAAAACGTAATAACTTTCAAAAACATTATTATCATCCGAATACCAAGACATATCAAAAACCAGAAGTCACAGGAAATAGATATTAGACGAGTATTCGTATATATAAAAATCGGTAATAAACCTACTAGATGAAATATTTTTTTTCTAATGGCAAGTGTTGGAAAGGGACAAACGGACTCACAGGTAGCTATCTCCACATCGATGTATATCTCCAGTTAACTTATTCCTACTAACTCATTTTGCCTCTTTACGACTTACGATTCAAAATAAACCTTATGCGGAACGCAAAAGTTTCGTTTTTGTATTATACATTTCGAGAGTGTACAGTCCAGAACCTACGTTACGTCCGTGGTAGGTACCGGTGGGTACCGGTCAATCTAAGCTAAGGCGCAAGCGCGACCAAGTTCTGGGAAGGACGAGGGGGACAAAGGGGGAGTAGTAAAATAACCTATATCGATCGGTGCGGGCATTAAATCTATAATATTTTATTTTATGCATTTCAATTCATACTGCATACTGACCTGCACAGGCGTGGTTGGTTAGTCTTTGTTGCACTTTGTTGGGTGTGGTCTTTTGTGGGCACAGGATCGAGGGTTGAGCACAGAACAAATTATACTTGGGGTCGTGGGGCGTCGTGTCAAGTGTTAATAAATTATCGGTGTTCTTTGCTGTGCATGTGCATTCCTTATACGTACATTAAATTCCGGTGTTGCTGGTATTATTTAATAAATGTTTTACATTTAGAAGAATATTGTACTTAAGTGATCATGGATTCAAAAAAAGTAGCAAAATGTCCTTCTTTGAAGTATACAGGCAGCGTTGACTACAGGAAAGCACCAAAATCACACAACCCGGTAAGATAAATCCATAATCTAACATTTGCATAAATCTTTCATTTTGAACCAAACATAGAATAATCTTGAATTCACATAACTAATTATAAAATATTTCTATTAAAGTCAATGAGGTTTTAACATGCACTATAGTATTTGTACTAGGGATCGCATCTTTACGTGTGGATTAAGACTAGTGTATTTAAAAAATGTTTAAACGCCACATTTTATGTAGGTAATATGTAGTCTAAAATGGTTATTTAATACTTCTTTCTTTCTTAAGGTTCAGGAATCTAATTTTTCCTAATGCTAGTATGTGCAACTTATTAATTTTATGCTACAATCTCAATGTAAAATAAGTAAGATGTCGGTATAGTACCTACAAAACAATTAATGCAACACAAATGTGTTTTAGTTAGGCTTACCCATTTCCCAGTATGTTTAACCTAAACATAGTACACAGATAGCTTTACAAGGCCCTGGATCAACCGGAGCAATGTGGTCTTTTAAGTATGAAGCCCAGTGTAGATTAAGTTCTGTGCGGTCTATTTATCAAAGTTTAATCTGGAATCTTTTGATTCAAAACATATTTTTAATGTTCTATAAGGCACAAGTCTCAAGGTATTTGTCCTCATAACCACCCCTCTGAGTGTGCTTTTATAAAATTTTGTTCTACGAGATAAAAAACCCAGCCCAGACCAATCTATACTCAACATGTGTCAATTAATCCTAACTAGTATAAAATTGTGTTTCTCTTTTTCTTCACATCGTAATAAAACAATGAAATGATGGGCATCTTTCCAATGCTGCCTGTTTGAATTTGGTGAAGAGAGGTTGATGGTCCATCATTTAAAAAAAAAATATGTTATTTAGGTTAGGTTTTGCATGTCTTAATAGGAAGAGTGAAACAGAGCGAAGCAGAGCAGAGTAACAACGCAACCGGAAACCCTATTTTCTTTTCACATTTCGGTTAACAATATTTATTGCATGAGGTTCTTAAACCTCTTCCCTATAAGCCCAATTAAAAATTTTACACTTTTTGTCAGGCAACATTGTAAAGTGAACTGACATCCAAATGACATAACTTTGTGCAGAGACAGTTGAAGGCTTTGATATTTATATGCCTAGATAGCAAAGACCTAGATAGTGTCACGTTACTTTTGAAGGAAAGATAGATCTCTGGGTTTATGACATAGAAGAAATGAAAAGAAACTTTTATTTGTTTGGGCATTTACCTAGTATGGTGTTAGACACAGATTTGATTATATAGCAGAACTTAATTGCTCTTCAATGAAATTCTTACGAGCTACTGGCCATTGTTAGATGGTTTATCTTCATCTTGCTTCTCAACATCAATTTTATTATGGCTTTTGTATTGAGCGCCACAGTAAGTTTGTCCTTATATTTTTGACACTTTAGATTTCTTTGAACTGCAGCGACATAGTTTCCAAAAACCTGATCGTTATCATCAGTGGTGCTAGATGTCTTATATATTTTGTAATAGTCTATTTTGAAAAAGTGACTCATTGCATAAAACGAGAAACAATTACATAAAACAATTATGAGACTTGTTAAGAATTAATGGTTTTGTAAAAATATAAGGTCAAATAGAAGCTTTTCATTTTTTATTTACAAAGAAATGTTCAATATACTATTAGTAACAGCAACTGGCGTCTCTAGTATTGGAACAAAGTAGCTAGTCCTTGTTTCATCTTTTGCTGTATGTGTGTCATTCTCGACGACTGATTGGCCGAGTGGTTAGAGACCCCAACTGCAGAGCCAAAGGTTGCGGGTTCAATTCCCACCCGGGACAAATATTTGTGTGCAAGTACATGTTTATTTCGTTCCGTGTCTGGGTGCACAATATATATATATATCATTTAAAAAAAAAAGAATATTTAAGTACTTATGTATATCAGTTGTCTAGTAACCCATAACACAAGCATAATAGGGTTAATCAGGGTAAATGGAAACGGTACTAATGTTTCCTATGGTAGGGATAGTGATTTTTGCATTAAAATATATTCGGAATACATGATCAAAATCACCATACCATAGGAAATATTAGTACCATTTCCAATTACCTCTGTTTCCATTTACCGTGATTGACTATACTTGCTTACTTCGGGACTAGATGGTGCTGTGTGGGATGTCCCATGTATTATTATTATTCTTTCTGAGGAACTAGGTCAGCATGCTCATGAAATTTACAGATTATTTACATATTCAAATTTCAGCCAAATATATAACCATTGCGACTGCTTGTTAACAAACATTATGACGAGAACCACATTTTTAGACTACATATTGAAATTCAGTAAATACCTATTCTTCTTCTTTTGGTTAATGGCGTTTTAACATATGTTAATTCTGCCAATGTCTAGTGTATGAGAGTTAAACTATTTTTATTGAAAAATAATAAAAACATAGTACGGCTAATATCTGGGGGCACGGCCGTGCCCCCACCAAGTCGAGCGAAAAAGCGTCACGGCCGTACCATCCTTTTCTCGAAGCAATTCAGACCATTTTCGACCCCCTGTAACTTCGTTGTGGATAAAACTAGAAGACTGAAATTTTCAGTAACCATGCAGGCATATTATATAAGCATATTTTCAAATTTCATTCAATTGGAACCAGTATTTTTAAGAAATTATAACGGGTCAAATTTCTTCATTTTGTCACTCACTCACTCACCGATCATCAAAATTCTAAGGCACTTCTAGCAGACCTAGAAGCTTCAAATTTGGAATATAAGTAGTGTTTGGTGTATGAATCAAGGAAAAACTAAAAAATCTAGAAAAGACCGCAAAAAAAAAATTAAGCCCATACAGCCAAGTCTTCAGTTAAATTTTTCAATATTGGCTTTATTCGTTACGATGTTTTATTACGGCAGTTATTATTATATTGCGTGCGAAGCCGCGAGTTTAAGCTAGTCCCATATAAATATAGGCGCATGGTAGTGCCCCTGCCAAATCGAGCAAAAAATGGGTATTCCCGTCATGAAAACACGTGTATTAAATTATTTATTAATGCAAAAAACGTACCTACGTGCGTATTCGTACTTATTACGAGTGCGTAAGGTTGTATAATATATCTTAGAAAAACTATATACATATAGATATACATATATACAATAAGTAGAAGGTACCGAAAAGGAAAAAAATAGAACTGTCTACAAAATACAAAAAGAAATGAGATCCCATCAAAAACAATACTTATCAAAAAAACCAAGTCTCGCAACTCAGTTGTTCTGCGGTAAAAAGTTGTGAGATCCATGTAATACCAAGTCGGTTATTAATTTATTCGGTTATAAATATATTGAGACTTGCCCATCGCACTAAATAATTGAATTTACACGTGTTTTCAGGCGATGGCCAAGTCTCAATATATTTATAACCGAATAAATTAATAACCGACTTGGTATTACATGGATCTCACAACTTTTTACCGCAGAACAACTGAGTTGCGAGACTTGGTTTTTTTGACAAGTATTGTTTTTGATGGGATGGAGTTTTTTCAAAATGCCACTAGGAACCACGACGTCCCACATGCGCCATTTTGAGAAAAAAATAAACTAAATACCTATAAAATTTTGACATAAGTTCATTTTTCTTACACGACAGCTTTCATGTCCGCTGATTGTTTTTCTTCCATTTTCAATTCAGTGTAGTATACACTAAGTCATGTGAAAGAGGTTAATTAGAAAACATTAAATTTCACAGTGAAACAAAGAGAAGGAAAGTAGAAACACAACAGGAGTAGGTGAGAATAGAGCCATGCGATGATGTAGTGACAAAATAAAATGGACCCACTTTTATATGCTTGTGTGTGTGTCTAAACAGACCACATACTTCTGCTACGCTATACTAACCATGTACCGAGTGTCTCTGTGTGCGTGAATTGTAACTGCGCAGTAGTCAATATTTTTATTCATGTTTGATGATCTTCATCTACAGATGTATATATTCAAAGGTTGAAGAAATAGAGAATAACATGCGGTACCGTTTATGCTGGTTGATGGTTACCATGAAATATAAAACCAATCCATATTTGAATAGAATGATGGGCTTGGGCAAAGCTTTGAATTCTGATGGAAATGATATTCAATTTCATAGAACTCGAAAAGTGACATAATTACATGAATGGAAAAACATAACTAGTCATAAGGGCATTATATATATCCACAAGGGCAAAATTTATTTATCTTCGGGGACACAGGCGGGCGATTAGTCCTCAGTTGTGGAATATTTCGCACGATTCTCCATTTGGTGAATCCCTTCATGGGGTACAGGCCATTTGGCGTCATCTCGAACCTTCTTGTTACCTTGCAAAAGTCTATCAGTTGCCCAATATCAATGTTTGCAAGCTGTTCTTCGTCTATCTTGTCTGTTCCTAGAATTTCCCTTCTGAGTAGTGCATGTATAGAACGCGGGCGGTGTTACTTGCAAAGCTAGTTATTAATATGGTACTCCAAGTGATCACTTATATTTGTATGGTTTTTTTTTAGCATTTACAATGTCTCGGAGCACCACATGTAGATTCATTCAACTATATTCTAGAAGAAGGCTTAGAAATAGCTAGAGCTGATCTAATATCTCCGGAATTTGAGTTACCTACTGGTGAAAAAGTGAAAATAACTATAGATCAAACTGCATTTCTTACCCCTGTTGTTCCTTTTGAAACTGTCGGTGTTAGAAATCACAAAGTCTATCCGACTGAATGTAGACAAAGAGCTGCGACATATAGAGGAGAATTTAAAATTAGGATTACGTTCAATGTCAACGGAAAGTGTATTACGTTGGATCGTTCTTTGGGATATTTACCTGTGATGGTGAAGGTATGTAGACATTTTTAATCATAACTACAGCCGCATTAGCTCATAGTCAGCGGTTTTTCAATCAACTTAACCAAACACATCACGCCACCACATGACCGACAGTCTGCTACCAATATGATTCCAAGACGAAAACCACCTGACTTGAAGCCGTCGAGCTGATGTGGTCATAACCCAATAATTTAACAATAAAATATGATGATTGAATCAAAATTATAGATTAATAAATACTAACATATTGATCCAAGCTATCATTACTGTGTTGCATTTGGGCCGCCAATGTTGTGTTAAATTGACACAAGTTATTTACTTAACATAGCAGTCGGGCCATGCTGTGTCATGTAAAATTTATTGTTTACATTGCATTTTACTTTCCCAGAAAGCTTTGGTGTTGGTAATTTGTGAAAACCATTCTAGAGTTCTAGAATAATATAAGATGCTTGATTCACATTATTTTATACTTAAAAAGATTTTTTTTATGATGGTCCAAATCTAACTTTAGTACATTTTGCAGTTTCTTAAAACCTCACCAAATACGATGTTAGACGGGACAAATAAAGACAGACTAAAATTTAAAAAAACACCTCAGATAAACACCAGAAAAACGCTTAAGAGAAATTCTTTATTTCGAAATCACAGACAAACATTTCAATTTTATTTATTTGTATGAGTAATGAGTAGCGTTTTCGAAAATCATTATTACAAATTCATTTTATGTTTCAGTCAAAACTATGTCATTTAGCTGAAATGTCACCAGAAGAACTTGTGAAGCACAATGAACATGCTAATGAATGGGGTGGATACTTTATTGTTAAGGTAATTTTTATTCTTGTATGTAAAATTTACCATACCATATCAGCCTATTATGCCCCAATGCAGGGTTTAGGCCTCTCGGGATGACGGTCCTTGGAGCTTAATTCGCCATGCTGCTCCAGTGTGAGTTGGTGGATGTTAACGACTGCCATATGTTGATGGTAACCGGTACCGACGGCTTAACGTGTTCGCTGAGATATGGAGTAAGTGATAGTTATGTACTTCTGGGTTTCGAACCATGACCTAAATAAGAAGCGGGCTCACCACCACTCGGCTATCACGACACTGTAAAGTTTGCATGGTATCAAAATCTAAACAGAGGTTAAGTAGTGCTGTAATTCAGTGCCAATAAACTGTTGCACAAGTGTTTGTACTTTAAATTATATTCATCTAATGTATATGCTAAAAATGGTGAATTGTGCTATAAAATTTGTATAAAAGTAGATGCGAAAAAGATACAAAAAAAATTACTCAGGTTGATTCATTTTCACTTGTATATTGTTATAATTATGCTAAAGCCAATATATTTTTATTTGTGAGTAAAATGTGTTTTTAGGTTCACAACTAGATCTCTCTTTACATTTTGATACTGATATGATAATTTCTTATGTACCTTTAATAAAAAATATAATTGTTTTAAATAAAATAGTAATTTTTAGGGTCTCTTTTTAAGATAAATAATGAAAGGAACTCCTTACAGGATCATTGGTGTCTGTTTGTCTGTCACAGCCTATTTCGGACTACTATACCATACTATATAATATACTATACTATATACTAGAATCTACTGGTTCAGAAAATAGTTGAATTCGGTACATATCAGTATTTAGTTGTAAATAAATGATATTCCATTTTGGGAGCAAACTAGAAAGTTTAAAATAAAACTTTCCGAACTACTGACCTCCGAAACTATTGAGCTTTAAATTAAAAAAAAAAAATGGAATATAGTGCCTCAGAGTTTACAGAAAAACCTAAACGAAAATCTTGCATCTTTAAATTCCTGTAGGAAATGGAAAATTTTCATAAAGAGAAAGTGCGTAGCTATAAAATGTATTGCTTAATTTTACTGAGAACTAATAAGTACAATTGGTCACTTGTTAAAGTGGTTCCTATTCCTATGGTAATCTATTTACACAAAGGAGTTGGATTCAGCTTCAGCCTTAAATTCGATTTAGATTTAAAAAAAATTAAAAATACATACTAGTTGGTGTGATGGTTTATAGTACGGAACTCTTTCACATGACTCCGGCTCGCACTTGACCGTTTTTAAAATGTAGAACAATCGTAATAAGAAAATTGTATACTAAAGTAACTGTTATTTTCAATGCATTTGCTATTAATATGGTTTTTATATCGAAACTTGTACCGTAATGTTGTATTTTACAGTACTAGGCCTTTTTATTTTCCACCAATTACAAACGAGCATTCTGTTTGTAACGCATGTGTAAACCGCGAAAAGCAACCCGCTCGTACACTTAGCTCCCGCCATTATTACATTTGAAGTATCTACCTAATTTTAATCACAAATGTATTGAAAAACGTCATGCTCGCACTCAGTAAACTAGCCATCATAGTCATCGGTTTATTATAAGCACTCGGCTTCGCCTCGTGCCTATAAACATCTCGACTATAATATGCAGCTTACCGTATTTGCATCATAATGTATTATTATTAACTTAATTATTAATGCCTTTATATAAATTTAAAAAAAAATTCCAGGGGCATGAACGTATAGCAAGAATGTTGTTAGTACAACGGCGAAATTATCCTGTAGCCATTAAGAGGCCAGGGTGGCGTATGAGAGGAAATTTTTTCTCAGATTGTGGTGTATCAGTGAGATGCGTTCGTCCTGACCAAACTACCACAGTAAGTGACTACAAAGAAATACATTTGGTTTAAATCTTACCAGCGCTCAGACATAACAGAATGATGGGATCCCATGGGACCTTTGACTCTATAGCACTGTGTCATCAATAATTTCGTTCGCACCGTCGACATCCCACTGCGCCAGCACTTTCCATCTCATGGCGCGGTTCAAGTATTACGGAGCTTCAGCCATTTTTAACCCCACTCCACCACTTGTCAGCGAAAGTATGCAAAGCAACCCCCCACCCCTCCTTTATGCGCATATGTAAGCATTTTGTACAATATTTACACAATTTGTTACTCCTTGATTAACAGTCAAATATCATTAATGAAACAAACAATTTACACGGGAGATTTATTTATCATGTTTTATTTTAAAATGTATAATAATTTATTTATATGAATAGAGAATCCTCTGTCCTCGGTCCCTTGAATCCATGATTCTAAGTTGTTGATGATACTGAATGTTTAATGTTGTGTGTTTGCTCACTATACTTTCTCTGTTGACATAATCCCCGTTCGAATCACCCATCCATGTCATCAAAAATAAGCAAAGTAAACGCCCACACATCCCTTTTGATGCTTACTTAAAACTGAATGACTCCAATGTTGCATGCATTTGTCATATACATGACTTCCGTTCTTCTTGAGTACTATTGTTTAAAAACACTGTTGTATAATCTTTTCCCTTTGTAATATTATTTATTTTTGTTGTGACCTATTTCATGATCTATTTTTTCAGACCAATGTTCTACATTTTCTCACAAATGGAACCTGCAAGCTTATGTTCTCACATCAAAAGACTATGTATTACGCACCGTTTATTTTAATTATGAAGTGCCTTGTCGATTATGTGGATCACTACATATACAGGATTTTATTACACGGAAAGAAGAATGATCTTTATTATGTGAAGTAAGCACGTTTAGCATGTTAAAATTACAGAACAATGAAAAGGACAATAGAAGTGCTGTCAAGCTCAATTTGTATTATAATAATACTAATACTTGGGACCCACACAGCGCCATCTAGCCCCAAACTAAACAAAGCTTGTATCATAGGTACCAGACAACTGTGATATACATACATAAATACTCTTCATAATATATAGGTATTTTACACGCAGACGCGGAACAAATAGAAATGTTCGTGCACATGTATATTTGTCGCGGGCGGGAATCAAACCGACTTTTGGCTCCGCAGTTAGGTCTGTAACCAGTTAGCAAATCGGTCAGTCAAAAAATCTATGTCGCTGTTTTGACTTCTGCTTTGTTTTACTGTTATTTTTACATACATGATGACCGGTTGGCCAAGTGGTTAGAGACCCTAACTGCGGAGCCATGGGTCACAGGTTTGATTCCCGCCCGGGACAAATATTTGTGGGCATGAACATGTCTATTTGTTCCGTGTCTGGGTGTAAAAAAAATAAAAATATCTATACAGGATAAAATTTTAATAACCATCCAAAAAATTCTAGATATTAGGTATCACCGACAGAAATTTGAGACCAAGATAGCACAATCTGCTAGACTAGCGTGCGGCGGCCGTGAATGGTTAATACACATATTTGTTTTTTCAGGAAAGGTATATTTCACTATCGAACGATACTAAAAGGAAACACGACGGCCATCGGTTTTTTTTACTAAAGATTGTTATATTAAAATTTGGTTGGTTGTTAAAATTTCATTCTGTATATTGTAAATGTTATAAAGATTATTTAAGTATTTATATCAGTTGTCTGGTATCCATAGTACAAGCTTTGCTTAGTTTAGAACTAGATGGCGCTGTGTGGGATGTCAGATATTATTATTATTATAATACATTTAATACATGCACTCACGTTATGCTAATGGCCTAATGGGCAATGACCAAAAATTTTGACATTACATTCAATACCTATTAGTATAGACAATATGGAGAATTTATAAATTTTATGTATGGATTGCCAATGAATAATCGGTTGTTAAAAAATGGCAGCCGGTGATGTCACTCTACTAATTATAGCTAAGATATCCTACGTAGACTGTAGACCACTGCATGTTGTAGTGACTTCACATTAATGTTTCATGTTTCTTTTTATATGTCTGTTATTAGGATTCAAATTTATTTATATATATTCTGTTGAATAAGGACACCTATTACATTATAACATTATTGTAATTTTCATAGGGTCCTCTATTTAATTTTTTTTTAAATAGAAAAAAAAAACCATATTACTTGCTCATAATATAGATTATTATAGTTGAAAGAATTTGTAAAATAAGTCAGTTATTTTAACAAACAAAGAAACAAACAAGAAATCAAATCTTTCCTCATTATTATTAGTCTTGATACAGAAAACTATAAAATTTTTACATTACAAAAAAATATATATTTTGAAATATGGTGGTTATTATGTTCAAGTAAGTCAAATTATAAAATTAAGAAATAAAACTGAATTTTTACCATTTCCCATATAAATAAACTTAATTTCTATTTCTACATGGGTGGAGCCTTGGGCCAATACTAGTCTAAGAATATTTCCATGAAATTCCATTTTTTACATTCCATGAAAATGGTAATTCTGAATGCTTTTGATAAAAAACATACAGCAATATGATTGCGCTACAATATTTAGTAAATAGATTTTATTTGTAGGAATTGAAACTACAAAAACAAAAATTATATTCTCCCTTTTATTTTACTTACAAACTAAAATCTTTCTTAATTCAACAGTTGCATAGAAAACATGCTACGTGAGCTGCATGAAGAAGGGTTACACACTTCAATTGAATGTCGCAGATATATTGGAAAGATGTTCAGACAAAAATTGAACGAAATCCCACCGTGGTGCACAGATTTACAAGCGGCAGATTTTCTATTAGAACGATGTGTACTCATACATCTCAACGATAACACAGATAAATTCAACGCTTTAGTTTTCATGGCGCAGAAACTATATGATATGGTTCAGAATAAATGTAAGGTAAGAATAACCGATATATGAACATTTTCATTCAATTCCATCAGCCCTTTGTATACCTCACTGCAGGGGTTTAGGCCTCCCCTCGAAATGGGGGCTTGGAGCTAAAATCCACCACGCTGCTCCACTGCGGATTGGGGATTGTAACGACCGCCTTCTATTGACAGCGCCCGGGACCGACTGCTTAACGTGCTCTCCGAGGTACGGAGTCAGTGATAGTTATGTACTTAAGCCAGAAAAACTCATTGGTACACGCCCGGATTCAAACCATAGCCCTATGGGGCCTTATAAATTCGAGACAGGTTCGTTGCGCTTTGGGCTATCACGACACTATGAACACACTATACGACACTATATGAACATTGATATACCAATATGCAATTGATGCAACTATAGTGGTCAAGTAGCTAACATGGGCTATATTTTACTTTCAAAACAGCTCCGCCTGCAGCTTTGTTCGCTTGGACTACACAGTTGTTCTGAGACCGCTATAATTTTTTGCATACATATAGTTTATAAGCTGAAGACTGACTTAGGCTACATTTTAGCTCAGAAAAAGGGGTTACTGGTGCAATTGCGTAGTCCAAGCGAATGGAGCCGTTTTATAAAATCAAACAATTTTTTTACAGGTTGAAGGTGCTGATTCGGTTATGAACCAGGAACTATTAGTTGGTGGTCACTTGTATCTGCAAGTGCTTAAAGAGAGATTACAATCCTTGTTAATGGTGCTTAAGAGTAATATGATAAAAAAATGTCGTGCAGCACAGAAATTCGTATTTTCTGAAGTAAGTAACATTGAAAAAATAAAAAAAATTTACATAAATTATAAACCATTTCTTATCGCTAGTTGCTGAGAATTCCCTTTTAGGTATAATATAATGTCTGTGTTAGGGAATCTGATTCTTTGTTACATAAATTAAGGTATTTAAGTATAACAAAAATGTAAAAAATGCAAATAAATAAAATATAAATATAAAAGATAGTATGAATTTAAAAATAGATAAATAATACAGTAATATGCTCAATTATACATGTTAAATGTGTGTTATGTGTATGTGAGAGTGTGGTAGGGTGTTTGTGTTTGTGTGAGGTGTGTGTGTGTGTGTGTGTGTGTGTGTGTGTGTGTGTGTGTGTGTGTGTGTGTAAGGTGGGTGTGTGTGTGTGTGTAAGGTGGGTGTGTGCGTGTGTACAAAGTGAGTGTTTGTTGGGTAAGCTGTGTTCAAAGTGTATATAGCCATATGCTTAATGTGTATCATCATGGTGCATCACATTGAAAAGACAGATAAGAGTTTACCTAAACGAAAGCCCGGCTGGCACCATTATTTTAATTATTTTTTATTATAGATTATTCGTTCAATTTAACTTTTCTTAGTGGTCGTTTTTATTTTTATTATTTATAATGTATGTGAATCGAAATCCCACACTTTAAAATGTTAAACGGTAAATTGTAAATAATAATAATAATCTTTATTGCCAATCAAAGTTACAGTTATATTTAAAAACAAAATCAAAGGAACATACAAAAAACCTAATGCTACAGTGAAAGACTACCGGCACCTAAATTAGGACAGTCTGTATTATAGGTACCAGCACCGCTATCCTGATCTCCGGATTAAACATGGTTACAGTTTTTAGGACAATCATAAATTTAAAAATGGAAATGATAACACAAAAATCAAAAGTATACAACAAATGTGTGCAACAAAAGTATACATAGTATAATGCAAATTTAAGTAAAATGATACGAAAATCAATATATGTATATATGAGGAGTACCGTGCTTCGGAGGGCACGTTAAGCAGTCGGTCCCGGACGCTGTCAATAGATGGCGGTCGTTACAGTTCCCAACCCGCAGTGGAGCAGCGTGGTGGATTTAAGCTCCAAGCCCCCTTCTACACCCTGGGGGAGGCCTAAGCCCCTGCAGTGGGGTAAAAATGGGCTGATGATGGTGATGATGATGATGATGGGTATGCAATATATATTTAAAGGATTGAAGTGTAAGGAAAGTGTGTAAGGCTGTGTGAACGTTTGTCATTTATGTCAAAATAAATCATTCGTGAGAGCTTGTACTTACAATGCTCGTAACAACTCTTCTTGTACGATGTAATAATATTATCTGGAACATCCCCACACAGCGTCATCTATTCCCAAAGTAAGCAAATATTATGCTTGTATTATCGGGTACTAGACGACTGGTATACATACTTAAATATTCTTTTTTATGTATATAACATACACATATATAGATATTTTTTACACTCAGACACGGCACAAATAGACATGTTCGTCAATATTCGTCCCAGGCTGGAATTGAACCCGTGATCCTGGGCTCCACTCCAGTCGCTAACCATTCGGCCAATCGGTCAGTCTAACCTGTCGTGTACAAAATGTGTAGTTTTTTTTTTAATGAATTGTTAAAGCGGCTATAACTACCTATCTCACGCGGTATTTTTATAAGAAAAAGGAACCTTTATAGGATTCGTTGTTTGCTTGTATGTCTGTCTGTCAAGACCTTATTTTTCAGGAACATGTGGATGTATTAAGTTAAAATTAATATTAAATAAAGCTGTAAAAAATATCAAGCTTCTAAGACAATAAAAAAAATTTAAAAAAAATAGGGCCATTTGTGTTGCATATCTTGACGCCGCCATGTAAATCAAAACCTATAGAGTAATTCCCATAGACCTAGGAATCATGAAATTTGGCAAGAAGCAAGGTTTACAGCACGATTACAAATCGTGTCAAACTTTATGGCGGATCTGAATAAAACGCTTTAAGCGTGCTTGCGCAGGTACAGTCCTACCCCTCGCTCCACTGCGTCCCGCTACACATAAAACTGGTTACTGCGACGCAACTTGTGCCTAATTTCGGATTCGCCATAAAGTTTGATTGTAACTTGTAGTTGTATCACGTTCAAAATTTAAAAAAAATAATTGAAATATGCGTTTACGTGCTATTACGTGCATGTACCGATAAATACGTCAATGCGTTTTTAACTGTATGGAACCCTCAAAGCGCGAGTCCGATTCTTTTGCCCGATTTATTTTATAATATTGCACTGAACGGGTAGCTACGCGCAACTTGTTCATCCAGAGATCGTATTATCTTAGCGAACTAAAGAAGACGAGTCAATTGACTAGTATTATGTGATCCATCTTCTGGGCTAATAATATACTAATATATAAATCATTTTCAACAGCGAGAGTTGATATTATTGATGCGTAGTTGTGGAAGTTTGGAGCGGCGTATGGAAACTTTTTTGGCGACCGGGAACGCACCCTCTAACAATGTGACGTTGGCCCAATACAAAGGGTTGAGCATAATGGCTGAAAATATCAATAGGATGAGATACATGTCGCATTTTAAGTGAGTTATATATTTTTTTTAATATACTGTTTAATTAAAAATAATATATACAGTATTTTTCAAATCAGCATAATATAGTATATAAAGATAGGTACTATACCTATCTTTTAATATATGTCATTAACATCTGTACAGATCAATACACCGTGGCTCCTTTTTTATGGAAATGAGAACGACCGATGTTCGTCAACTGCTACCGGACGCTTGGGGCTTCGTTTGTCCTGTACATACGCCAGATGGCGCACCCTGCGGTTTACTAAATCACCTCACCATGAGCACACAGGTCTGTATGCTAATTATTAGAAACTAGCGACCGCCCGCGTTTGGGCCGGTCACATTTACCGTAGAACCGATAACTGATGGGGTAGGCGAGTTCTCGAGTGAAGGCCACATACCGGGAAGCGAAGCGTTGGACGCCCCCCGGTCAGGTAGATAGATGATCTGAAGCACCATACCAGGGGTAGTTGGGTGCGGAAGGCGGAAAAACGGGTGTGGTGACGAGCCTTGGAAGAGGCCTATATTCTGCAGTGGAGAGATACTGGCTGATGACGATGATGATCACCCACGGCTCTGTTCATTCTTACCAGCACTTTGAACTTTATCTGAGTACATTTTTAATTTTTTTTTGTACAGCTATCGTATTTTGTTAGTAATTTTGTTTTATCTCCCAACGAAAATGCGAGAAAATACAAAGTAAAAACGATAAACATGGCTAACTCAGTAGAAAATACAACAGTTGCACACTGCCATTAAGAGTTTACTAGTTAGCCTAACTCCAAGAATCCTAACTCCATGATTACTCAGTAAATATTTGTTGTATTGAATTTTAAATAAGGTCAATCCAGGGAAGAGCGGCATAGTTTTCTTACATTTGCAAACAAATTCAGTTGACATGTAAACTACATTGTTTTTTTAAATAAAATTAATGCAGAATGTAATGTAACTTAACAACTATTGTAAATATAGTATGCAACACGACAGAAACCTATTATTTATTCGCAAAAATGAGAAGTTAATGCAAAATGTCCGCATAGACGTTCTTACCCGCCTGTCAGGTAAGAGCGTCATATTTTGCTTTTTGGGGCATCCAACAAGAAAGGTATATTCTGGTATTTTTTAAATAAATTACTATTTGGCAAACTGCAAAATGAGCTTTGAAAACTCAAGAATACAGTTCAGATTTGAGTGTAATATTATTATTTTTGATTTGCGTGTAAGAGCGGCATATAAATTACGGCCAGGTGTGAGCAACCATAGCTCATACATAATTATTTATAAATGAAATAACATGTTTCAGTCTCTTATTTTAATATTTTTAAATTCAATTTAAAAATCTTAAAGAACACAAAGTACTTATTCAACTAATATTAAGGAAATACAAATACGAGGCATGTTTTTTAAGTAAGTACCGTTTTGGAATTAAAAAAAGACGTGCAAAGATATGGCAATAATTTAATTTTTACATGAAAGCCTGTACCTTAATCTACTTTTCTACATAATTTCCGTGAATATTGAGGCACTTGTCATAACGTGGCACCAGTTTTTGAATACCCTCCTCATAAAATTCTGCCGCCTGACAACCACGGTATCACAACTGTTTTGACTTCGTTATCGTCTTGAAGACGCTGACCGCCCAGGTGTTTCTTCAAGTGCAGGAACAAATGGTAGTCGCTGGGCGCCAGATCAGGGCTGTATGGAGGCTGATCTAGAGTTTCCCATTGAAAATCTTCATTAAGGACCAAAGGACGCCCACTCCGTTCTTCATCATGCACATTTGTGCAGCCATCTTTAAATGCTCTCACCCATTTCCTTACCATTCCATCACTCATAATGTTTTGTCCGTAAACTTCACAGATCTCACGATGAATATCGATCGATTTTACGCCTTTAGCACTAAGAAATCTTATAACAGCCCGTACTTCACAATCGGCGGGACTCACGATTGTCGGAGGCATCTTAAATACTCAGTAAACAACGCATAACAATGAAGAATCAGACTGTAATGGCGTCAGTGCGTAGACAAGAGATGTAGGTAACCAGTGCGTATGCGCGGAACGCCGACCGTAGCGCTGCGGCGGCGGAATCGCAAAACGGTACTTACTTAAAAAACATGCCTCGTACTTAGGTACTTATGTATAAAAATCTATCACCGTTTAATAAATACAAAGCAATAGGTACTACAAGGCTACTCAAATGGCCCGAATCACTTGTTATTGACAGATGGACTGGTGTTCCATCAATAATCCTACAAAATTATAATAATCACATCATGTTGAAGTTTCTATGGAACAGCACATCTTTTCGCGATTTCAACATTGGTCCCACAGCAAAAGTTGTTCATATTTATGAGTAGTTACACCCCCTTTCGTCCTGTAAAGTAGTCCTGGCCCACCGTGTATAGTAATATATCTACATCCATTAAACTGCAGTAATAAGTAGTTTGCCCCAGCGTTCAATGTTCTTAACATGACAATTGAATTTTTTAAAGAAATATCTTATTAGGAATCATAAGTAATTATTAATCATTTGTTATACTCAATTTAAAACATCTACAAACATTGGCAAGTAATTTCATAAAACAAATAAAATTAACACTAGAGCAATACATGTTTGTAACCTCTGACAATGTGGTAAGAACGTCATATGCCGCTCTTCCCTTATTGTATATGCCGCTCTTACCAGATTTTAACAGAATTAAAGTTAGAATTTATAATCCATTGTGATCCTATAAATATTGCATTAAGGGGCTTAGAAATATTGTATTTCAAAAGAATATCTTCTAATAAACACTACTTTCATGAAACAATGCTGTAATATCACATTTTAAATGTGTTAAAAATTTGATTTTTTTCGCTTGGCGGTTGACAGTGTAACTTGTAGAACTATGAAAATTTTTGATTCACATTTGTCATAGACAAACATTAACTACACGGCGCCCTCTGTTATTAGTTTTCATAATCATGTTAATATGAATTGTTTCATAGATGTCGTTCTAAAAAATCTTTAATATTTCATAAATTACGGGCTGTAGACGCTCTTCCCACATAGACGCTCTTCCCTGGACTGACCTTAAGCACCGTTTATCTCTTTCGTGATACGTGGTTTCGGAAACTTGTCGATTTTATGCGTATTTGAAGCAACTTCAGACTTAAATATCTTATTGAAAGCTTCCATTCCATCAGCGCATGTTATTCCACTGCAGGGGTATAGGCCTCCCCTACTTGGAGCTTAAATCCACCACGCTGCTTCAATGTTGGTTTGTAACGACCGCCATCTATAGACAGCAATCGGGACCGACTGCTTAACGTGCTCTTCGAGGCACGGGCTGCACAAGGCACAACTGAAAGCTTACAATAGTTTTATAATTTCGAGCTATTAGCTAAATAACGTAGATTCAAAATAAATTCATATCAAGTTGTTATTCTAAATATTTTTTTCACAATCGTGGAACTCGTGAAAGCCGTTTCGTTTGATTTGGTGATAGAAATTTTCAGTCCCGTTATGTCTATCGCAACTTACCTATTTACCGAACGATTACGTTAGATGAAACAACATACGTTCACGCTGGCCGCGCTTTTGAATTCGGTGCCTTGCAGTGAGGCCCCTTAACAGCGAGCGAAGAAACCTCAGAAATGATTACAATCACCGCACCATTCCAAACTTTCATAAAAAAAATGTTAAGATATTTTACAAAACGTAATAGAAAAAAACTGCACGTAAATTTAGTTCATTCAGGCACCTTATGAAGATGTAAAATTTTTATGACTTTTTTTTTCAGGTGACTCCACGGCCGGATACTAAACAAATAGAGAATTTTGCATCAGTGCTCGAGGGATGTGGTAAGTTTTACAACAGCAAATAAACTTTATTGTAGACAAAAACAATATAAATTAATTTATATAAGAATAGTAGGCACATAGTTGGCGGCCTTATCCCTAGGTAAGCGATTTGTAAAGCATATTATAAGTATACTAGCTGGTACCGCGCCTTCGTCTGCGTGGACTTAAATCTATTTCAGCCGGTTATAAAAAAACTCAACATTCCTTTGCTGCCTGTCTGTTCGTTAGTATTATTAAACAATTTACACGATTGTTTTAGTGTTTGATGTCGTAATAGGCAGCGAACCTGTTCGAAGTTTAGAAGACCGTGCAAATCTGGGCGTATACCAATTAGTTTTTTTTGGCTTAAGTACATAACTGTCATCAACAGATGGCAGTCGTTAAAGTTCACCAATCCATACTGGAGCTGCGTGGTGGATTAAGCTCCAAGTCCCCTCACTCTAAGGGGAGGCCTAAGCCCCTGCAGTGAGGCATAATGGCATGTAATAGAATTGGATAGGTTATAGACTTGATTCGACAACGACCTACATAAGCTCGCTCATTTATATTAAGCACGCTTCCCCGCGACACACGCGCGCTACGTCTATGACGCGGAGTTGCGGCGCAACTACGCGTGAATTTAAAAAAATAATACTTTTAGTTCTGTAGGCCGATTTTAATGAAATAAACACTGAATGTTACTCAAAATAAAGCTTCACATAAAAGTAATTTAACTTAATACGCACTAGCTTTACAGTCAATATCTACATTTAAATATTTACTGCATATTTATGTATGAAAACAAATTGTTAAATCAGAAAGAACAGATAATAGTTTTGGTACATTCTAATTGTTATTTAAAATTAACTATTAGATATTTTAACACCCAAATACGTAAGAAATAGATATGTTCATACACATAAATATTTGAACAGACCGGGAATCGAACCCGCTACCTTTCGGCCTGCAGTTGGCGTCTCCGACACTATACCGATCGGTCAGTAATAAATGAATTTATTAATCTCTTACAGGAATGGACCCAATACGTTCTGTACGCGATACCCCTTTATCACGCGACGTTTATAAATATCCAGTTTTCGTAGATGGACAACTACTTGGGTATTTTGAAGAGGACATTGTTGATAGAGGATGTGCTTACTTAAGGACATTGAAAATAAAAGGAGAGGGCATACCTATTACGACTGAGATTGTTGTTATACCAAAGAAAAAGGTATGTTTTGAAATGCTATTTGGGAGGGTTTTTGTCTCAAAAAGTGAAAATGGAGGTGAAGGGCTGTCTATCGAGTATTTAAAAATACATATCAAAATATTTTTCTGGGGTTATTAAGATAAGTTACAATAAAAGTTAAAAAAACTCATACGTTACTCGGAAACCAAACCCGAACATTTTCATTGAAAAAACTGAAGTTTTTTTAGTTTGGGAATGGCAAAGACAAAAATCAAATTAATTCCGCATAGAGAACGCAAATTGTTTTTTGGCTAAAAGGCATTGCTTTTCATAAAGTAACTTGTGTGTTAAAATTTTGATTAAAACTTTTTGATTAAAATTTTGAAAAATAGGTCATTGTCCTTGGCCTGAGGTGGGGATGAGTTATAGTCTGGGTACTGTAGAGCGTATTACAACCGTAAGCTGTTAACAATTAATCCATTTCATTTGTTCAAGAACATCACACATTGTAGAATGAGACAGGAAAGGTGTAGATAGGATCCTAGATGATTGGAAGACACACTTCAGCTAAACAACGAACCGTTTCTCACAATACGCTAGTTGACTATTTTTTTTTAAATTATTTTGTATGAAAGACATTTCGAAATGTATCATAACAGTGAAAGAATATAAAAAAATGAATATTGACAAAGTTATGAGTGTTTAAAATATCCTATAAGACATAGTACTGAAAAACCGAGGGCAATACGTCACAGTATACCTATGTGTAACGTCAGACAATTTAAAATAATGTTAAATATCCTTTTCAAATAAAAGAGACAGAGATAAAATTTTAAAAGCTTTGAATTTCCATACTGTTTAGTCGAATATAATTTTGTTTATAAATTATGTTATCGTATAATGTAAAGATTTGTAATTGGCATAATAAGATGTATTATTTAATGATTTTATGTTGAATTAAAAAATAATGCTGCGAATCTTCCAAATAAAATAAAAAAAATAAAGTCTATTTTTATATTTTCTTGATAAATATACCAAGTAGTAGTCAAATACCATGTTGTTTACGTTTACAGTTCATCGAATCTTAGATTCTATCTAAGTCTGTGGTGTTTTTTTTTTATATTTGTTACACGATGAAATGTTACAAATTATTTGTCACATCTCTGTTCACAATGGCTCAAACCATAAATTTTTCACAGGTTTGCGCTCAGTATCCAGGTGTATTTATTTTCACAACAGAAGCTCGCATGATGAGACCGGTAATAAACTTATCTTTAAATCAGTTAGAGATGATTGGCACTATGGAGCAGTTGTATTTGGACATAGCCGTATCACCAGAAGAAATATATAAAGGTATTCAATTAACCCAGGGACAGTTCCATTCAAACTTTTGGGCGGATGTGAACATAGGCACAAGTCGCGTCGCAGTAACTAGTTTTAGGTGTAGCGGGACGCAGTGGAGCGAGGTGTATATTACTGTATCTGCGCAAGCACGCGTATAGCGTTGTATTCCGATCCGCCATAAAGTTTGAGGCGAACTATACTACGCATTAACCTATTTGGGTTAGGTCCAAGGTCACAAGCAATTTGATTGACGGAGACAATTGATAATGATTGATGACAAATTAATAGGTTAAACATATTTGTTTCGTAGATAAACTGTTTTTTGTCAGGTTTGACCTATTTTGTGAAACTTCACTCTGCATTACTTTTCCTCACCGTAACCACTATATTCCCTATACATTTAATCATGGTTTTGTCTATTTAAATGTAAAAATTTCATTAATATATGTTTTTTAAATGAAGTGATAATTTTGTTAGTTTAGCATGACTATATAAGAAATGTATATTTTGTAGATTGATTTTGCCTGAGGATATAATTCTAATATTATAAATTCTTTTTAGGTCGTACAACTCACTTGGAACTGTCAAAGTCGGCCTTTCTGAGTAATCTGGCTCAATTGGTTCCGATGCCAGATTGCAACCAATCGCCTAGGTAAATAGTTTATATTGTATTTGGTTGATAGCAACAGCGCCTGCGTTAGTTTTGAACCTCGGACAAGCTCGCATGTGTTCAGATAAAATTTATTGACGGAATGGATTGGCCGAGTAGGTAAGAGAACCTAACTGCAGAACCAAAGGTCGCAGGCTCGATTCTCACCCTGGACAAATATTTGTGTGCATGAACCTGTCCATTTGTTCCATGCCTGGGTGTAAAATAACTATGAACATATATGCATATATTATAAAAAATATTGTATTATATATATCAGTTGTCTAGTATCCGTAATACAAGCTTTGCTTAGTTCGAGACTAGATAGCCCTATGTGAGATATCTGAAGTACTATTATTATTATTTATTATTATATCTTTTGAAATGTGTTTTCATCACCACTTACTAAAATGTTTAAATGTAGCCTATCAGTATTTCTAAGATATACTTATGTAACACTCGTATATAAAATGTTATTTTAATTGAAATTTTTTTTTTCATATAAACATTGAGCCCCCTTTTCATTCCTTGAGAAGGATGCTATTTTCAAAATGTTAAAACATGTTTTGATTATTTGTTCAGTTAATTGATTACTTGTTCAAGGCTTCAAGCTAATACGCGTTTTGTTTATATTTATTTAATGCAGCTTTTAACACACTTTTTCACCCTCTTAGAGTCGAATTTTACGCTTTCTCGTTGTTTAAAGTTACTACATCCAGCAGTTCAGATTGTACATTGATTGGTAGTTAGTCAGTTTTTTCTTACCGATTTTCCCATTTATTGCATCACATATACTTTTTTTTATTACCGATACGAGCTGTTTGAAAAGCTTGCCCATTTGTCGAAGACATGAAGTTATAAACGGTGAAATAGAATATAATTAATATACTTTTTAATTGAAGTAACTACTAATTATTGTAAAGATATGTTTTTGTCCTTGCTAATAAGATTATTGTTGTTATTATTGAGCATGAACGTTCATCTAAAATAATATTTTAATAATAATATTTGGGACATCCCACATAGCACCATCTAGTCCTAAAGTAAGCAGTTATTATGCTTGTATTATGGGGTACTAGACAACTGATATACATACTTAAATATTCTTATTTTTATTATATACCTATGCATATATAGATAATTTTACACCCAGCCACGGAACAAATAGATATATCCATGTACACAAATATTTGTCCCGGGTGGGAATCGAATCCGCGACCCTTGGCTCCGCAGTTAGGGTTTCTTAACTACTCTGCCAACCGGTCAGTCAAATCAATATATATAATCAATTTATATACCATAACTACAAAAAATGTGAACTAGAAAAATACGCCATAGACCAATAGTACACTATTTGACGCTTTGGCATAGCACTATGAAATCGAATAGTGAGACGCGCTTTAATACGATTTTGTAATCACATTGCATGTGTTAAGTAACAAAATCCATGAGTCTGTGAATTTTGGTTAGGTTTTCGATTGTTTTGAAGTACAAGGCGTGGTATCTTGATAATTTTGGCATCCCACTTATTTAGTAATAAGTACCGAACTCTTAATGAAACATATAAATCAATAACCTATTCAATTAAAAAAATAACGAGAATTTCTAAATAAAAAAAATAACGTTTTGGTATTAGTATTAACAACACAATGCAAAAATAACAAAAAGAAAATATTACTTTTGTTGTCATTATTTTTAAGTTTTCATAGTTAAAATCGTTTAATTTTATTTATTTAATATTCATCCATTTCACATAATCTCGCAGTTACTTCAATTATTGATTTTCCCAAATGAATTTTTGCATATTCATGCGATTCGCTTATTTATTATAATTAGTACTTAAGTTGTTATAAAATAATAATAATGTATACACTACAACAAAATAATAATAACATATACATTACAACAACGTCTACACTCCAAACTAAGCATTAGCTTGTGTTTTGGGTACCAAGCGAAGACACCACATACATATAATATCCAAGACCCGGTGCCAGTATCAATATTCATCATATAAATACTGACCCGACCCGGGATTCGAACTCGGGACCTCCAGCTTCGTAGGCAGAGTCGCTACCACCTACGTTAAGCGGCCGTCATGAAAGCTTTCTAATGATTTCACAGGAACATGTACCAATGTCAAATGAGTAAACAAACCATGGGTACGCCTATACACACATGGTCTACAAATGCAGAGACCAAGCACTATAGACTTCAGACACCAGCGACTCCACTGTTCAGGCCAACTCATTATGATAACATTGGCTTGGATGACTATCCTTGTGGGACCAATGCTATTGTTGCTGTTGTTTCGTATACGGTAAGTGACACCTGGATGATTTACTTTAATAGCCGGTGAAACAGAACAAAACGGATATATTTACTACACGCGTCTTATCGGTCAGCGGCACGGTGACTAGCTCTAACGATCGTGTCGCTCTAGTTTTTGTATAATATATATATATAATAATAACAAGAAATTAGTCATTATTTTGAGACAATTTTTTTAAAGATTTTTTTTCTGTTTGTCCTATACGCTTATCAGTATCAATATGGATCCACTATTAAAAAAAAACATAGTACAAATACAGAGTGTGATTGGAGATTGGTCATTTAATAATTTAGGCTCAAGACACACATCTGCTTGATCCCTTGAGTTTCGCGGTTTTATTGCTAAATCGCGAATACGCTGCATGTTATATACAGTCCGAAATTTATCGGAATATGTTGTTTTTATGAAGATTCGAGCCGGTCACAAAGTTATAGTCATTACAATACAATAATAATTGTAATAATAAAATAAGTAATATTTTTATTTAAATGGATTTATTTACAAAAACTATCTAATGGTCAAATTTCAAATACCTCTTCACCGTATTAATTTTCTCTACTCTTGTTCTGTTAATCATTCTCTATTCCCAACTTCAATTTTCGTTTTTAATTTCTCTATCCTCTGTACCCACTCCACCGCTTCCCCTTCATTTCCCTTAGTAAACCTCATATTTCCCTTTCTTTTCCCCACCCTCCATGCTCCGTCAAGTGCTCAAAATCTCCCTTTCCCAAGCAAATTTCGCATTCCCTATCCTCAACTGCCAACCAATATTTGTTTTCCTCTTCTAACTTGCCACATCTTAATCTTGTCATTGTCATCTGACTTCCTTGTTCCCCCATTTTTCTCAGATATGTTGGTCAGATAGGCAGTAAATAAATAATGAATATTACATGGATATTATCTATTTTAAGTGTGTAGTAATTTGGTTGCCGGCTTCCGTTTTAATATCTCACCCTTTCGCCACTGCTGCCTACCCTTTTGGGAAGCTAATGTGTACATATGTATTTATGCAGTTTTTACTTGCAGGGTTACGATATGGAAGACGCGATGATAATAAACAAGTCGGCGTATGAGAGAGGTTTCGCTCATGGCTCAGTATACAAATCGGATTTTATAGAACTCAAACCTTCTTCTTCGTACTTCTGCAGGGATCCTAGTAAACCTGAATTGAACGCGCACTTAGATTCTGATGGTCTACCTGTTATAGGTGCGAGGATACAACCCAACGATCCTTTTTATTGGTGAGTTAGAATTTTTTGGTAGCAATTTTTTTAATAATTCTATTTTCAATAGAAAAAATACTGTTACTTTTTAAAATATAAGTTATAAATTCACACAATTCAATTTACTATTCGAAAAAGAACGCTGATCATTAAGTAGTCACTGTCCTGGCCAAAATTAAAGTTTTTTGAAGAAGTTAGGTGGATTTTGCGCTGGTACCGTCAAGTGGAAGACTTGAGGTGGGCTTGTACGGACGCCGCAACTCTAATGCGCACATGGTCTGCACGCATGCGAGCTCTTTCGTAGGATCGTGCGAAAGAGCTAAGTTGTGGAAAAAAAAGAGACGAAGACGGTCCGCTCAGCGATGCGCGCCAAGCTATCCCTCCTCCCGCGCCACCGCTTTACCGCAACAACTTTTCGTAGTTTGAGACAGCGAAATTCAGACGGAAAATCAAGACACCGCGATGCCCGCGACCTGATCCAGTTCTAATGTATTTTAGACTATACAGAAGCCAATCAGAATTCCAAAAAAAATCATCAAATCATCATCAAAAAAATCCTTTACATGTATGACGTCTGTCTTAAAAAAAAAATCGGTTTCGTTCTTATTTGACTAGATCAGAGCTGTCCAATTTTGGGTAAAATTAAGGCAAATATTACGCTTTTTGGAGGTTAATAACTAAAATATTTATAGAAATTTCGGAATTTTGGCTTAACACAAACCTAGTTTTACCTCAAATAATACCAGATAAAAGAAAATTTCCAGATTCAAGTGCGCTATAACATCGTAATCACGCTAGAGCGTTTGTATGATGAGTTGACTGGTTTGGCCCTTGAGCACAATATTTTATTTTCTATATTATGGCAAGAGGCTGCTAAGCGAAAGAAAAGTCATTCACTCGACTGTACCTACTTAACCTATGCACTACACATTAACCCAATTGGGTCAGATTGAAAGACACGACCCATTTAATTGACAGAGACAGTTGATTGATAATGATTGATGACAAGTCAAAAGGTTAATCCATCTAATTATCCATAGTTAACCAAAGGTTATCTTCAGCACTTATCTGTAATGCTTAATATGGAATAAAAAATTTAGTTTATTTCGACAAATACTAAATATCGTGATTACTTTCGCTGCAATAATTCATCCTTTATTGTCCCTACAACGTGACTAAAAACATTCAAAAGTTATTAATAATATTAAACTATTCCTTATTTTTTTTACATATTTATTTTTATATTATTTTTTTGTATATCTAAATAATGATAAATGAGAAAATTTTAAAGAGACGACAGGTTCAGGGTGCCAAGGATACTTGCCGCGTTTTTTTTTATTATATACGTATTTATAGTTTTTTTTTAATTAGATTTTAATGTAGAATATCCCTGTACTGTGTAATTTTTTTTAATTTCGGCCATATACCCAGATAATTTAACTTAGATTCAGAATAAATTTACTATAATATTTTTTTTGTATTCTACTAAATATAGTTGTGATCATATTTCGCAGTTACTTCGACGGCGATAAGAATCAGTACGCGATATCAAAATTCCATGGCAAAGAAGAAGCTTTCGTCGACAGTGTCAGGCTGTGCGGCGACTTCAACGTTAAAGCTCACAAGAAAGCTTGTGTGGTTTTAAGAATTCAGGTACACATACACAGTTTGAGAGATTTAACACATCGGTTGTTCAGTCCAAGACTTATACGTGACTTTTTCATGTAGAATAATAATAGTATTATCTGGGACGTTCCACAGAGCGCCATCTAATACCAAAGTAAGCAAGTATTATGCATGTGTTATGAGTTATTAGGCAACTGATATACACACTTCAATCTTTTTTAAATAAATATTTGTACTAGGTGGGAATCAAATCCACGGCCCTTGACTCCGTAGTCAGGATCTCTAACCAAGAGGCCAATTGGTTGGTTAATATGAGGATAATATAGGGAAACTAGATAACCCATATAAATATTTAGCGCAGGCCAAAGTTTAAATAATCAGCACTGTTGGTTCCTCCTAAGCACACTGACGTTGCTTTAAAATTAGAATATATAAAAAAAATCTTGGTAGTTCTCGATCCTGTGGATTTCTCGTCCTTAACAGTGAACATAATCTATCTTCAATATGATTAAAAAAACCTTTGATAAATGATATATATAGAAACAACGAGCGCCATCCGTTGGTTCCTTAAAGAACTAACGTCGAATTGATATTTTATTTAAAAAAAAAACACATGTTCACAATTCACGGTCCTTAAGAAAAAATACTATTACAATACCCTTGTTCTAATAACAAAACAAATTTTTATTCCCCCCTCTCTTTTTAAATTTGCTGACACCATATTAAAATATTGTATACTATATGCCACTCCTGCAAATAAGACTAATTTAATGACCCCTAACATGTAAATGTCTTAGCCGTTTAGGCTACAAGGCGTGTCAAACAAATATATGT
Source organism: Luffia ferchaultella (assembly GCA_949709985.1). Lineage (NCBI taxonomy): Eukaryota > Metazoa > Arthropoda > Insecta > Lepidoptera > Psychidae > Luffia > Luffia ferchaultella. The sequence goes on from OX453263.1 coordinate 3,348,502, forward strand.
ATATACACTTGAAAATATTACCCACCGCAGTCGGGTAAAAACACTAAAAAAAATTTACTATAAAAATACACGCATTGATCTTGTCAATAATGTAAGAAGCGCTATATTTCAAACGTAATTTTTTAAAAATATGTCATACTGACATAAAACTAATAGTTGTTGACAACTATGCCGTTTTTATATAGATGGTTCGGTCTCTCCACGTCTCGGTTTTTCATGAAATATTCTGGTATAAATTAGTGCTAGGAAAAACTGACAGTGACTGGAAACAACAGTCGATATCAAGAGCGTTGCACGCAACAATATTTGAAATGTATTTGTTGTACTGTCTCCATGGAACGGAGCGTTCGCTATACGCTGCTGTATGTCTTGATTGAAAGTTCCCATGGAACCGTAACTAGTCAAGATTTTAGATGAACAGCAAGCAAAGCTTCAAGGTGTGAGATGGAAAACTGGAAGTTGGACTCAAGAAGTGGAGCAGAAGAAGTGACACAACTGCGGGCGGGCGGAGCCGCGGGAAAAGGCTAATATGTTTATTATGCTATACTAGCTTTTTCCCGCGGCTTGCTTCGCGCGTAGTACTTAAATTCTACTGGTGTACGGCGACCAAAGAAAACCTACGCAGTTACTGTTTATTAGTTTTAACTACATAAAGTTTTGCGACATATGTTGTCGAAGTTTATCCAGCGACGCGGATAATAGAATCACCAAGATGGAGCGTCTTATATTTCGAAACGAGAAATGACAAGCGAAAGTTTAGATGGACCATACGTCATTATTACTGTTTTAAATGTTCTGTTAAATTTCATTTGAAATGTAAATTACAGATTCTTTATTTGATTTTCCAGTACGAATTTTACGTGTATGTTATATTAATTTCTACTTCACAGTGGACATAATTCAGTAGCTGCTGTTGTGTTCTACAGATTTATCGGTGAATTGGCTTGGACCAAGGTATTAAAGTTACTTTGATGGTTTTTCCATTTTCCTTCTAGCCTATTTATACCCCATTGCAAGGGCTCCCCTTAAGATGAGGGAGCTAGGAGCTTAAATCCACCATGCTGCTCCAATGCGGGTTGATGGATTGATACGACCGCCATCTATTGACAGCAATCGGGACCGATTGCTTAACGTGCTCTCCCAGGCATGGAGTCAGTGTTAGTTAATGTACTTAAGTCAGAGAAGTCATTGGTACACGCCCGGATTCGAACCACGACCACATGGCCTTATAGATGTGAAACAGGTTCGCTGCGCTCGGGCTATCACGACACATTGATAGTTATTAAAATTAAAATGAATAAGGTTCTAAAATAACCTCACAAAATATAAATTTCTCCTATTTACGAATTTGTCAGATATTTATGAAATTAATCGTTGAAATTGTCCCTGTGACGTCATCTGGGCGGTTGAGCTTATTGAGTTGCTCTCCACAGTAAAAAACCAAAGCTAAAAGTAAAAGTAGAAAAGTAGAAGCTAAAATATTAGGGTGAGGTCACTATGTCAAATGAAATAGTGATCCTCGTGAATCGATAAAAATATCATGACTTTATTTAGTCTAAGGCAATACAAATAGTAAACATCTGTCCAGATGTCGTCACAGGGATATTTCATCAACGAATATTTGGAAAAAAAATCACTAAGAACATTACAGAGTAACTTTTTTTCTTTCATTTTAAGAGGAAAATATAAATTGGTCTATATTTTTGGAAACAAAAAAATTTGGTCCAAGCCCATTGGTCACAAAACTTGGCCATGCAATGATCAAGTCTTGTCATTTTTGCATTTATAGAAATATGTTATATTTATTAAGAAAAAGTAATAAATGAAAGAATTTTATTGCTATCTACAAGAATGCCGAAGATACAAATTTTTAAAATAAATCGTGCTATGACGTCACTCGGTGACATTGCTATGTACTAACATAGATATATGCATGTAGCAGCACCGAGTGAGATTTTTTTCATGATTTCAAGAGTTTGACGTCCCTATTCAAAATTCAAAAAAGAAAACTTCATTTCTGTTTTTTTTTTCTTTTAGTATTTCTGAATAAATGTATATGAGTATCAGTTCAATTAAAAACCAGAAATATGTAGTTTTTTTTTTATTTGTAATATATAATCCATATTTATGACACTGTCATATAAAAAAGGAACAAACAGCGAGACACTGATTACTTTAGAAACGTATATATTTACAGCCTTATTCATAAACGTTTAATAACAGTGTTTTAACTAAAATGGGTTTTGTCTCTTTCTGCCCGCTTTCATATTTCTTATGACAGACAAAGACAAAAAGTATTCTATTGGTTTACTTAAGATGGGCTATTTACTAGCTTCCATTTGATTCTCAAATTGTTTGTAAAAACAAAAAAGCCGTTTAAGACACAAGGCGTACCAAAGAAGTATCTAGAATACATACACATTATCGAAAAACATTAGGTAGGTACCCATCTGCAGTCATGTAAAAATAGGTGGACGAGACTAATTTTCGATATTTTTTTAACATATATATATTTCAATAGATATACACAAGCAACACAACAACAAGTCTAAGCAACACATACAAATTTCAATTTTACAATGTGTTTTCGCATTAAATCCTTAGTATTTTCTTATTTATATTATTTTTTAATAATCTTAATTAACAATAATTACGAGTAAGTACTGTATGTACGTAGTACAAAGTAAGGAGCCTAATCAACTAAACTTAAACTAAAATTAAATGGTTGTACAAAAATTGCATAAATTAATACAAAGTGTGGTCTCCTCTGTTATGGAGAACTTGCTGGCACCAATTATTCATAGAATCGATGAGACTGTTAATGTTATCCTGCGGCAATTGCTCCCAATGAAATTTTAGTAAGTCTATCAGTTGTTGGGTTGTTGTCACTCCTTCCAAGTCTTTTAAAACACGTCTCTGGAGCATGTCCCATGCATGCTCGATGGGGTTGAGGTCTGGCGATTGTGCAGGCCAAGGCAATACCAGGATGTTTTCTCTTGCCAAGTACTCCCGTGTGTGCAAAGCTGCATGCGAAGGCGCATTGTCATGCATCAATGTGAAATCGGAGCCAAGCGTTTGTGCGAATGGACCTTAGAACATCCTCAACGTAATTTACAGCGTTCATGTTACCATTTACAAAAACGAGCTCAGTTCGTCTGTTCTTCATAATACCCGTCCATACCATAACTGTTGACCCGTTGTATGGATGCACTTCCTGAATGCACCTCAGTCTTTCAATATTTCCAGGACGACGGTATACTCTTACCCTTCTAGTATCAGGCTTGAACCCAAATCGAGACTCATCGCAAAATAAAATTTTATCCCATTGTTTCCGGGTCCATGTAATGTGTTCCCTACACCATTCATTTCGACGAGCGCGATTCGCGTGACGTATCGGTGGGTACCTAATTGGCCGTCGTGCTCGTAGGCCATACTCATGCAGTCGATTTCGCACAGTTTGGCAGCTAATAACACCACTTCAATTTTGTAGCCGTAAACCTATCTCTCGGGCGGTTAATATCGGCTGGCGTCTTGCAGTCAGTTGTATGTATCGATCTTGCCGTGTGGTTGTACACCTTCCTCGACCTGGGTGCTGCTCAGCAGGATCTCCCGTGTTAGTGTAACGCTGATGAAGACCGCAAATAACGCTTCTGTTGACACCAAAATATCGAGATACCGAGATACCTGAGATTGACTTCTTCCCGCTTGCAACATCCCTACAGCTCTGCATTTCATCTGCGTTCAAATGACGTCACTCCATGACGTGAAAAATGTCTCAAAATCCAAATTTAGTCAAAACGTTTTTCAAATTATTGTTTAAATCATGAAATTGATACAGAATTCTAAATTTTAATTAGCAAAGAAAACGCTATAAAATTCGAACAAATGCATTCGCTTTTGAATTTGTGAAAAAAAAAAACAAATGATAAGTACTCGATTTTTTAATATAAATATAAAAAAATAATTGTTGTTTAATATCAAAAAACCATTAAAAAATAATATAAATAAGAAAATACTAAGGATTTAATGCGAAAACACATTGTAAAATAGAAATTTGTATGTGTTGCTTAGACTTTTTTGATGTGTGTATGTTTAGTTTAAGTGTTTTTCATTAATTTCTTTGTTATATTATATATTGTGTATGTTGGCAGCTCTTAATGAGTTTTTCTGTAACTAATTCCTGGACGGCGTGGTTGACTGTACAATTATTATAAACTGTTTACTTATAGTTAGATATATAAGTTTCATTGTACAAGTTGTCTGTTGTCCTAAATAAATAAAATAAAAAATAAAATATGTAACTTTTAATACTGGGAGTCCTATTTTTGAGTCAGAATATATAAATATTAAGACGCTACTATTTATTTCAGCGCAATCCAATGGTCGGCGACAAGTTTGCATCTCGAGCTGGACAAAAAGGCATATGCTCTCAGAAGTGGCCGGCGGAAGATCTGCCGTTCACAGAGACCGGTTTGATTCCGGACATAATGTTCAATCCGCACGGATTTCCCTCTCGTATGACGATCGCTATGATGATCGAATGTATGGCGGGCAAATCGGCGGCTTTGCATGGGTTTGTGAGTATAATAGATATATATATATTCATATGATGCGTTGTGTGTATTTCATAATAACATATTTAAGATCCTGTCGGGGCTACCCACTGAACTAAATACTAGTAGAAATGCACGAACAAAATATGTGCGCGGCACTGTCACCCTGTTTCTACCATATTAATTTTTCTACCAAGTATAATACACTGTATTATACATGTCATTGTACGTGTTATGCATGGGTCGTTTCCACTAGAATACACAGAATTCGAAAGTATTATACAAGTGTTTAGTAGGTATTATACATGTGAGGACATTACTTGTAGTTAAAACAACTGTGGCGGCAACGGTAGAAAATAATGTAGGTACAAAAATTTGTTTTGAATAGTTTTAGTTTTGTCTTGTTTAGTTTAGTTATTGACGATAAATTATGCCACTATTTTTTTTTGCAGTTCATTGATTTTTACACATTTTTAACACTCACGGCGGCATCTTTGAATTGTTTGATCACGTTTTTGGCACGCGGTCGCGATGAGCATAATGGAGTGACTGAATGAGTTGTTGCCGGTCAGCTACAACGCATGGCGCAAACATTTGGTTCGCGGCGTCGTTTCTACTAGTATATAGTTCAGTGGGGCTACCCCGTTTTTGTAGTGCTTCTGGCATGTTTGCTGTTGCCAGAGTAGATATGATTCTATGCAGTTATGGTAAAGGTGTTGTGATAGCCCGAGCGCAGGGAACCTAGCTGTTTCAAATTTACAAGGCCATGTGGCTGTGGTTCAAATCTGGGTGTGAACCAATGAGTTTTTGTGACTTAAGTACATGACTATCACTGTCTCAGTGCCTCGGAGAGCACGTTAAGCCGTCGGTCCCGGGTACCGTCAACAGATGGCAGTCATTAAAATCCACCAACCCGCACTGGAACAGTGTGTTGGATTAAGCTCTAAGCCCCCTCACCCTAGGGAGGCCTAAGCCTCTGCAGTGGCGCATAATGGGCTGGTAAAATGGTAAAATAATGCGTTGCGTGTACTGTATAATAACATATTCAGGTTCCTTTTTGGGCTACCCCGTTTTTCTAGTGCTTCTGGCATGTTTGCTATTGCCAGAGTAGATGATTTCTATGCAGTTATGAGAAAAAAGTAAAGTAGCACGATCAGAAAGTTCACGGAATTGCATGTATTACGTGCAAAACCGAAAAACCGCTGTTTTCAATGAACATGTGTAAATACTATCACTGAACTAATACTTAATAATATAGTTAAGTTTATACTAATACTACAAATACTATGAAAATTATTAGTCCGTAATAAAGATAAAGTTCCAATCAAACTTTATGGCGGATCGGAATACAATGTTTAAAGCATGCTTGCGCAGGTTCAGTCATATGCCCCTCGCTCCACTGCGTCCCGCTACACCTAAAACTGGTTATTGCGACGCAACTTGTGCCTATGTTCACATGCGCCGTAAAGTTTGATTGGAACTGTACTTTATTGTAATTATTAGAATACATATTTTACAAATTGGGACTATTGATTGTCGCCCCTTAAGGTTGCGCTAGCCGGTCACATCCATACAAACGTTAAATGTGATCAGTTACTATTTTAACAGTGCAGGTCCAAAAACAAGTTGGTAATAAAACAAAACAGAACTTTGATTTTTTTTTTAAATATTTGCAATGAAGGTTCGTATTTAATCAATGCATTGACATCATTATTCCTTATTTTAATTTTTATATAAAACATCCAATATTTTAGTACAGTTCCAATAAAACTTTATGGCGGATGTGAACATAGGCACAAGTCGTGTCGTAGTAACCAGATTTAGGTGTAGCGGGACGCAGTGGAGCGAGGGGTATATATGACTGTACCTGCGCAAGCACGCTTATAGCGTTGTATTCCGATCCGCCATAAAGTTTGAGCCGAACTATAACATAATTTCAGTATTATAAATTCCGAACGAATCTTTTAGCCCTTGCGTGACATCAGTGCCGTCGTTTCTTCTTGCAAGGTTCTTCTCCTACTTCTTAACTTTTGTTTCTTCAAAACACCGTTAGAAGCTACCATGCTAACATTTACGCCATTTTGAACAAACTCATTGCTATGTCGCCTTTGTACCTTTCCATTAAAAAAAAAAAACTCCTATTTGACAGGTGCACGACGCGACTCCGTTCCGTTTTAACGAACGCGACACGGCCATCAATTATTTCGGCCGTCTTTTGGAAGCTGGCGGTTACAATTACTACGGAACGGAACGTATGTACAGTGGAGTCGACGGTCGAGAAATGACAGCTGATATATTCTTTGGTGTCATACATTATCAGAGGCTAAGGCATATGGTCTCGGATAAATGGCAGGTTAGTTTAAAAAATATACAACCTGCATCTTTTATTTGGTACCAAATTGATACAGATGAAAAACTATTTACTAGCAAGTTTAAATATATTTTTTTAAATTGAATAGTAATAATTATCAGACATCGTACACTGCGCCAGCTAGTCCCAAACTAAGAAAAGCTTGTATTATGGATACCAGTTGATATGTAGTTGGATGCGAAAGGCGGAGGACCGTGTGTGGTGGCGAGCCTTGAGAGAGACCTTTGTAATAATAATAATATAATACATGGGACTTCCCACGCAGCGCCATCTAGTCCCAAAGTAAGCAAGTATTATGCTTGTGTTATGGGTTACTAGACAGCTGATATACATACTTGAACATTCTTTATAATATGTGTATACATATATAAATATTGTTTTTTTTTTCTACAAAGACACCACATACATATAACAACCAAGACCCGGTACCAGTATCAATATTCATTACATAAATACTGATCCGACCTGGGATTCGAACCCGGGACCTCCAGCTTCGTAGGCAGGGTCGTTACCCACTAGGCTAAGCGGTCGTCAATCCTGCAATGGAGAGACACGGGCTGATGATGATGATGATGGATACCAGACAACTGATATACATACTTAAATGTTCTTTACGATATTTAGAAATACAGCTTTTATACCCAGACACGAAGGGAATGTCATGTCCATACACACAAATATCTGTCCTGGGCGCGAATCGAACCCGCGACCCTTGGCTCCGCAGTTAGGAGTTTCTAACCACTCAGCCAATTGGTCAGTTAACAATTATAATAAATTTAAGTTTTCTTCTACATAACAACTATTTATGGGTAACATTGTCTTTGTACGACAGTAAAGTTAAATCACGCTACGTTAACCTGTGAATACTGTTTGCTACAAAATAGACGCCTCATCATGACGGTTAAAGTCTTGTGAAAAAAATATTTCAAAACTTAAACATTCAATTTATAATTCGGTATATGTATCCCAAAAGCTATTAGCCCAGAGCGCAACGAGCCTGTCTCAAATTTATAAGGCCCCATAGGGCCATGGTTCGAATCCGGGCGTGTACCAATGAGTTTTTCTGACTTAAGTACACAATATCACTGACACCGTGCTTCGGAGGGCACGTTAAGCAGTCGGTCCCGGACGCTGTCAATAGATAGCGGTCGTTACAATTCTCAACCCGCAGTGGAGCAGCGTGGTGGACTTAAGCTCCAAGCCCCCCCCCCTCCTCACCCTGGGGGGGCCTAAGCCCCTGCAGTGGGGTAAAAATGGGCTGATGATGATGATGATGATGATATGTATCCCAAAAGTAAATGTTCTTCCTTGGAGGGCTGATAGGCCAGCTTTTAACTAGCCAAAATAACTAAAATATAGTCTCCATAAATGTCTTGATTCCAAGATAATGGCACTTTTAAGAATTTCGAGATAGTTGACTGTTACACTAGTTTTTTGAGTGCCACAGCTATAAAGTCTGATATTTTAAATTTAAGTTTTTTAAACGCAATTCAAAACAAATTACACTTCACGTCAGGTCCGCACAACTGGTGCGGTGGACGCTTTGACACGTCAACCCGTGAAAGGGAGACGGCGAGGCGGTGGCGTGCGATTGGGCGAGATGGAGCGAGACGGACTGCTTTCACATGGCGCCTCTTTTCTGCTACACGAAAGGTTGTTCCACAGCTCCGATAAGACAGAGGTAAAATGTGAAAATAAATTCAAGTCACTAAAGAATATTCATTGCATTCTGCAGACCTGTTAATAATACCGCATACGATGGGATGCGTGAAAAAAAAACTTTTTCGTTTCTTATATATAACCTTATACAGGTTGAGATTTTAATGACCAGCCAAATTTTAATATAATGATCTTTGGTAGAAAACCGATAGCCGCCTTGTTTCCTTTTAGTATCGTTCTATAGAAAAATATTGAGATACGACTACACAAACCTTTCCCGAAAAAACCAATAACTGTAGTCACCATTAATGCCCGCCGCCCTATTCCGTTTCAAGGCCTCGGGCGCGTACGTTTACTATAGCGTTAGGAAGGCAACCAAACTTTATAAAATAACACTGTAGATAAAATAATTTATTATGAAAATGTAACCCATATTTTTTATTTACGCAATGAGGTCTATTGGTGATACCTAACATCTAGAAAAATTTTGGCCGGTCACTAAAATCTCACCTTGTATGTAACCACTTCTAAATAATGTAGAATTGTATGGTGGTCCATATTAAACATCTGCTTGTAATTTCATCAGCATTAATGACGGACAAACAGATGGACAGGACGAAGTAAAGGGATTCCGTTTTGCTATTTGGCTAAGAAACCTTAATAAATGCAGAATAAGCAAAAAGTAATAGTATGCGCTCTTAGTTTGTCGAATTTAATAATAATAATATTTTAGACATTCCACACAGCGCCATCTAGTTCCAAAACTAGCGAAGCTTGTACTATGGATACCAGAAAACTGATATAAATACTTAAATTTTTTTTTATAATACGAGGCATGTTTTTTAAGTAAGTACCGTTTTGCGATTCCGCCGCCGCAGCGCTACGGTCGGCGTTCCGCGCATACGCGCTGGTTACCTACATCTCTTGTCTACGCACTGACGCCATTACAGTCTGATTCTTCATTGTTATGCGTTGTGTACTTAGTATTTAAGATGCCTCCGACAATCATGAGTCCCGCCGATTGTGAAGTACGGGCTGTTATAAGATTTCTTAGTGCTAAAGGCGTAAAATCGATCGATATTCATCGCGAGATCTGTGAAGCTTACGGACAAAACATTATGAGTGATGGAATGGTAAGGAAATGGGTGAGAGCATTTAAAGATGGCTGCACAAATGTGCATGATGAAGAACGGAGTGGGCGTCCTTCAGTCCTTAATGAAGATTTTCAATGGGAAACTCAAGATCATCCTCCATACAGCCCTGATCTGGCGCCCAGCGACTACCATTTGTTCCTGCACTTGAAGAAACACCAGGCGGTCAGCGTCTTCAAGACGATAACGAAGTCAAAACAGTTGTGATACCGTGGTTGTCAGGCGGCAGAATTTTATGAGGAGGGTATTCAAAAACTGGTGCCACGTTATGACAAGTGCCTCAATATTCACGGAAATTATGTAGGAAAGTAGATTAAGGTACAGGCTTCCATGTAAAAATTAAATTATTGCCATATCTTTGCACGTCTTTTTTTAATTCCAAAACGGTACTTACTTAAAAAACATGCCTCGTATATACATATATAGATATTTTACGTCTAGACACGGAACAAATAGACATGTTCATGCACACAAATATTGGTCCCGGGCGGGAATTGAACCCGCGACTCTTGGCTCCGCAGTTAAGGTCTCTAACCACTCGGTCAACCGGTCATCGAACATAATAAACAGAGTAAGGAAATATTAAATTGCATCAAATTCTAACTTATAAAAGCAAAAGTCAATGTATGAACCTACAATATTTGCTATATATAAGTAATATGCGGATGCCTTAACGACCTATCTGACGCCACCCCACACCACGAGATAGACGAGAAAAAAGAAGATTCATCCCCAGGATTGCCATCATGTTTCCGTTCCAACGCTTCTATGAAATTATCTTACTGCGACGTTTTTGAGCCTAACTTCAGAGCCTCAGCACTGTTCCTAACATTTTTTTTTCGTTTCTCCGCATTCCGGTGTATATCTATACTACAGTTAGAGTAGGTAATAACTATATTCATCTTCTTACCTCACCACTGGACGTTGAGAAAGTTCACGTGCGAAATACCGATACCAATGTTTCTCGAGTATCCATAGAATATGTAAATGATGTATATAATCTTTTTTACAGGCTATCATATGCAGAACATGCGGCACCCTGCTCGGCCCTTCGAACGATAAAATGAGTAACAAGGAAGTGTGTCGCATCTGCGGCGACAAGGCCGATCTCGCCGTCATGGCCATACCTTACATATTTAAATATTTCGTTACGCAGTTGGCTGCGGTTAATATTAAAGTTAAAATCAATACTACTAATAACATGACGATTGTCAAGGCATAATTATTTTTAAATTTTTTTCTTTATTACTACAATAAAACGAAAGCTTTATTCAAAAGCTTATTATAAAGTATCAGACTACTTAGATGATAAAAATCCATGGGTGTAAGCCGCTCGCCTATCAGTTTGCTTCAATAATATTAATTTTGATTGCGCCTAACTACGAAATAAAGATATTTTGATTTTGATTCTATTGTTTAAAATAAGGAATTAAGTAGGATTTGTTTGGATTTCGTACAATACATATTTATTTCGTTTTATTTATGTATTTTTAAATTAGGTATATGTTTTCCTGTATTTTTTTCATGTTAGCCTATAATGTGAATAAACTCTGAGATCATTGATATCTAAGTAATAATTAAGCTATGATATAATTTACTTTGTAAAATGTTAATTATTTTTATAAGAACAACAGCATGTGTCTTAACCTTACTTTCAATATTAAATAATTGAACATAAATGTAAAGCATTTTTATTTGTCACACCCTTCTATGCTCAAGTTGAATTTGTGTACTAGATTGGTAAGAACTTTTAGGAAATGTTGGAATGCTAGATGTCATTTGACTGACCGATTGGCCGAGTGGTTAGATACGCTAACTGCGGGGCCAAGGATCGTGGGTTAGATTCCCACCCGGGACAAATATTTGTGTGCATGAACATGTCTATTTGTTCTGTGTCTGGGTATGAAAGTATCTATATGTATATATTATAAAGAATATTTATGAATGTTGTCTAGTACCCCATAATACAAGCATAAAACTTGCTTTGATACTAGATGACGTGTGGGCTGTCCCACATATTATTATTGCAGTAAACTCACATTTGATTGCTGGCTTGTGTGTAAATTAAACAAGTAGGCCACAATATTTGAAAGAGGGACCATATTGGTCGTTTGGCTCAAGACATACAGCGATTGGTGGTATTCGTTGCCGGTGTGTGGTCGGGCGAAACAACTGACGACTCTAATACCGCCGTTTCGACGTACCGTTTGCTCATCAACCTACGTCGCGTTATGATGCGGTATAGATAAATTGTACAAGAGATGCAGTAATAGAAACTCACTCGGAGGGAGGCATGACGTAACACTGCCACCGCTAAGACATCGCAGTGTACTACTGGATCCCTACACGTTCGCCTTCACACCTGCATTTATTTTTTCACTTTCGTTCTATACTCAAAACTGACGTTGTGATTCTCTACTGTGCCTTCAGGTTCAGTATTCCCTGATATGGGTGGTTATAAACTTAACGGGGGATAAAATACCGAGTGACTGACTGCCCAAACAGCTATAGGTTCATAATATAATAATATTTATTTCTTTAAAAAAAAAGCAATATTCAAAATTTTTGGTCTCTGATTTCTAAACTAGGCGGAGCCTGTATTTTAGAAACCAGTGTCCTCCTAAGTATACAATTTCAGCAATCTTGCAATTTATCAATAAAAACATAAAAACACGATATTCATATCTTTTGTTACAATACGAAAAAAAAAATAAGCATGCTTTATAATAAAAGACGTAATTAAAATCAAAAGACAAAAGGTAGGTAGATAAAAAATATAAAGTAACAATAATGTATGCATTGGTGAATGAAAGTGTTGTTGTATAGGTTTGAAATGTTGTGTATATGCTTGTAGTAATTGTGAAGTGTGGATGACGGTATGCAAGAGTGAGGTTTGTAAATATTTCATTTATATTTAGTTGTACAAATTGATTCAATCTAGAGATACGAAATAGATATCTTTTATGTTATATTAAATAAAAAAAATAACATTTAAATAATTTGGAAACCTATACAATAACAGTTGTAATATTAATAATCATACAAATAATGTTTCCGCACCATCATAATCGAATTCTTTTAACCACTGTATTATTATGTTTTTAATATGGAAATTGCTTAGCCGGTTTACTTCATATATTTTATTTATTTTATTAACCCCCGACGAAAAAAGAGGGGTGTTATAAGTTTGACGTGTGTGTGTATCTATGTATCTGTCTGTGGCATCGTAGCTCCCAAACGGATGAACCGATTTGGTTGCGGATTTTTTTATATGAAAAGTGAATTAGTCGGGAGTGTTCTTAACTAGGTTTGATGAAAATCAGTCCAAGATGGCCGCCGCCACAAAATGGCAGACGTCATATTTTTTCGCTAGTACTCCATCGATATGGGTATCAAATGAAAAAGCTTGACTAGTAGAATACTATACATTATGACAAAATTCAAATCCAAGATGGCCGCATCCACGAAATGGCGAATTACATATTTTTTTTCAATGCTCTATCAATATGGGTATCAGATGAATGGACTTGACTACTAGAATACTATACACTATGACAAATTTCAAATTCATGATGGTCGCCATTAGAAGATGGGGAATTACTTTTTTTCCACAAATCCCTCAATATGGGTAGCAAATGAAAATGCTTCACTAGTAGCATAATGTTTACTATATTGAAAGGGAATAAGGAATATTAACTAACGAAATGAAAACTAAAAACTTGAATAATATTTTTTTGTCTGATCATGTATGAATTAGTTTAACTAAATAAAAGTTTAAAAATTTTGAAATTTTAAAAGACCCCCGACATAAAAAAACTAACCTTCAAAAAGTGTAAAATAATACAAGTTTGTTCATTGCGTAACTAATGATTTTTGATCCTTAAAAGCGTCACGTCGGGGTCCTCTAAGTAAACTTAAAATACCTAATAATTTGCGGTCCCCTTTTAAGGATAAAAAATCATTACGCAATGAATAAACTTGTATTATTTCACACTTTTTGAAAGTTTTAGCAACGGCACTACGTGGGAAAGGTATAGGACAACGATCTAGTCTCCTGCCTGATTCCGGCAGTAGTGGGACAGCGACACGATGATACCGTCTGATACATTGATAAATAAATAACTTCCGTACTGACAGTACTTTTGCTTCTTCATAGACGGATACTGTAGGATGTCTGAAGGGTAAGCACAGTGAGACCCTTAATACAGCTCTGCGCTCTTTCGACTCTTATGAGGTTAGTTTTAGCAGCACCTCCCCAAGAGCAGATACAGTAGGCAACTATACATTCACATAAAGTCTTGTACGTTTGTAGAAGTAATACGGTTTCAGCAACCATACGCATATTTAAAAAAATGTGAATCATTTGTCTAATCCTAGACGAAACTGCAACAGTTTGTAGTTCCCAGTTTAATTTATCATCTAATACGACGCCTAAATACTTTACTGAGTTGCAGCGATTTAATAACGGACAGTCACATTGCCTCAGTCGTATACCTATTTGGGTTTGGGTTACAAGGAAATGTGTGTATTACAATTCTAAAGGTATCAATGGGGCCTCCCACTTCAGTCTTGCTAAAGCAAAGTTATTTCGTTTTAGTTGTGCTAAGAGACAGAAGACTATTTCCTAGCCAAGCAGTAACTGATCATAGACCACCTTCAGTCAACAGAGCCAATTCGCTCCATGTACTTCCATGAAAAAGCATGACAGTGTCATCTGCAAACATAATAACATTAGAACTTTTCATTTTAATTTTGCACAAACCATTGACATAAATTAAAAATAGAGTGGGGCCAAGAATACTACCTTGAGGTACGCCGTATACACAACTCAACTCATGAACCTAGGTTCATAAAAAAAAAATCATAGAGCTATATTATACACGGTTTTTCGTTACATCATGTTCGACCCGAAAGGGGTGGGCAGGAAGTGGTTGGTAGATGGTCGGAAGCATAATAAAATAATTATTCATGGGAGATAAAAGTTGTTCAATCATAGTTTATTCCTCGGGCGCAGCGTTCCGTGCCGGGACTTTACCGCCACGCGCTCCACCACCACCGCCGCGCTTGCGCCACTTAACTGGTCGGCTCGGCAGTCGGCATTGCACCACATTGCACCTACATGGTTATTGGGTGTTATCGTGTGTTGTGAAAATGGGTGATTTTAATGACAATATTACGACATGTTCATGTATTACGCTAAATATGACGGGAATATCGCCGCTGCTTTACGTAGGTACACAAATCTCTACGGGGCGCCAACGGCGAGTAGGTACCCGGTCCTATGACGTTCAGACATTTGTGGCTCGCATACTTCCACCTTTCGTTTTGACTCCCAACAGAAATTTTCAAGCTGGAAAACTGCATGTTTATTCAGCACGAGGCAGGTACGTCAGTACGAAATTTACAATCCGCCGTTTGCGCTATAGTAAAGAGTTTTGATCTCTTATGAAAATAACTATTTTTTAATGATAATAATTTTGGCTTCGCAGTTAGGGACTCTAACCATGAGGCCAATCGGTCAGAGCAAATAAGAGATTCTAATGGAAAAGGCGATACCCATGTGTATTTACATTTTTTTCATAGTCATCGTCACCCACAGATCATCAAAAGACACTGTCGTCCCTGTTACCAGATATGCGTATTCGAACAAGGAGCGTGTTCCTTACGCGCGCACACTCCGGTATCCCTGCGACACGCACACAAGCACTAAACCAATGAAATGTTGTCGTTGATGATCCCGAGATGAGACAAGCGTCGTTGTTCGAACACTATATATGTGGTAGCGAGGGTGACCGACCGCGCGTCACGTATTTAGATTACTTGTGTGTATTTATAATCATGACACAAAACTTACTAAGCGGACGAAACCGCGAACACAAGGTAGTACAAATAATTT
This sequence comes from Luffia ferchaultella, assembly GCA_949709985.1. Taxonomy (NCBI): domain Eukaryota; kingdom Metazoa; phylum Arthropoda; class Insecta; order Lepidoptera; family Psychidae; genus Luffia; species Luffia ferchaultella. The sequence continues at coordinate 3,364,132 of OX453263.1, forward strand.
AAATTGGTTTCACCATAGTATATATTTCTTTAAGATGGGTGCGTCTCCTTTAACATAACATGTCACGTTAGAGTATAACACACTGGATACACTTTGTTAATTTTAATAAAATACTGTTACGAACATAAAGCAACTAGCGCCATCTAGCGTCGACCAGTAAAACCACTCAAAGAACAAAGACCCCGTAGGGTTTCGTGTGGTTTTTGTTCTTTGGCGTTTTTTAGATGGCGTTAAAGGAACTACTATGGAGGAATAGTCTCGAAAACCGAGTACATGCGTGAGATTTTCCAGAATCGTCCAACCCGGTCGATAACGTTCGCGCGAGTCGGGTGAGTTCTGGAATAGTCTGGGGGCTCGTCTCGGCCCATATAAATAGCCGCAGGGAGGCGAGTTCAGTTCAGTTTTGGGCTACCTTCGAGGCGACTTTGAAGTGAAAACTAATGATCAAGGGTGATACAAGTGAAATCTACGACTTGGCTACGACCTAGGACTTAGTTAGTGCTTAGTGTTTGCACCTAGTGCTAGTGAATAAAGTCTTCAAAAGAGTCAGCAGGTCTTTCTTTCCAAATCCTTCGAACCCTAACACGTAACAATACCAATTATATAGGGATATGAGAAATGGATAGGAGATATGAAAAATCAAAGTTTATAGCCGGTATTAATAAATCATACTCAAGTTTGAGATCGATTTTGCGCTAGCTGACGTCTTGCAAACGCACTTTATTACAAAATCATTAATACCGGCCTGTGTATTTACGACAGGTGGGGCTACGTCCAAATGACCCCTGCTAGCCCACGGCCATAACAATGTGATAGAATGACGTCAGGGACGAACTTTAAAAAGTAACTTTGCCATTTTATAGATATCAGTAATATTGTTTCAATAATTGGTTTTTTTAATGAACATGTTTCAATGAAATACCAAAAAATAGGAGACATTATTATATGGAAGTGATGTTAAAAAGGACTGTACAAATAAAAAAAACTAAATGTGATTTTTCCATATATTAAAATAAAAGTACATACTTATAGTATAGTAAAATTAAATTGCAAAATTGGCAAATTTAATCTTCGTCCATTGCTTCTGGTTCCTTATTCTTCTTCTTCTTTTTTTTCTTCTTTTTAGGAGGCTCTTCTTCTGCCTGCTGTAAAGCCGCTTCCTCAATCGCCTCCTTCATCACATCAATGTTCTTCTTAGGAATATCACCGGTTTCATAGAATTTAAGCCGATCTTCGACTTGCTGACGCAGCTTCTCGCCGAATATCGTCGACTGAACCTCTAAAATAAAATATTCAAACTATGAACACCTTCTTTATGTGTACGGGAATTATATGAGGGACAGTTTTTTTAGTACGCAATGAAATGCGCGCGCAACTTAAGAATGACAATGAAGTTAGTCACAAAAAGTTCAGATTTTAAAAGTAGATTTCATCCATCCATTCATGAGCCAACAAGCTCATGATCTTACCCAGTGTTATTTTGATATTAAATTAACTTTTTGTATTTATAAGTTTGGACTAATTAATAAAAAAGAATATAATTTTTTTATTTTTTAATGTATATGTATACCCAGTTCAATTTTCATAATACATTTTATTCTTTCATTTGTCACATTTGGAATTTAAGAACTAAAATATTTTTTTATTCATATGAAGTTATTGAAAATCAAAATTACACATATATTTTTTGCAATATACATAGAATGCTTAGAACAATGGCAACGACGTCGATGCGTTATCATTTAAATATTCGAAATTTCGAACTATCTATACAGAAGACATTTTAAAAACTATCCAAAAAAATTCTAGATGTTAGGTATCACCAATAGACCTTACGTAAATAAAAATATACGTTACATTTTCGTAATAAATTATTTTTTCTAGTGTTATTTTATAACGTTTGGTTGCTTTCTTTGTGACGACGCGCCCGAGACCTTGACACCGAAACGACGCAACCTGCTAAAGAAGCGTGCGGTGGCCGTGAATGGTTATTACACATATTTTTTTGGTAAACGTTTATGTAGTCATATCTCAGTATTTTCCTATCGAACGATACTAAAAGGAAACAAGACGGCCATCGGTTTTACCAAAGATTATATAAAAATTTGGACGGTTGTTAAAATTTCACCTTGTATAGTATCAACAGAAAAGCAAAATATACATAGCAGAACCAAAAACCTAAACTAACCAGAGAAGCAATCGATCCTTGACGCTATTGAGCACTTATTGGCGAGATAACGACTGATCCTGCCCTTGTTCTTTAGTCCAGCACGGCCAATGAAAGTAGAATGATACAGGAGCCCATATTTAGGTGTGTTGGACTTCGTTTTCAGTGCCCTGAAGAGTGCTTTCTCTGCACCTGTAACCAGAATATAAACTAATTACACATTATGGAACAAATTTTTATTAAACTTAATTCTTTCTATAACTATGGTAGGCCCTACTTTTTCAAATGATAAGTCAAATTCGATTAGTTTTGTATCCTAGGGAATCTTTGAACAATATAGACAGTAACACAAGAGCAAATAATACGTCGTAATAGCCGAGTGGTAGCGAGCCCGCTTCTTGTTTATAAGGCCGTGGTTCAAATCCCAGGGCATGCAGGGAGTGTTTTTCTGACTTATGTACGTACATTGACTCTGTGCCTCGGAAAGCACGTTAAATGATCGGTCTCGGTTGCCATCAATAGACGGCAGTCGTTAAAACCCACCAACCCGCAATGGAGCAGAGTGGTGGATTAAGATCCAAGCCCCTCACCCTAGGGAGTGGCCTAAGCCCGTGTAGTGAGGCATTAATGAGCTGATGGTATAGTATGGTAAATAATACAAACCAGAAGGAAATTGTCAGAATAGGACGATTGTCTCCGCAAAGACATTTAGATCAATAGCGACTTTCGGTTTGCCGCAATAAAGTGCAATTCAGCTTGCACCGTGCTACTTCCGTAGGAACTGTATTCACTTACAAGGGCCTACAGTCCGCCTTTCTATCACATAGCTCTATTTTGTTCTTTGCCACGAAATGGCCGCTCCGAGCCTGACCTACCGATGTGCTTGTAGCTTCTTGTTACGGGTGTGGATTGCGCCAGGCCTCGTACTACAGCAAATCCATAGGTACGCCACTACACGTGCGACAGCAGTGTGCGTAGCATTCACGTTCGCGCACAGACTGCTGCTTAAATCCGGTCGACAGCGACGAAAAACGCCGGTCACGGCGCTCACTCACACGAGTATTGTTTTGACAAGGGACAACTTTATGTGTTTAGGTTATTTTTCTTTTTCTTCGATTTCTTTTTGATCGGTATTATTCTTATTTAGGCTATGTTACTGTCTATACATTTCACTATCGCCATTCATATTTCTCATCGAGTTTGGTTCAGCCATTTGGCCGTACTAAAAATTTTCATTATACTGGGAAGACTAGGGTTACGGGTTCGATTCCCGTTTGCGGCAAATATTTGTGTACATGAACATGTGTATTTATTCCGAGCTTAAGATAATGCCGAGTGTCTGAATATAAGATAGCTAATATAGGCATAAATTATTTAAAAAAATAATTTAAGTATGTATATCAGTTGTCTGGCACCCATAACATAAGCTTTGCTTAGTTTGGGACTAGATGACGTCGTGTGTAATGTCCCAGGTATTATTATTATTAATTACCTAGTATTTGTAATGTAGAAGCTGGGTATTTAGCGAGGCTGGTGAGTGAGCCGGCTTTGGAGATGAGCCTGGCTCCGACCTGGTCTCCGATCAGAACAGTCAAGTTGGGTGCCACACTGTTCATCTTATTATGCAAGTACTCCGCTATCTGCTTCCTGAACAAAAAGAATTTTCATAAGTCCTAATGTATGGTCAACAATTTACTGTTTCAAAATTTCTACAACACGACAGAGGGATTGGAAAATGACAAAAAATTAAAATAAATAACTCTTTCTTTGCGAAAAAAAAATGCCAACTTTGTTATTTCAATAATTTAGATTTCAATAATACCTGTATTCAGTCAATTTGACGACACGTCCGGCGAACATTTGTATGTTGATTAAGTCCACAGGGGATATGTCCATTCCCATGGACATCTTCGATGCGGCTACTATTGCTTCGGCTTTATCTGAATCCCCGAGAATCTCTGTCAAAGGTTCAATAGACTCTTCTGACAGGGTCTTCCGATCTTTCACAAATTCAGCACATTTAGTGTACAAATGGTTTTCCGGTACTATGGCCACGAGCTCCGGAAAGTGATATGAGTACCATTCTCTGAGAAAATTTAAGATTTTAGATTACCACCAATGAGGTTTTATGCACTACAGTGCTAGAGACAGTATATCATGCAATGAAAAACTAGATTTCACTAAAACTCATGAAACCAGGTGCCATCTGTGTGACATCAGCAAATTCTACATAAATATTCAAAACTCTTGAGCATCCTCAACTCAATGTTAAGAAGTGTTGTACTCCAGTAGTAGTGACAACCTTTGATGATGATGATGGTTGACATGATGATGATGATGGATGACATGATGATGATGATGGATGACATGATGATGATGATGGATGACATGATGATGATGATGGATGACATGATGATGATGATGGATGACATGATGATGATGATGGATGACATGATGATGATGATGGATGACATGATGATGATGATGGATGACATGATGATGATGATGGATGACATGATGATGATGATGGATGACATGATGATGATGATGGATGACATGATGATGATGATGGATGACATGATGATGATGATGGATGACATGATGATGATGATGGATGACATGATGATGATGATGGATGACATGATGATGATGATGGATGACATGATGATGATGATGGATGACATGATGATGATGATGGATGACATGATGATGATGATGGATGACATGATGATGATGATGGATGACATGATGATGATGATGGATGACATGATGATGATGATGGTTGACATGATGATGATGATGGATGACATGATGATGATGATGGATGACATGATGATGATGATGGATGACATGATGATGATGATGGATGACATGATGATGATGATGGATGACATGATGATGATGATGGATGACATGATGATGATGATGGATGACATGATGATGATGATGGATGACATGATGATGATGATGGATGACATGATGATGATGATGGATGACATGATGATGATGATGGATGACATGATGATGATGATGGATGACATGATGATGATGATGGATGACATGATGATGATGATGGATGACATGATGATGATGATGGATGACATGATGATGATGATGGATGACATGATGATGATGATGGATGACATGATGATGATGATGGATGACATGATGATGATGATGGATGACATGATGATGATGATGGATGACATGATGATGATGATGGATGACATGATGATGATGATGGATGACATGATGATGATGATGGATGACATGATGATGATGATGGTTGACATGATGATGATGATGGATGACATGATGATGATGATGGATGACATGATGATGATGATGGATGACATGATGATGATGATGGATGACATGATGATGATGATGGATGACATGATGATGATGATGGATGACATGATGATGATGATGGTTGACATGATGATGATGATGGATGACATGATGATGATGATGGATGACATGATGATGATGATGGATGACATGATGATGATGATGGATGACATGATGATGATGATGGATGACATGATGATGATGATGGTTGACATGATGATGATGATGGATGACATGATGATGATGATGGATGACATGATGATGATGATGGTTGACATGATGATGATGATGGATGACATGATGATGATGATGGATGACATGATGATGATGATGGATGACATGATGATGATGATGGATGACATGATGATGATGATGGATGACATGATGATGATGATGGATGACATGATGATGATGATGGATGACATGATGATGATGATGGATGACATGATGATGATGATGGTTGACATGATGATGATGATGGATGACATGATGATGATGATGGTTGACATGATGATGATGATGGATGACATGATGATGATGATGGATGACATGATGATGATGATGGATGACATGATGATGATGATGGATGACATGATGATGATGATGGATGACATGATGATGATGATGGTTGACATGATGATGATGATGGATGACATGATGATGATGATGGATGACATGATGATGATGATGGATGACATGATGATGATGATGGATGACATGATGATGATGATGGATGACATGATGATGATGATGGATGACATGATGATGATGATGGATGACATGATGATGATGATGGATGACATGATGATGATGATGGATGACATGATGATGATGATGGATGACATGATGATGATGATGGATGACATGATGATGATGATGGATGACATGATGATGATGATGGATGACATGATGATGATGATGGATGACATGATGATGATGATGGATGACATGATGATGATGATGGATGACATGATGATGATGATGGATGACATGATGATGATGATGGATGACATGATGATGATGATGGATGACATGATGATGATGATGGATGACATGATGATGATGATGGATGACATGATGATGATGATGGATGACATGATGATGATGATGGATGACATGATGATGATGATGGATGACATGATGATGATGATGGATGACATGATGATGATGATGGATGACATGATGATGATGATGGATGACATGATGATGATGATGGATGACATGATGATGATGATGGATGACATGATGATGATGATGGATGACATGATGATGATGATGGTTGACATGATGATGATGATGGATGACATGATGATGATGATGGATGACAACCACAATAATTGAAAAAAACCGTAGTAAATACCTTATTCTCATAGAAAATGTGTTGATATCTTTATCGAGCTGGTCCAAAAGCGCTATGGACTGGATTATCATGTTATCAACTCGGTGCACATTGAACTTGACTCTGGCACGAGAGTATGAATGGCCTAAGCCCAGCTGAGCTATGCTGCATGCTTTCTGTGTCAATCCTTTCACCAAGTTGTGGAAGTGGAAACGGATACCTGAAAAGATGTTGGTATGACATTAAATGTTTTGTAAGAATTGAAGGAATTTTCATATGAATCATTTAAAAACAGAATCAAAATACTAAAATATGAAAAACACAGTTCTTTAAAAAAATATATAAAATATATTTGAATACACTTTTATTTTTTGAACTCTCTTTTGTATTAATCAATCTTATACCTGGTCTCGGAAATATGGACTCAAGCCAAAAACGGTTGATATTGTATAAAATACTGATTCTAAAAAACAGACCCAGTGCGGGTCGGATTCATATACAAAGGGTTCCGTAGGTTCCGATTTTTGTTTTATTATTGGATGTTATAACGGCCATAGAAAAACACACTGTAAAAATTTGAAGTGTGTACCCATTACGGTTCTGATAATGTAGCCCTGTGACAGACGGACAGATGGACAGCAGAATCATAGTAATAGGGTTCAAATTTGTACCCTTTGTGTACGGAACCCTAAAAAACATACTCGGATTTATTAATTATTGGCTTGAGTACATAGTTGCGGGATACCATGTATAATAAATTATTATCATTGTTATATTGGAAGTGCACTTAGTTTAATATATAATGGGGAAAAAAAAAAATTACAATTTTTAATTCATTGATTTTTTTATTCCTTTGATCATGTATTATTTGAAACTTTTGTAGCAACCCAATCCTAAGCCCCTCAAAGAATGAATAGGGTATTTTAGGATCAATGTTGCCATTATTTAGCACTACCATTATTACCACAAATTACCAAAACTTGTGGTAGATCAAAGGGTGCATTGGAATTACATTATTTCTATACATATAGAATCTAACTATACATACTATAGTATTTATAGTATGTATAGTTATATTCTATATGTATTCAAATATTCATCTGTGATTTTAAAATAAAGACTTTTTCTTATGCTCATATATTCAATTGCATCCTACTATCAAATACCCAAACACGCATTTTTCAAATTCTATTTATTTGTCTGGGGTAATCTCCAAGAAGACAACTCTAATTTCGATGGAACTTTTATTGACAGATTTCTTCCAGAAATATTCCAGAGAGATACTAATTTAAGTTCAAAATGAATCTTCCCTTTCCCGTATGTAATACAAATATGTAGTCCACGCAGACAAGACTGCGTATCTTTCACTAGTACTAATTAAATAAACCACAACAAGATATAAATATTTTGTTACTTCGTTCAAGTAGGTAGTTATCGTAAAAAATTGGACTTTCTGGTGGAGCAAGACCTAACAATAAAAAAAATAGGCACAAGTCAACACTAAGTTGTGGAAAAAAGCTTGTTAAAACATCACTCCATAAAGTTACGTAAAATTTACACATCCAGTTTCTGAAAAAAATACATACTCTTAGTAATGCCTCAATGAATATTAATTCATTTAGTCTAGTTTTAATACCTAGTACTTAAAATATCAATAGGTAGGTACAAAATATTTAACGGAAGAGTCAGTGTTAAAGTCAATTTTCAATTCAACGCTCATTAATTTCAGGTGCTTAAAATTGGTCCTTCTTAAATTCTTATTGAAGAAGGACCAAATTTTAATCACCTGAAGTTGATGAGCGTTAATGAAACAAAAAAGGCATGTAAGGAATGTGACAAGTGGAAATCCCTAAAAGACTTACCCTAAAAGTAGTTTGTTAAGAATAGAGTACTGAAATGATTTCAACCCTTTTAATACAGTGAGGTGGCCCCAGCATTGTATATAGATAACTGTGTAAGCTAGGTATATATGTATTTGATTTTAGATAAGCTATCATACATTTATACTGTAAATAACCATAAACTGAGGCAAACAGAATCGGGGCAAGACGCTAGTTGTATATGGTGTATTAGGACTCATAATTTTGATAATTTGTTGCTTTCACATGTTGGATATTAAGCCCAAAGGTGCTTATGGCGGATTTCGCTTAAGAGATCAAATTTATGATTTTATACTTGTCGATGTTGATAAGCGAGCTATGTCAAGTAGCACAGGCGTGTAACGCAATTCTCTAAAGTTGGTTTTGAGATTTATGGTAGTTTGGAGCCAAAAATTCCGATAAACACTCTCAAAGCGTCGTTAAGAGAGGACCTCAAGTTTACCCGAGCGCAAGGCAAAATTTTTTTTTGTAATTCTCCGAAACTACAATAGACTGCGCCCTTACGGGGAACGATACAAAATAATTTGGATAAATTGCTATGCGAAATTGGTGAAGTGAGTTATCGTCGATTGAGGCTAGATAATAATTTCTTTTACTAATATCAGTTTCGAAGAATGATACATGGCAGGTATCTACAGTAAACGTAGGAGATTCGTACGAATGGTCAGTTAGTTAGTATGTTGCGAAAGTTGGGATGTAAAACGATTTCTGATCGAAGTTGCACTGATCACGTGCAGAGCATCTGTGTTCAAGGGTCGAGGGGGCTTTTCGATGTCAGGTAGAGACGCCGGGGTGTACCTTTTACATAAACAAAACTGCTGTGTGGATTTAAAATTGTGGTAAAACATTGAACTATATATGAAATGAATTATGCACGTTATACATTTTATATTGTTCAATCCGTATTGGTCACAAAACCCTGTAGGAGAAAGTTTTTATATCGACCTTATCGCTATGCAAACAAGATTTGAATTACAGGCTTGGTTTTGGATTTTAAGTAAAGTATCCGAGACGCACTTTGTGACTAAGTTACGGTAAATGAGGGTTTTACTCGCGTTACGACTATTATAAATATGACGACTACACCTACAAACAATTAACTGTAAAGTACAAGACAGAAATAAAATTATACTAATTACTCGAGTGAATTTCGATATTAGTGGCGACATCTCGTTAAGGAAAAACGAATTAGTCAAAATACGGAATTTAGTCACAAATTTTCGGTTTGAGGGTTAGGGGTATGAGACTTTGAGTATGTAGGCATAAGGGCGAAAATGGTACGAGCGTGCTGATTTGCGAACTTATAGGAGAGGGTTTCATGTTAGGCGGAGGCATATAGAATGAGAGACGCGGGCGCAGACGAGTAGTGAGCTTTCAACCCTTGTGACGAGCGGGTGGCGGAGTGGCGGAACGGTGTTAACGGTCCGGCGCTGAGGTGCCTTGGCGTGTATCCAGATTCGGTGAGAATTTAACCTAGTTGAGCTGCTTTGAAGGTAAGCGCAAAGATTTTAGTTTACTAATATTTGTTTACTCTATTTTATAGAGATAACTGTTTCAACTATTGACTCCATTTGGATATTCGATATTTAATTATTTTACTATCCCGAAACCACGAAAGGGGTAGATTATAACTACGGTTCAAATTCATAATAGCACATTTGTCTAAAATTGAGTTTATTCTACCAAAGAGTATCGAAACAATAAATTTACTATATTATACCGTTTGAATCGAGAGTGCGTGTGGTTGGAATAACCGAATTGATTAATATTCAAGTTCATTATGATTGATTGCAAAGAAACTCGGCTACATTTTCAGCCGGTTAAATTTAAGGTTTCGTTCATTGTTAATTTTGTTTTTTGAGGTCTGATCGAGGTCTGATTTAATTATAAAATAGAGAAGTTGCTCATTTCATATTTTAAAAGTTAATATCATGTCTCAGCTTGTAATGTCGCGAGATGAATAGCGGCATGCCTCAACCAAAGATATCCAGTTTTAAATTTACATTCAGTTATACAAATAGTTCAGAAAATTAGTACTGCGAGGTCATGCCCTTAAAATTAAATTTAAATGTCTAATTTCGTTTGCCGACCAAAAAGTATAATAACTGATAAATCTGTGTTGTATAAAAGATAAATACTTTTGTACCATTAATTTTATTGTTGGTAAATACTGAGAAAGAAATAAATAATTGATGGAGTCAGAGGAGGCCATTTGTTTTGCAATTAATTATTTATCTTAAAGTAACATTAACGAAATAAAGGTAAATTCACCAAATGTAAATACGAAATTAGACTTGCTGGCTGAACTCTGACCGGAGCCAGCTCAAAAATAAAATGGTCTGGTTGGCACGAGGACATGCGAGGTTGGGGCATGTTTTACCTTCCATCCACACAAATGTGTGTATTAAACTCAATACGATTATCTTGCCAACAAATACAAAACTTGTGTAATGGATACAATTTCCTTTCATATACAAAAGGAAACTATGTAACTAATTCTTTATCACAAGCATAACACAAAGGTGCGTTAAATTAGACTGAACTCGGTACCAGCGCACATACACGTGTGCGGTATTTAATATTGACAATATATTTATATAAATAGAGTGATTTAACACAAAGCTAAAAGTAGTCATTGTTCTATTGACCAAAGCTCTGAATAATATGTGCACAATACATTGTATTAGATGGAAATATACTAAATACATGAGTGGTGATAATTCACAGTCAAAATATTGCTCGAAATAATTAGCTGAGTTAACTCCAGCTGCTATCTTGTCCAGAGTTAAAATAATAGAGGTTTTCTGCCTCATTTAGATATTAACAAAGTAAAGTCAGTCCTCTCACTAATATAGTGCCAGATAAATACTGACGGACAACAGTTGCATATAAAAATCAAGCGAGGCAGTCACTGACCCCTTGCAACAACAACTATATACAGCATCGAAATATATGCCAACTATCATAAGATCAAGCGAGGCAGCCAACGGCCCCTCGAGATATATATATATACACGCAGGTAGGCGTAATACGCCCTGCATGATCGATTTGCATAAAACGCATATCACGAGGCAGTCGGAATCGACCCCTCGAAATGTATACCTATTGCGCAAAACAATACTCGGGCAGGTGGATACCACCCCCCGCATAACAAATTGTCAAGGCTGGCCAGCCAAAACACATGTATGCAAATCTATGCTGAACCAATCTTCGAAAACCGCCAAATTGTTTTTCTTTCGAGGACTGCGTTTGGAATTCCATTCAAAGTAAGTGCACAGGGAGGCCTTTTGGGCGTTGTGAAACATGCTCGTTTGCGTGAGACGAGTGTTTGTAGTAAAACGCTCGCTGAAAAGTGAAGTCTTCAGGTGACAAAACGTAGTTTCGTCCTCTGAAGAACAGCGGACAGTCTCTCAAAGAAACGCACATCGGCCCAAAGTCGGGATTTTGTTATCAATTTATTAATAAAACCCCGAGGTCCCGTTAGCCTAAGGGCCAAGTTTGAGTGGATTACTAGGCGAATCAGTTTTCGACCGAAAATACAATACATATAAGCAACGACTTACTTTCATAAATTTATCCCTGATCAATACAGGAAATTCGAATTTAAAAACACTAAATCAAATGTAATTAAAAAGAAACAAGATGACCTTATTCATTACAATAACAAAAGTTACCCCAAAACATCGGCGTTTGTTATACAACATCCCGATAGTCCGCTGTCCTATTTTGCGCCCATATAACGGTAAATAAGTTGCCGAAACCGAAAGTACAATTTAAATAGGGCGTAACTATTCGTATCCGAATACTCGTTAAATATCATCGAGTTATCATTACTTTACTCTCAAATCAATTTAGTAATTTTATAGACGATCACAGGCCATAAAAATACCTCAATTTACACGTAAACAGTGCACGCATACTTACATGAATACGTCACGGCTGACGTAATTGTGGCTACAATAATCTATAACACACTTATTCATGCATAATGAATAAATGTACTTATATTTGTAAATACACTCACAAAACAACTCAGACACAATTAAAGACATCTCATATGCTTATTGTGAGAACAGGTGTGTTATATCACAGATCTAAGAATGGTTAATAATCCTTTAAAGTGATGGCTAGCTAAGGTAGTCAGGACAGATGCGCGCACAAATTATAGCCCTCTTCATGTGGTGCCGTGACCAGGATTGGTATTTAACAGGGAATAAATTTAATTTTATTCACGGCCAAAAAGAACTTAAAACACAACGTAGATAAGAAAGGAATAACTATTGATATCTTACTTGAAAAAAAAAAAAATTTTTTTTCATATATATATATATAATACATATATAATACAATTATTTAGGAATATAGGTCAAGTATAGAATAATTAATCCATGCGTAGTGAACCATGGATTATTTTATGTACTCCGGCAGATTTCATCATGAATTGGATAAATTGTTTTCAGTTGTTGTTGGGGAACGTTCTGGTCGGATATAGACTAATTTAGAGAGGCGCACGATTACGAGTAATCACTGCGCGTGTTCTCTAATGAGCCAGTGACCTACAAGACGCATCGGAGGAGCAGGACGAAGCCGTGTCAAGAACTAGCATCTCATATAACACGAGGGAAGTCTTTGTCTATTTTTTTTAATTTTGAAAAATTAAATTTAATTTAAAAAAAAAATTATATGTAAAAATATTTACATTATGATCTATCAACTCTAAAATTTAAAGATATTAACAAACTAGGTTATGCTTATAATTAAACATTGTGAGTTGACAGACTTCTTTTGTTATATCGAAACTTTGCGAGTGTGTCTATCTAGAATCCAGATTTTATACGGCGATATCGGTCGTTTCAAAAGCATATTGGTACCGTGGTTTATAAGTATACGTACTTTAGTATTATCGAAAGGACATTGTTGACAGATCGGTGCCACTTCAAAGTGAAGGTGACAAGTGTCATAAATTTTGTTTATTTCAATCTGCGGCCGACTATTTCAGTTGTTGGAGAGACGGTTGCAGTGTGGACCGACACACTACGCACGTGTCCGACCGCTAGACGGTGAACACGAGGCGGGCCAAAAACCCAGCTGAGGGCCCAGTTCGGCGTATCGCGATTGTGATACCGCACCGCGGGGCGTCTCGGTGTCGCAGATGCGGGCGACGTGCCGCATAACGGGTTTGCTGCATGCCATCTTTTTATAAATTTAAATAATCGCGTTAATGAATATAGGATTTTAATAGATATAGGATAACATTACTTTATTTTACTTTTATTTTATTTTATTTAAAGTGCCAGTGGCCTTTATACATTTAATAAATAAGATTTAAGGTAATTAATAATAAATACATTGAAAATAGTAGGGTTTTCTCTGTGGTTAGGTGGTTGTGCTGTTTGTTGCACCTATTGAGTGTTACACGTTATAGTATGCGTAAAGTTTGAGATCGGGATAATATAGAAAGTGAGCCTTGAAAGAAAAAAAAGGAGCACAAAGGGATCGGTATTGATTTAGGCCGTTTTGTTTAGAGAAAGTGAAACTTAGTAAAGGACTTAGCTAGGTGGAGTAGATATAGTTAAGTAAAGTTGTGAAGGAAAGGTAGGAAAATGTCTTTCTCAACTAGACAGCGAGGTCGTAAGCAGAAGACGGTTGAGCGCGACGCGGGAATGCAAGTAACGCCAGAACTCCTAACGGGTATTTTAGAGATGACAAAAAAATTCGGAGAAGTAATTGAGCGTTTAGATCGTCTAGAACGAGCGCAGGTTGACAACGTAGTTAATGTAGATAGGGCGGCCATCTCGGGGCCTGCTACTATTAGTTCTGAGTCGGGTACTATGTCGACGTTGACTTCTGACACAAGTAGTACGTCTACTATGACCGGAGCCACGGTGGTAAAAGACAGGGCGCCGGTTTGCGTAATGAGGCCGACACTAGAAAAACCTATCTTTACCGGGAGGGGCGGGTTGACACCGGTGAGGTTTTTGAAAAAGGTAAAAAAATATCTCAACGCTACGCAGTCGAACGCGAATGCATTAGATATCGTTACGGAGTGTTTGCGTGGACATGCACAGACCGTTTTAGAATTATACAGCGATAATTGGAGGACATTTACTGATTTTGAGAGAGACTTCTTAAAAGCTTTCTGGGGAGAGCGCGAACAAGAAAGAGTACGTTATAAGTTACTGCATGCGACGTACAGTAATAATGGGGGTGCGTCGATGGAAGAACATTTTGCGGAATACTACGACAGTGTGCGTTCGTTCACTATCCCATTAGGGGAACGAGAAGCGGTAAACTGTATAATGCGACATTTTCCCGGGGAAATTCAGCGCTTGTGGTTTACAAGGCAAGGGGCAATCTCAGCACTCGACGCCCTAGAGTTCCTAAGGAATATGGAACAGAATGTGCAAGTAAGAGAAGTGTCGAAATCGGGTCCTGAGTTGTGGAAAAGCCGAGGTAGCTTGAGGCGGCCGAACATTATTGCGGCCACAGACAGGAAAAGAAGGGAGGTTCAGACGAATATGATACACGCCTCGCGAACGTACAGAGGTAATGCGATTCGAGGACGCGGCGTAGCAAGAGGGGGACGCACAGGTGTGACAAATCGATACGAAAGACGAACGCCTTACCCGGCCATAAATTGGAGAAGTGAAGGAGCAGGTACGAATGTCGTACGTACAGCGGAATCCAGACAAGCGACCGAAAAGCAACCCGCAATAGTCGATTTAGGAAAATCGGGAAACGAGAAGGCTGCGGATTAGTAAGAGTCGTGAATTCGCGAGGCCCTGTTGAAAACCGACTCGGGATTAGTATTTTAAGAGCAGATTGTACATACATGAACAAAGGGCTCAATAACGGGGAGGGGAGAACTGCTATGTCTAATATGCTCAAATATATGTGTAAATACGGGTGGAATGTTGGGAAGGGTTTGGGGAAATCAGAAAATGGAAATAAAATCCCGATTGATACGAATTCAGATTCCGAAGGATTCCTAGTAGAATCCGTTACAGATTTATTATCCAAATGGGACACAGGGGCACTGTTAATATGTAAATGTGGAGAAAGGGTGTGTACTGGTTGTAATACGAGACACACGAGAAATACTAGTTCGTATATGATACATGGAGAAGAGGATGACTTGTTGGACGCAAAGGAGAAATACTATTCGCTGCCCGCCTTGCCCGAAATTGAAGTCAAAGTAAACGGTGTCGGGGCAAGAGCCTTATTGGATACCGGTTCGCAGGTTACTTGTGTAACTGAAGAACTGTTTGACACATTGAGGCAGAATAAGGAAATACCAGAGTTACCGATTCCGGCCTTACATATACAAGGGGCTTTTGGATCTAGAAGTTGCAAGATTAGCAGTGTACACATGGTGTCGATAGAATTGAATGCACTTGTAATTGATACACCTGTACTGGTATTGGCAAAATTACCGAAACCAGTTATATTGGGATACGATTGGCTGCTGCGCGTTCGGGCAGTAATTACATGCGGAGAGAATAATAAATTGAATGTGGACCACCTGGGAGTACGTACCACAATAAACATAGGAGAGACAGGTAGTACGGCTAGAGGAGCGGCATTTTGCGTACTACAACAGATAAGTGAATTCGAACAGTCAAATGAAACAGAACAGTCGTTACGCGAGCACGTAAGGTTGTTAGATCTGTTAGAAGAAGAAAAGGCTTTGTTATTGCCTGTATTAATTAAGTACAGAGAAGTATTTTCAGCCCATCCTGGACGAACGGACAAGTATACGCATAGGATAAAGATGTTAAATGAAGAGCCGTTTATTAAAAGATCCTATCCTGTAAACCATGCACACCGAGAAAAGGTGAAAGCTAAGTTAGATGAACTCGAAAACTTGGGAGTCATACAACGAGAAGCGACTCCTTATAGCAGCCCCATGACTTATACATTAAAGAAAGACGGAAGTATTAGGATCTTGTTAGACGCGCGCGAGCTCAATAAACGAATGGTAGGCGAATCGGAAGCACCTCCTCTGACAGCGGAAATATTGCAATCTTTTCACGGCGTGAAGTACATGACGCTATTAGATTTGAATAATGCATATTATAATATTCCGTTGCATGAAGACTCGAGGAAGTACACGGGTTTTACTTTTATGGGGAAAAGTTACACCTATAGGGTATTACCTCAAGGTCTTAAAACATCGGTCAGTTCCTTCACAAGAGCCATGGACATAATGCTGGGACCCGAGGTGCGTTCCTTTTGCATTAATTACTTAGATGACTTAGTAGTGTTCACTAACGGGACGGTACAGCTTCACTTAGAGCACTTAGGATTAGTTTTACAGAAATTACGGGAAGCGAAACTGACGTGTAGTTTGTCTAAGTGTTGTTTTATTAGGACGGAAATTAAACTTCTGGGGCACATCGTTAACACACAGGGTGTCAGAATGGACCCTGATAAAACACGGGCGATACAAGAATACCCGGTCCCGAGAACCGTAAAACAAGTGCGAGCGTTTTTGGGCTTCATTAATTATTTTCGGAAATTTGTATATAAATATGGAGAGGTGACACGTCCTTTGTGCGATTTGTTAAAGAAAGGACAAAAATGGCGATGGGGAGAGAAAGAAAATAGTTGTTTCGAGCATATAAAGTCGTTGTTTATTGAAACAGTGATGTTAAAACACCCTATACCCGGAAGTGGGCTGTATGTACAGTCGGACAGCAGCGACATTGGAGTAGCAGGGTTTGTTTATCAATATGACAGTCAGAAATTAGTCAATGTAATAGGGTTTTGCAGCAAGGCGTTCACTGACGCAGAAAAGCATTGGACTGTCTCTGAGAAAGAACTGTGGGCGATAATTTATACTTTGAAAAAGTACGAGACCTATTTGCGTGGAGTTAAGATAATAATACGTACAGATCACAAAAGTTTGAGTTTTCTACATAGTTGGAAGATACTACACGCGCGCATGCAGCGGTGGGTGTTTTACATAAATCAATTTGATTTTACAATAGAGTACGTCAAGGGTAGGGACAATATAGGCGCAGACGTGATTTCTCGATATTTATGTGAAACTGGAGAATCTCAGGTGAATAAGCAGACTTACCCGTTAATGTGTTTGTTCACGGCGGTTGGTGATAGAGCATTGGTAAACAAACTGAGTTTGTTGAAAGATTTGCAATTAGAAGATGTAAAGTTGCGAAGCATTATTAAGAAATTGCAGGAAGAAAAGCCTGACGTTGAGACGAAATATTGCAAGCTGAAGGGAGATATTTTATATCACCAAGGCAGGGGAAAAGAAAAGGAGGTAGTGTATTTGCCGGAAGGTGTGGTTAATGAAGTGATCTTGAATGTGCACGAGAACTTGGGTCATTATGGAAGATATAAATTGTGTACGGCTATGCGAAAGCGTTGTTATTTCCCACATATGAAAAAGCGAGTTGTGGAAGTTATAAGGTCGTGTCCATTATGTCAAAAGGCAAAACACGAGAGAGAGTATCTGGCAGGGCCTAGCAAGGCTGTATTAGTAGAAGATATCGGCGAAAGTGTGTTTGCTGACATATATGGTCCATTGCCGAGTGGAAAGTTTGGAATGCGTTACATATTTGTAATGCAAGACCTGTTTAGTAAGTTGATAAGGTTATATGCATTACGAAAGGCGACAGGACGCAGTACTTTGGGGTGTGTGAAACAATTCCACACAGAAATCAGTATTAAAAACCTGGTAACAGACAGGGGGGCGCAATTTACTTCTCGTTTATGGGAGAGAGAGTTGCGCAGACTAGGAATTAAGATTTCACACACATCGCTGAGAAATCCTCGCGCGAATCCCGTCGAGAGAGTTAATAAAGAATTGACTCGTTTATTTAGAACGTATTGTAGTCATTCGCACAGGAGTTGGTTGTCAATCTTACCAAGGATTGAAAATTTATATAATAACGTCACACATGTTGCTACAAGATATACTCCATATGAAATCATTTACGGAAAAGGGGATGTCCTGAATTTCGATAAAGCATTACCCAATCGGGAGACGCAGGAGGCGTGCCTAGACGTTGTAAATATAAGAAAGAACGTTCTGAAAAATTTGAAAGTAACAGCTGAGAAAAGGGTTGCATATAGAAATCAAAAATACAAATTTGCCACATATCATATAGGTGATTTGATAAAATTAAAGGTGTTGCCCCGATCCGACGCTGATAAAAAGGTAACAAAGAAATTCTCTTTACTGTATGACGGTCCTTATAAGGTCGCGGCAATACCCTACCATAATGTGTATACATTAGTGGACCCAGATACAAATGCTGTAAAGGGAAACTATAACGCAATACATCTGGCTAAATACTATAACGTTACGTAATCTATAGATAGAGTGTAACACGCAGAGGTAGTATAGTGGAGAATACTAATATACACACGTATAATCTGGTTGATTGCGTACGCGTTCGTTGTTTCATGTTGCTTTGGTAGTATATATAAAATGGCTGACTTTGTAGCACACACACGGTGGGCTACATAAAGTTAGGAAAGCAAATGATTGTGGGATAGGTGATGCTGGAAATCAGTTGGATGAGGAAGTCGCGTCCCTAGCCTTAGTGCCACTATTAGTTAACTATAGCTAGAAATAAGGTGAAATGCATGTTCAAAAAAATAAAAAAAAAAAAAAAATATTAGAAAAAAAAAGGAAGATGAAATTGGGGCGTCGTCACACTCTATCTGGGAGGGGACTGAGGTGGCCCCAGCATTGTATATAGATAACTGTGTAAGCTAGGTATATATGTATTTGATTTTAGATAAGCTATCATACATTTATACTGTAAATAACCATAAACTGAGGCAAACAGAATCGGGGCAAGACGCTAGTTGTATATGGTGTATTAGGACTCATAATTTTGATAATTTGTTGCTTTCACATGTTGGATATTAAGCCCAAAGGTGCTTATGGCGGATTTCGCTTAAGAGATCAAATTTATGATTTTATACTTGTCGATGTTGATAAGCGAGCTATGTCAAGTAGCACAGGCGTGTAACGCAATTCTCTAAAGTTGGTTTTGAGATTTATGGTAGTTTGGAGCCAAAAATTCCGATAAACACTCTCAAAGCGTCGTTAAGAGAGGACCTCAAGTTTACCCGAGCGCAAGGCAAAATTTTTTTTTGTAATTCTCCGAAACTACAATAGACTGCGCCCTTACGGGGAACGATACAAAATAATTTGGATAAATTGCTATGCGAAATTGGTGAAGTGAGTTATCGTCGATTGAGGCTAGATAATAATTTCTTTTACTAATATCAGTTTCGAAGAATGATACATGGCAGGTATCTACAGTAAACGTAGGAGATTCGTACGAATGGTCAGTTAGTTAGTATGTTGCGAAAGTTGGGATGTAAAACGATTTCTGATCGAAGTTGCACTGATCACGTGCAGAGCATCTGTGTTCAAGGGTCGAGGGGGCTTTTCGATGTCAGGTAGAGACGCCGGGGTGTACCTTTTACATAAACAAAACTGCTGTGTGGATTTAAAATTGTGGTAAAACATTGAACTATATATGAAATGAATTATGCACGTTATACATTTTATATTGTTCAATCCGTATTGGTCACAAAACCCTGTAGGAGAAAGTTTTTATATCGACCTTATCGCTATGCAAACAAGATTTGAATTACAGGCTTGGTTTTGGATTTTAAGTAAAGTATCCGAGACGCACTTTGTGACTAAGTTACGGTAAATGAGGGTTTTACTCGCGTTACGACTATTATAAATATGACGACTACACCTACAAACAATTAACTGTAAAGTACAAGACAGAAATAAAATTATACTAATTACTCGAGTGAATTTCGATATTAGTGGCGACATCTCGTTAAGGAAAAACGAATTAGTCAAAATACGGAATTTAGTCACAAATTTTCGGTTTGAGGGTTAGGGGTATGAGACTTTGAGTATGTAGGCATAAGGGCGAAAATGGTACGAGCGTGCTGATTTGCGAACTTATAGGAGAGGGTTTCATGTTAGGCGGAGGCATATAGAATGAGAGACGCGGGCGCAGACGAGTAGTGAGCTTTCAACCCTTGTGACGAGCGGGTGGCGGAGTGGCGGAACGGTGTTAACGGTCCGGCGCTGAGGTGCCTTGGCGTGTATCCAGATTCGGTGAGAATTTAACCTAGTTGAGCTGCTTTGAAGGTAAGCGCAAAGATTTTAGTTTACTAATATTTGTTTACTCTATTTTATAGAGATAACTGTTTCAACTATTGACTCCATTTGGATATTCGATATTTAATTATTTTACTATCCCGAAACCACGAAAGGGGTAGATTATAACTACGGTTCAAATTCATAATAGCACATTTGTCTAAAATTGAGTTTATTCTACCAAAGAGTATCGAAACAATAAATTTACTATATTATACCGTTTGAATCGAGTGCGTGTGGTTGGAATAACCGAATTGATTAATATTCAAGTTCATTATGATTGATTGCAAAGAAACTCGGCTACATTTTCAGCCGGTTAAATTTAAGGTTTCGTTCATTGTTAATTTTGTTTTTTGAGGTCTGATCGAGGTCTGATTTAATTATAAAATAGAGAAGTTGCTCATTTCATATTTTAAAAGTTAATATCATGTCTCAGCTTGTAATGTCGCGAGATGAATAGCGGCATGCCTCAACCAAAGATATCCAGTTTTAAATTTACATTCAGTTATACAAATAGTTCAGAAAATTAGTACTGCGAGGTCATGCCCTTAAAATTAAATTTAAATGTCTAATTTCGTTTGCCGACCAAAAAGTATAATAACTGATAAATCTGTGTTGTATAAAAGATAAATACTTTTGTACCATTAATTTTATTGTTGGTAAATACTGAGAAAGAAATAAATAATTGATGGAGTCAGAGGAGGCCATTTGTTTTGCAATTAATTATTTATCTTAAAGTAACATTAACGAAATAAAGGTAAATTCACCAAATGTAAATACGAAATTAGACTTGCTGGCTGAACTCTGACCGGAGCCAGCTCAAAAATAAAATGGTCTGGTTGGCACGAGGACATGCGAGGTTGGGGCATGTTTTACCTTCCATCCACACAAATGTGTGTATTAAACTCAATACGATTATCTTGCCAACAAATACAAAACTTGTGTAATGGATACAATTTCCTTTCATATACAAAAGGAAACTATGTAACTAATTCTTTATCACAAGCATAACACAAAGGTGCGTTAAATTAGACTGAACTCGGTACCAGCGCACATACACGTGTGCGGTATTTAATATTGACAATATATTTATATAAATAGAGTGATTTAACACAAAGCTAAAAGTAGTCATTGTTCTATTGACCAAAGCTCTGAATAATATGTGCACAATACATTGTATTAGATGGAAATATACTAAATACATGAGTGGTGATAATTCACAGTCAAAATATTGCTCGAAATAATTAGCTGAGTTAACTCCAGCTGCTATCTTGTCCAGAGTTAAAATAATAGAGGTTTTCTGCCTCATTTAGATATTAACAAAGTAAAGTCAGTCCTCTCACTAATATAGTGCCAGATAAATACTGACGGACAACAGTTGCATATAAAAATCAAGCGAGGCAGTCACTGACCCCTTGCAACAACAACTATATACAGCATCGAAATATATGCCAACTATCATAAGATCAAGCGAGGCAGCCAACGGCCCCTCGAGATATATATATATATACACGCAGGTAGGCGTAATACGCCCTGCATGATCGATTTGCATAAAACGCATATCACGAGGCAGTCGGAATCGACCCCTCGAAATGTATACCTATTGCGCAAAACAATACTCGGGCAGGTGGATACCACCCCCCGCATAACAAATTGTCAAGGCTGGCCAGCCAAAACACATGTATGCAAATCTATGCTGAACCAATCTTCGAAAACCGCCAAATTGTTTTTCTTTCGAGGACTGCGTTTGGAATTCCATTCAAAGTAAGTGCACAGGGAGGCCTTTTGGGCGTTGTGAAACATGCTCGTTTGCGTGAGACGAGTGTTTGTAGTAAAACGCTCGCTGAAAAGTGAAGTCTTCAGGTGACAAAACGTAGTTTCGTCCTCTGAAGAACAGCGGACAGTCTCTCAAAGAAACGCACATCGGCCCAAAGTCGGGATTTTGTTATCAATTTATTAATAAAACCCCGAGGTCCCGTTAGCCTAAGGGCCAAGTTTGAGTGGATTACTAGGCGAATCAGTTTTCGACCGAAAATACAATACATATAAGCAACGACTTACTTTCATAAATTTATCCCTGATCAATACAGGAAATTCGAATTTAAAAACACTAAATCAAATGTAATTAAAAAGAAACAAGATGACCTTATTCATTACAATAACAAAAGTTACCCCAAAACATCGGCGTTTGTTATACAACATCCCGATAGTCCGCTGTCCTATTTTGCGCCCATATAACGGTAAATAAGTTGCCGAAACCGAAAGTACAATTTAAATAGGGCGTAACTATTCGTATCCGAATACTCGTTAAATATCATCGAGTTATCATTACTTTACTCTCAAATCAATTTAGTAATTTTATAGACGATCACAGGCCATAAAAATACCTCAATTTACACGTAAACAGTGCACGCATACTTACATGAATATGTCACGGCTGACGTAATTGTGGCTACAATAATCTATAACACACTTATTCATGCATAATGAATAAATGTACTTATATTTGTAAATACACTCACAAAACAACTCAGACACAATTAAAGACATCTCATATGCTTATTGTGAGAACAGGTGTGTTATATCACAGATCTAAGAATGGTTAATAATCCTTTAAAGTGATGGCTAGCTAAGGTAGTCAGGACAGATGCGCGCACAAATTATAGCCCTCTTCAACAGGTAATTTTTTATCTTAAAAATATTTAAAGTTAATTATAGTCACCCTTTTGTTGAACAGTCGTAACCATAGAGTGAATTGTCATAACTGTCAGTTCACAATATCAAAGTGACATTTCGCATTTTCGGGGGGTTGAAACCGGTGCGCGGGGATTTCTTGTGGGTAAAAGCGCCGCGCGGGGGCCTTGCGCACTGAAACTCGGACTAAAACTCGCCAACTTACACCAGCTAGGTATGGTATGAGTGGTCAGACGGTAAACGCAGAAGAGGGCTTTTAGTCAATTCATACTTTTATGGTTGTAACTAACGAAAACAATATGAAAGTCAAGGCAGTTAACTTTTGTGTTTTGGATCTGTGTGTGTGTATGTATGTAGATTTGTGATATGTTTAAACTATTCACGCACAGTGCTTCACCCACGCAGCCGCCACTGGTGAGCTTATTATTATTACAATCAATACATATTATTAACTACTTTGCATCGCCAACTTACCACGTACTATTTCTGGTACAACTCCAGTGTGAGTGCAAGGAATTTCTAGGGCTTCCGAGATAGCTGCACCCAGTTTGGGATCCAGAACACCTAGAGTACATTTTACTCTTTTCTTACGTTTAGGTAAGGCACCTTCTAGAAATAGGTTCAAGTCCTCTGGAAGGATGCCTATTAAAAAAAAATATATCAAAATAAATCTACTATACTCGCAAACAATCAAATAGCTTTTTTAAAGTGCACTGAAATATCATTATGACAGCTACATGATTTTTATGAAAATCAATCAAAAACTGATCATGATATCAGAAACCTTTATTTCACAGGTCAGCATAGTTCGGCTCAAACTTTAAGGCGGATCAGAAAGCAATGGTTTAAGTATGCTTACGCAGGTATAATCAGATACCCTTCTTTCCACTGCATTCCACTACACCTAAAACTGGTTACTGTGACACTATGTGCCTACGTTCAGATCCGCCATAAAGTTTGATAGTAACTGTATCTAACTATTCAAATTAAAAATTATTTAGTTTCCTTTCAAAATTAAAGCTCTTAAAAATGTTTTGTTAAACTTTTGACTTAAGGATATAGTTCCAATCAAACTTTATGGCGGATCGGAATACAACGCTTTATGCATGCTTGCGCAGGTTCAGTCATATGCCCCTCGCTCCACTGCGTCCCGCTACACCTAAAACTGGTTACGGCAATGCGACTTGTGCCTATGTTCACATCCGCCATAAAGGTTGATAGGAGCTATACCAATACCGTACAATAAAACATCCCACACAGTGCCATCCAGTCCCAAAGTAAGCAAGTATTACGGTTATGTCATGGGTTCTATAATGTGTATATTTTATAATTTATACCAATATTAGGTACATGAATATTTTTAGGTAATACGGCAAATAATCTAATTTTACTTATCTATATATATAATCATACTGCTTGTCTGTCTGTTTCGATTAATCTCCGAAACGGCTGAACCAATTTCAATGATACTTTGCAGACATGAAAAGGAGGTTATCAAAAGTGACATAACCTACTTTTTGTCTGTTAGTATGTTTGTCTGGGCTAATCTCTGAAATAGCTGAATCAATTTAAGGAAATTTTGCGGACACGAAAAGGCCATTGGCAAGAGTGACATAGGCCATTTTTTTCTGTATATAAAAAGTGGTAGTGTTTGTATGTCTGTTCCGGCTAATTTCTGAACGGGTGAACCAATTTTAATGAAACTCTGAAAACATTAAAAGAGGGGTTGAGTAAAGAGGAAAAACAAAAAAAAAAATCAGAACTGGTACAACGCCGACAAATAGGAAAAGAAAATGAAATCAATAGGTATTTAAAATCAAATACACACACAATAACTTACATAGCCTTCAAACCATAAAAGAACATTATGATAACAAGATATCACTATCACAAAAAAAAAATATTGAAAAAACTATATTCATATACCGTTATTCAAATTAAAAGTAGGTATGAATTTCCTAACCTAACTTTAGTAACAGGTGAAAATTCAATTTGTATGGCGCTTGGCAGCATATGTTCCTAATTTGTTGGAACAGTAGTCAGAGTGCCCATGTGTATTCGGTTTTTATTGCATTTTTTTAGTATTTTACTCAGCTCTTAGCTTTATTTGTTTTTTTTTTAAATAAAAATAACTGTTTCCTCTTCAAAAGATATTTAAATGAATATAGGTAACCAACTGAGAAGATACAATAATGTTGTAACTTAAAACTAAATGTTATGTTATTCCCTCGTTTAATAGTTGAGCCCTAGAAAGTCTCAATTTAATCAGGCTTATGGGGGAGGGGTGTAGGAACATCATGCAGTAAACATTTTTATAAGGAAATGAAAAAAATAATTATAAGGCTTATTAGTGGCTCGTCGCTCCGCTCCGCTTCGCTTCTCGCATTATCACAAGCAAAACATAACCTAACCTATTTTTTCGAAATGATGGACCATCAACCTATCTCAGCCAGATTTAAATTGATCATTTTTATGAACACAATTTTCATCAGGCACCAATGGAAAGCCGACCGACAATGGAATCGTAGGTAAAGATTAATGCACTAATAGATACTTAATGAAAACTAATAAATTACCTTCTGAAATGCTGTTGATATTTTCTAAGGCTACCACAGCTGATTTGAAAGGTTGGAACGCGATTAAGTTTACAACTGCATTGAATCTTTGAAGATCAGTAACTGACTCTTCAACTTGAGGCAGAAAAACTCCTAATTCTTCAAATTCCGCTACGCGAAATAATGCAAAGCCGGCACTGTGCTCGTACAATACGTACAGCTTGCTCTGCAATAAAAAAATATTGATTATCAATGACTATCAAATAAAAGAATATTATTAGATAAAAGAATTGACTAACCATTTTGATGTTATATTTATTTAAATATCAATGTAAATTAACAATTATTCATGACATAAAAAAACACGTGCGGCATTTTCGCATTTACTTACAAGTGTGACCATTTTTTAATCAAGACATATGCTAAAACTAAGGGTTGCCTGTGCTAAAATATGCAAAAACATATCGATATTTATGCCAATAGTATGCTACGAAATGTAGGAATATATTTATTTGAATTAAGTATATTGTTTATTCCGAATTTTCATCTATTACATACTCATTATTGGAAGTATTTTTGTTTAACATATATTGCCTCGGTACATGTAAATAACACATGTTCAATAATATAGTTCCTTTGTTTGGTTTTCATTAGATTTACCTGTGAAAATATTCTTTCACGTTGTGTGTTTGATATCGGAAAGCGCATTAAACATTTGGAAAAATTACGTTGTTTTGTTTATTGCTTCTATTACCCACTAAATTTCAAATTTTTTTACTGTTAATTACTGTTTCACCAGATTTGCTTGTCATCAGTTCTTGAAGTTAAGCAGGACTACATTTTATTTGGCGTTAACCCTCATTGATTACTTGTTTCTGAGATACTGAGTTTTTTTTTGTTTTATGAAAGATATGCAAAACCAGAGTGTTGTCATATAAATCATAAAAGCTTTGCTATATTCATACATAATAATGAATCATTACCAATTTATTTATCACAATTGTGCCAAAATATGCTAATATTGATTAGCATGTTAAAAGTATTCCAAGGAAGCAAAAAATGTTAAACTAGCATCAAATATTTATCGGCCACACTGTTTCTCACTGTCTTTCTGTCACTTTCTGTCTTTTGGAGTCATTCTCAGCCAGCAGTCATTGCAGTCCTACTTTAAGCATGGACGTAATTTTTGACCACAGATTACTCTTGACTTTTGACAGTTCTGTTCTGACGGGTCTGTGGTCTGACCTCAGAACAATTACTGAAGTACTAGAAGGAATGTAAATTTTACATATGTTTAACTTGTTCTAACATGTAGAATAAAGCATTAGAAAGAAAAAGATAGCTGATACAAAATCATTGCTGCTTATGATCAGAACGTAGCCCCCCAAACGATCAAGGTAAATAGTGCGTAGCCAACAACGTTATCGATATATTTAAAGTTATATATTTCTGTTGATTATAGTAATAAAATATAAAATAACTTGTACATTATTTTCGTTTCCAATAAGGATCAGGTACGGTATATTAGTAATAAGTATTATGGGTACAAACAACGACAACACAAACACTGATTATGAGCCGGCACAAATTTTCAAAAAATATACGATAGATTGAGGTTCGAAACCAGATCCTAAGTTAGAGTTACTAATAACTGAGCGGTAACATTTATGAAACAAACAAACTAATGAATAAATTATAAAAGAACAAATTAGCAAGCCAAAAAATTGAGGCATGGTAAATTAAAATTTTTAGGATTCCGTGCATCCGATTTTAAAAAACGGAACCTGTAAAGGATCACTCTTCTAGTGTCTATACTTATCCGTCGATCACAGCCTATTTTCTGTGAATTTATTAGACAAGAAGAACTTGATTTTTGGTATAAATAGAATGTATTGTGGCTCAATTAGGAATTTATAAAATTAATAAACTGTTTTGATATTGGGGATCAATTTTAGATGGCAAATTAAATAAACGTATGTAAGTGCATTCGTCATGTGATATAATAAATGAAAAAAACTTGTTATGAAAAATGCATAGTCTTAATATTATGACAACATGAAAATCAAATTAGAAAAAAAAATTTCATTACGTGTTACAACAAATGAAAGGATACGTTATGGGAAATATTAATATATACAACGTTTTAAACCATACAATGTAATGTGTCAAAAAACAAAATACCAAAGTTAAATTAAAATTTTAATAGTTTCGTAACAGCAAATACAACAAATTATTTTACAAATCATGTGTTATAGGTAAATCACAATTTCTTGAGCGTTCTGGGTGCCTTGTTTTTTCGGTCTACTTCGCTTCTCTCATTGGCACAAGCAAAACCTAAATTATCCCTTAAATTGCAAATTTTAAGGTCCATTTAAAATAAAACGACCGTTTACTTGGCGTCTAGTTTACTCTTTTAACGGCTTTTGTCCATTCACTTCGTATCTCTGGATCCAAAGAAAAACTGCAACAAAAATCTGCAAAGCATTAATTGTTTTACCTGGAGTAGCTTAGAAGACACAACTTTCGCGCAAACTTTTCAACAAGTGAGGAATACCTACTCTATTTTTCAAGCATGCAGGAACATAAACTAAAATGATCCGGAAGATAAATGATAGAGATTGTTGTGGGCACATTGCAAAGGAATGAAGCGGTATATTTCAAAAAAAAATCTTTACATAATGACTTTATAGTT
Organism: Luffia ferchaultella; assembly: GCA_949709985.1. Taxonomy (NCBI): domain Eukaryota; kingdom Metazoa; phylum Arthropoda; class Insecta; order Lepidoptera; family Psychidae; genus Luffia; species Luffia ferchaultella. Next base: position 3,392,976 of record OX453263.1, read on the forward strand.
TCTGATGCGGAACCGTGTTTATACGAGTCGGACTTGTATTTGACTGGTTTTTTATTATTATCAGGCCTAATTGGTACATCAATAAGATGTCGATATAAAATATCGATAAAAACAAACATATGGTGTCAATCTCTATAACAAACGTAAATATGAAAATTAATTATTTTTTACTTCTTTTATGCTGTTTTATCACAGTTTAGTAATTTTAATAATTTCAGTGTAATGTAGGCTATTGTTTAAAAATACGTTATAATAAAATTGTTTATTTCTCAGTGTTTAAAAGCAAAATCAAGGCATTTGGTCACCATTTGGTACTTACCGATGGAACGAAATTCTTTCATTTTCTTTTGATTTTGAGGAACTGTGATGGTGGCAATTTACTGCAACACAAGCTATTTTTGTGGCGAATTTATTTCACACCAATTCATTCAATAATTTACTCTTGAATTATCAAATTTTTTAATAAATTGATGCAAACATCAGTTGGACGTACGTCTGACTAGTCAGTTTAATGTCACTGAGAAAAGTGAGAAAGTGGTTCAAGCAGGTTGAAGCATGCCGGTCATATATATATACTTACATCTTTTTCACTCACACTAAAATTCACCATGTGGAAAACATGTGAAAAATGAAACAAATATATGTAAATACAAGACTGCCTTCTATTAGATACTTCAGTAATTTTTATGAGGGTCCGAAGCATGGAACGAAGAGTATGATTGTTCCATGATTGTTCTGAGGTTCTATGGTTCTGACCATGTTCTGACCTGTTCTGACTTTCTGACTGGTTCGGGCCAGTGTTTCCCGCCTGCGAAAGTAGAATTACAGTGTTTCCAGCTATGAAACGGTATTTTCATGGTATTTTCCTAAAGAATACAGTAGTGCTGCGTGATTATAAATAACTACTTTTCACTTCTACTGTATCGTCGTTCAATGACACATCTTCTTTTTTAGTACATTTTTTTTTTTAAATAGAATTAGGCTTGAACAAAAATTATCTATAATTTTATTTCATCAACCTGCAATGTATATTTCCGAAGAGAACATGGAACTATTAAGTTCCATGGAAGAGAATCACTAACCATAGACATACCATAGACATTTAATCAATTACTAACCATACCATAACCATTCACTAACGGTCACAGTGACATTTGAAGATAATTTGAATTTGAAAACTGTATGTTTTTTACTTTATAAAGCGTCACTTAGTGTTATTCTTGAAATATTTTAGAAAATATATTGATGGTGAATAATGTGGATACTTTATATGACCGTGTTTTAATTGCAAACTGTGAATATGGCTTTACTTTTCAGCCAAAGAGATTTAGTGGCTACATTAAAAAAGGAGATATTCCTAAATGCAAGCATATTACGAGTTAAATATCCTATGTCTCCAGTTCTTACGAGACAATTGTTCAAGGAAGATACTTTGGAGAAACCCAATCAATTGTTTTTCATTAATTTTTCATATTACTTAATATGTATTATTGACTCAAAAAAAGCTACTAGTTTAACTTGGCCCATATATGATTCCAAAGCAGAACGTACTTATAGAACTGAATTATCTAATTTCATATCTGCCTATTACAATAATGGCTTAATTTCTCCAGTAATGTCATCATATTTTGTCAATCCTGGATGTTACAAAATAATAAAATTGATGTTCCAATTATCTATGCTAGCAGTACAAGTTTCTGTGCAGAATAGCATCAAAAAAGAACAAAAAAGCATTATCGATGATATCGCAGAAAAATACAAAACACAAAATGCCAAAAGTTTTGAAAATGAAATTGTCAAAACAACGAGAGCACTGAATAAAAAAATTTCAAAGCACTTAAATAATAAAAGTAAGATGGAAAAGATTGCAGGTATGTTAAAAGATAGAATTATTAAAAATACTAATATCCAACAAAAAGCACAGAAGTTTTTGGACAAATGGATTGATGAATTTTTGATTAAACATAATTTTAGTGAAGAACAGTGCTCAAAAATCAGGATGCTCAAAAATGTTAACTGCACACCTGTAATTTTAGATGAGTGGTTAAAAATAATTGATGAAGATATTACAACTATGGAAGAAACATGGAGTAAAAATACATTGTCACTAATTGATATTTCGGAAAAATGCCAAAGAGCTAGCGAAGAATTGATTTTAAGACACACAGGTCAGGTTCCAAAGAGTTTGTATATAGTAGAATTTGATCCTAATACTGACAGTATATGTACAGAAAAATTAGAAATGCAAGTTTCAAGTCAACAAAAGTTTATGCTGAAAAACATAATAAAAGAAGATAAATTAATATTCCCAAACTTGATAAGAGCTTTTGTAGTGGCTATATGCTATATATTAAAAAATTTGAGATACGGAGATGATATTATTGAGTTTAATAATCTACTGAGAATCAGGAAAGAAAAATATGAAGCAGTTATATGTGCACTTAAAGAAAATCTTTGTCATATGGACTTAGAATTAAGTAAAAAGCAGGTAACATATATTTCTTAATTATTAGTAAGTAGGTACAGTTCCAATCAAACTTTATGGCGGATCTGAACATAGGCACAAGTCGCGTCGCAGTAACCAGTTTTAGGTGTAGCGGGACGCAGTGGAGCAAGGGGTATATGACTGTACCTGCGCAATTACGCATAGAGCGTTATATTCCGATCCGCCATAAAGTTTGAGGCGAACTATACATGGCAATGAGTTTTAAATTATAGGTATAATATGAAATTGTCAGCTCGTGTATTTTACATAAAAACCTAAGCAAATTAGAAAATAGGTATACCATCAACTGGACTAAATTCCTATATCAACAAAAATTTACAAAAATTGCATATTCTAATATATTCAGAAAATATTGGAAATGTATTTTAAATTTTCATGGTAGGCTAAAGGTATGGGAGTATCCCTTAAATTGTTTCTTTTAATTTATGACAGAATTCAAAGTCACATTGATAAGAGACATTTATTGATACCACATAACTTGTATTACCTACCTTTAAACTGAAATAGAACTAATTATATAATATTTATTCTGGTATATAATGCCTATCATGTTCCATTGAAAGTGCTTGTGAAGACAAATCTAATGAGCCGAAACTCGGTAAGTTGGCTACTATTGTAGGTATTATTATATACCTTCCAGCTCCATTATCAGACGCTCATCACCATGTGCTTGTAAAAACAAATTTAATAAGCCTTAACTGGCGGGTTTACGAGTAGCCGTTGAAGGGATTATCCACTGTCAAATTCCTTCATCAGTTCAGCTTGATGGTACCATAATTATCAGTGTCATCTAATACATGTTTGCAAAATTTGAAGTCTATATGATTAACCTTTGAGGAAACATGCATGAGGAGATGATCCTAGCTTTATCATCAGAACCTAGTCACCAAATTATTGCATTGTCATCCCAACCCTATATGTATGCAAAATTTCAACTTTGTACGTCAAGAGGAATTCTAAATTAGCTTGCATGATTTGAATCAAACATGCAAGTGGCTGTGTAGCACAACATAATCCTTCTTTTTTAATACTTATAAATCCTCCTATGTGAGTCCCGCTGTAATGTTCGGGAATAAAAATAACAAGATGCAGGATTTAACTAAATTGTTTTGTGTTGTTTTTCAAAGTATTTTTAGTATTCGATAAAACCAATCATCGAAACAGTGGTTCTAGTCTAAAGTTGATGTTGACGAAACGACCAATATGGCCCAAAATTGCTGACCTCATAATAAATCTTCAGTCTAGGAAAAGTAAAGAAATTATCTGGGCTCAAGCCAGAACTTTAGGTAGGATGGCTCATTAACTTAACGTTTTCCTGTTTCAAAAAATCATTTGTCTTTTAGGCGATATGGGATCTTGCATTATCATGATGTAAGACGTTTTAGGTTACCAGTACGAAGTTCACCACAATTTCTAGCAATTGGAACATGGTGTACCAATCAACGATAAGAATGTCACTGCGGAGGCCATGACAATGAACACAGCAGAAGTAGGAGCGGACGCGGGGCGGGAGCAGTTCTACTACTGCACCGCTTGCACTGTATTCATGGTTGCAGCCAAGCAGCTGATCTGCATTTTATTGCGTTTCTTTCCATATATTTTTTAAACGATTGTATCTTTCGTATCTAGTTACTTCAAAATGGCACGGTCTCGTTTGAGCAGCGCGTTTAGAACCTGTTAATGCTCCATTCTTTAAATTAAAAATAATGTTTTTAATTTAAAGTTTGTGCATGAAGACAAAGTTTTAATACCGGTTTTTATTTTTTGTAAAAAAAAATATGTAAAGTAATCATTAAAGTACATTAATTAGTTTTTACTAACTACTAGCCTAAGAAAAGACATGCCCTAACGATGACAATTGTATATTTCAGCCTGTACCTTCCCTCATGGTTTCCAGCCCGAGGTTGGAGCATGATGATTCACCATTTTCTATCCCTGCTCTGCCTGAACTGTCGTTTTATGAAGAGATGTCCAGACCGCAAATTATATTCGACACATTTACACCCTTACATGCGAATCGTCGTCAATTCAACTTAAAGAAGAAAAACAGTTTGCCAATTTTAACCAAATCAAGCTTAAAAGCTTTCATGACACCGTTCCTTAAAGTCCCTAAAGATGATTTTATGACAACAGTGTCTTGTCATGTCAACTCGTATGACAGGATCAATGTAATCCAAAATATGTCTACTGTATCTCAGAGTTCGAAAGTAAATGAAACGATCACCGGTTGTAATTACGGTTTTACGAAGGACCAAATAAATAGAATGTTTTCAACTAAAAAAAGTAGTTCTAAAAAGAAACTTGTACAAGAACGACAATGCAATATGAAACGTGGCAACTTGTTTAATGATTCAACCACAAACATATTCAGAAGTGTTTCAAGTCCAAATCTATATGAAAATCGTGAAAAAACGCAATCAAGCATAAAAAGTGCTACTAATAAATTATCAGCCATGCCTAAAATTAATGCTGATGTACTAGAACTATCAGGTATAGTTGCTTTGGAGAACAGCAAAAACACACCTTTAAAAGAAGATGATGAATCTGAATGCAAAAACACATTAGTTATTGATACAAAGAAAAATGTGGACTCAACAAAAGAAAGTCCTTCGAGAGAAGTTATTAAAGATAACAATGGAGAAACTACAATAATTGAAAATAATTTAACACCAAAATTAGATATCCAGCCTATAAGAAAAACGAGTTCAATTGAAAAGATAATTAACCGATTCAATAAAGTTAGAGCTAATGTATGCGACACAAAATCAGAAATTAACATCATTAAAGAAGAGAAAGAAAATAACATAGATGTCAATATTAACAAAAAACTATTACCAGATTTGTTAGAACAGAGTTGTAGTGTGAACATAGTGTCCGAATTCCCTGATTGGTCTCTGTGGTCGTCTCCAAATGAAACAAGAAAACCCAGAGAGAGTTTGGGTACCGTTCTAGGTATAGACAATACATTCCTAGATCAATTCGAGTTGATAGACTGATAGTATTATTTTTATAATAACAGTTAAGATTGTTGCTCTCTAGATATACTCTGAAATAATTAGCATTTGTTAATATAGTATATTCAATATATTGAGAAACACTGTACATTGCTGAAGAAAAGGCAAAGGAAACCAACTGACAAGCATATCAATATTTAAATTTTTTTTTTGTAATCTAGTTTACGTATTCGACATTTGATTGTAGAGCACGTAAATAACTAGTAATATATACATCAATTATCAACAAAAATGTTGTCAAACTTTGAAGGTTTTATGTACATAATTTACAGACTGGTTGGCTGTCATTTATATTATTGTCTATAGTTTATAAATGTTTATCTAGATCTTTAAACAGTTATTTTAATGACATTTGTATACTTAAAGACATGACAGCTCAGTGCATGTGTGCATTAGTTGATTAAATCAATACTTATGATTGGCTGTTGCATAGTATTTCACACTTATAATTGGTCAATATGTTACCATGAATGTTCAATTTGGGAAATGGTGTAGATTCATCAGTGTATGTTGACAGTCAGCAAAAAGGTAGTTGACAATTTTTTTTTTAAATTATTTTTACTGAAAGAGTTTGCTAAATATATCATAACAGTGAAATAAGTATAAAAAAATAAATCATTAATGACTAAATTGTGAATGTTTAAAATGTCCTGTTAGGCAGAGAGGGTAATACTGCACGGCGTACTAGCCTGTGACGTCAGCCCATTCAAAATCTTAAATTTCGTTTTGCAAGAAAGAGATAAAGATAAAATTTTAATAGCTTATAACTTCCAAATTCTTTAACCGAATATAATTTCGTTTATAAATTTTGTTTTTGTATAAAGTCTATTTTAATTTATATTTGGACATGCACTTGTACATGTTAGCACACACCGAGATGTATCTACTATTTTAAAAACACAGTCCAAGAAATATCTTACAAAACTAACTGAGAATCATTGTGATGGTTAACATTCTGCAGTGTTTGTTAAAAAACGTAATTGATATATTTTAAAATCAAGTTCTGTGTAAACGAACCTAACGTAATTTACAAATTCAGAAATAACGAAATTTTATTCTAAGTTTAACAAACCGTCGTGGTTGTAGTGAAGGGGTATCTTAGCATTCCCTGGGTAAGACTGAAATTACCATGAACGGCAAAAAGGATGAACTTTTACTAGTAAACTTGGCGGATGTCAACATGCACTAATTTAACTCAAACAGGCACTTCACGCTCGCCGAGCGGATGCGAGCGCCGAGACAGCGCTATGCGCGTAAAAGAGACGAAGGAGATGCTTTCTTTTTTATCCGTATAGCGCTGTCTCTGGCGCTCGCCTCCACTCGTTGAGCGTGAAGTTCCGGTGTCAAGATACGCAACATTTCGGTTATTCGGAAGTGCGTCTATTTTGTCACCGATACAATAAATACACTTCGTTCTGTACATTTTCATTTCTTTTAGTTAATACTAAGAGGTGTAATCTGTTATTTATTAGCTGTTAACTAGTTATTTTGTAGCCGTTTTTATTTTTAATGTCGAGTTTACATGACAGTTCAATAGATATTAAAAAGCATTATTTTTCTGTTGGTATAGTGTTCGTAATTTATGGAATAGACTATAACATAGCATGAAAATTAGGATCATATATAAATTTGAAAATATTGAATTTTGTATTAAAATTTATTTGCCTGCAATCTGTAATAAAATTAATCAGCAGGCTCATACAATCCAACTATACATCGGCTGTCGAGAGTTTGCGTTCCTGACAGGTCGTAATCCGCATAGTAATCGAATGGTTGATATGTATTTGTACCGTCGGACGATTCCCGTTTTCAGATATCGTTTACATGCACGAATGACGCAAAATTAAATTAAAAATTATATTATTATGTCAACTCACAACAAACATGATGTTGTTAGTCATAAATCTCAAGTGTCAGGAACGCAAACCCTCGACGGCCGATGTATAGTAATATATTTAGGGTTTGGTATACAAAGAGTGCCAATCTATTATCAAACGATGTTTGTATGCTTGTCTGTCCTACTTTTAAACGTCTGTATCTTTTGAATCATTACAGGTAGCAATTTGAAATTTTCACAAATTATTTTATGATTATGGCGGATATCTTAAATAATAAACAAGACAAAAAGTAAAAAACTTAGGATATCTCCCTACCACAATTTTGTTTTACATTATTTTTATACAAGTGTCTTAGGCCGATTATAGCGCAAACTCTAAAGTGAAACAAGAAATAATAAAAACTGGCTAAGTGTGAGTCACAGTTATTTTAACCAAATTAATGTATGGGTTGCTGCCGAGTCGTATCAGAGGGTTAAGCAGCTCGCGGGGAACAGGGAATTATGGCGAAAGGGTCCACCGACAAGAGCGCAGCTCTTAAGAAAGAAGAAGAAGTGAGTCAGGCTCGTGTTAAAGATCTTAAACTGAATGAAAGATAACACACTTTTTTCAGTAAATACACAACAAAATATACTAGTATCATGTGGTGGTATAGAACGATTCGCACTTGGCCGGTTTTTTCCTGAGTAGCAGTTTAATAAAACAAACCTTTTATATACTCCGATCTTGTTCATAAATTGTAAAATTCGAACCTGTATACTGTTTTTTGTCTCTAACTGGTGTCATTGACCACTTAGATATTAGGTACTATCTGTCAAATTAATGTTCACTTGTAGCAATGCAAATTAATGCTTTAAAAAAAAAATTTATCGAAATATATATATGCACGTGGGCAATAGAAAAAATTTGTTTAGTTTCATTATTTTTGTTTTTTACCTTGTTTAATTGGCGAGCATATGATTAATAAAAACAATATAGATGCATTGTTATTGCTTATGTAAATTGACAAGCACTTAAAATTTGCTTGAAACGTGAATAGAAAATGTTTAGAAAGTCTATTCATGTGACTTTGACAGATACCTGAATATATTGTATTAGTATGTCTATTTAATAAGGTCTATATATACAATAATATAAGCTAAAAATAAGTAAAGCCTGGCGAACCTGATGCAAAGGTACCCATAACGCTCGCGGCATTACCGCGCTGGATCGCTATGGCGAGCCTCTGCATCAGAAACGACCCCGAGCGAGGGTCACACCCCCTCTCCTTACCTGAATTAGATACTATTGTATAATGTTATTTTTATATAATTTTATATGCGGTGGTTTACGAATATACGGTTATTTAATTTCCGGATAACTGATCTTGATATGCTCATGGCTACCACCAAACATATTACTAAACATCGGCCGTCGAAAGTTTGCGTTCCTGACACTTGAGATTTATGACTATAACATGTTTGTTGTGAGTTGACATAATAATATAATTTTTTATTTAATTTTCAGTCATTCGTGCTTGTAAACGATAATAATATTTGAAAACGGGAATCGTCCGACGGTACAAATTCACATCAACAATCCGATTACTATGCCGATTACGACTTGTCAGGCCACCCACCAAACATAAAGTGCGATCCGCAATTCGGTTCTATGTAGTTGCCTATTCATATGTTAATGCACTTGATGGCAACACCTTTGTATAAAGTTTTATATGTACTGAACGTAATGCTTTTAAATCTGTTAGTGCTTTGTTGATTTAAAACTATGGCCACATAGAGATTTAGAAAAAAATAAATCTTGTTTTCTAATAAACATAGTTATAGATGTAGAAGTCATTCTAGAATCTAAATAAATATGCATGATAGAATGTTTAAAATACAATGTTGTTTTTTTCTCTACCCTTTCTGTACCCTTTTCCCTGAAATGCTAACGGCCGTTCCCTATATTCTGTGTGTCTTCGATCTGGCCTTACTAGCGATAGAAAATATATATACACATCAAAAAATCTAAGCAACGCATACAAATTTCAATTTTACAATGTGTTTTCGCATTAAATCCTTAGTATTTTCTTATATTATTTTTTAATGCTCTTTTGGTATTAAACAACAATTGTTTTTTTATATTTATTTTTTAATAATCTTAATTAACAATAATTACGAGTAAGTACTGTATGTACGTAGTACAAAGTAAGGTGCCTAATCAACTAAACTTAAACTAAAATTAAATGGTTGTACAAAAATTGCATAAATTAATACAAAGTACCGTGTGGCCTCCTCTGTTATGGAGAACTTGCTGGCACCGATTATTCATAGAATCGATGAGACTGTTAATGTTGTGCTGCGGCAATTGCTCCCAATGAAATTTTAGTAAGTCCATCAGTTGTTGGGTTGTTGTCACTCCATCCAAGTGTTTTAAATCACGTCTCTGGAGCATGTCCCATGCATGCTCGATGGGATTGAAGTCTGGCGATTGTGCAGACAAGGCAATATCAGGATGTTTTCCCTTGCCGAGTACTCCCGTGTGTGCAAAGCTGTATGCGAAGGCGCATTGTCATGCATCAACGTGAAATCGGAGCCAAGCGTTTGTGCGAATGGACGGACATCCTTATGTCCGTCCTTAGAACACCCTCAACGTAATTTACAGCGTTCATATTACCATTTACAAAAACGAGCTCAGGTCGTCTGTTCTTCACAATACCCGTCCATACCATAATTTTATATCGTGAGTATTAATTTTTTTAAGAAAGGAATATTTGGAAATTTCAAATTTAAGGAGAGAGGGATGGAGGGACTTCATGTGAGTCTTTGTTCTTTAAAGTTAGAAACATAAAAAATTTAACATAAATAAATAATGACGTGTTTCTGGGTTTTTGGATTTCCACATTTTAAGGGTGAGAAACGGGAAGTGAAAATTAAGGGAGTATTGGTTTTCTTAAAGGAGTGGGAGAATGAAGAATGAAAGTATGAATGGGTATACCCAATATTAGTTTCAGCAAAAAGTACGTATAAACCATTTCGAATATTAATACTACCTAAAACAGGAATATGTAGTCTACGCAAGCAAAGCTGCGGGCGGTCGCTAGTTAACTATATGCCGCCTGTTAATGCTCCTTTCTTTAAAGTGAAAATTTTATTTTTAACTTTTTAGTTTATGTTTTTGAAGTCGGTATTTATTAATTTTTTAAATTATTTTTGTAATTTTAATTTATATTGTATATACATATTATTTCCAATATATTAGATGACAGGGATCTTAAGAAACAATTAAACTACTACATTTGTATTTTTAAAAAGTTTCATGTACAACGAATGAACCAAAATTGAATCAAATTAGACGTTCACTACACTTTTTTCCGATCTCTCGAGGTCATTCACTATACTCGTTGTCTTAAGTATTATTTGTGATCAAGTCAGTATAGTATAAGCAAGTACGGATATGAGTTTAGACGTAGGTAAAAGGTAGTCAGTATTTTTTTTTTTTGTATCGTGATATTTGTTTGGAATTTGTTTTAAAACTTTTCTAGCCTTTGTTAAATTATCTACGGTTACGATATATTTTTTTATTTTCCGAAAAATTAAATTGAGATATTTTTGGTAAGTATTATAATATGATTGACTGATTGATGAAATATTTGTCTGCATGAACATATCTATTTGTTCCGTTTCTGGATGTAAAATATTTATATATGTATATATTATAAAGAATATTTAAGTATGTATATCAGTTATCTATTAGCAACCCGTAACAACCGTAATACTTGCTTAATTTGGGACTAGATGGCGCTGTGTGGGATGTCTCAGACATTATTATTATATTTTGTAATTCTGTAGTATTTACAGCCCATATAGTAGTGTTTTCATGCCCGTTTATTTCTCATAGCTTCGCTGCTTAGTAAACTTAAAGTTTTGGTGCTTCGTATGGGTATACGAGGGCTGCTATTTAGGCCACTTACAAAAAGAATATTAAAAAAGTAATTAGGTACAACGTTTAAAAATAGAACTCTTTGGCTGTTGAATACAGTTTGTTTCATATAACTGTCAATTGTATTGTATTGTTTTTAGACCCAATCCTTACACTTCAGAGATTTAAAAAAAAATTATAGTTCCATTAAAAATAAAAAAGAAACTCGAAAAAGATAACTTAATATTTGGATTCTGTAAAATTTTGCCAATACCTACATGGAAAGTTTAAAGTCAATTTCCTAACAGAACAATTCTTCTGAGCCGAAATACAGCACCCCAATCTGCAAATGCAATCATAACAATGCAATTATAACAAGGCAAATAACAAATAAAGAACTCATAAAACCAAAATTTAATAACTTATTTGTTCAAATAACTTCTGAATATCTTATACCGCAACTAACAAATTGCTTATCAACTGAAATTAAAAACAAAATAAATCACAAAAACATCTCATATACAATTAAACAAGAAGCGATGGATAATTAAACAAAATAAAATATGCATAATTTTTTTTTGTAAATATTAATAAAAGTACTTGATAAAACACGGAACAACCTGTATAATTATGGCTAGATCAGCTGTTTGTCCATGCAACGCAACCGGTTTTTATACCGAAGTACTACTAACTAGATAACTAAGGCGCCTGAACGCCCCTTAGTTATTGTCAATGGGTACGAAATGTATGTTATATGATTTAGTGATGATTTATTGATGATGTGATTAAAATCATGCGTGTTAAATATATTAAGTTAGTAATGTGTCTGAGGTATTCGTATTTATAATAAGGCTGGTTCCTAAACTAGTAATAGTTTATTGGAGTCAAAAGTGTAATTTTGTATATTGTACTGATATGTTGATTTAAAAAAAAAAATGTTTTTCCATTGTGCGCAGGGACGGTATAAGTGAAATATGTGACATGACGATCTAGCTTTATTGGTCCCCGCAAAGCATCGATATTTTGTTGTACAACCACTGGTTTTGGGCGACCTTTGTTTCCTGAGCCACATGTGGCTCAGTGGACAGGAAACGTGTAATTCGTCCGTGAGCATAGACCGCCCACGATTAAACTCACTGAACCAGTGATACAAAACGGTTTTCGAGGGTGGCTATGGGTACGAAAATGTTCCCGAGTCAAATCCATGGCGATCGAGTCACGCCATTTTTGAAAATTACGCCACAATGAAAAAGAAAACCCGTGCGTGTCAACTCCGACGCGTGATAGGAGTTTACTCGAAAGATTCGATTTTAGTAATTTATATATCAGACAACTTACTAATTTCACTACGAAACGACGTTTTCTATATTTGTTGTTTACATTATATGGTTCATAATATACAGAAATTTCAAATTCCTACTTAGTTTAGAGATAGACCCCGTAAATTATTTTATTCCGATCCCCTCCACTTTCTACCCGCTGTCGGGCCTTTCACAGCTAGTACGCTTATACCTGCCCCCTCTTTCTTCGTTCCGCCGTTACCCCCGCCAAGACACACTTAACGCTTCAACGCTCGCTTTCTCGATTTTACTCTCCATAAAATTTCGATACCGGGCCCCTTATATCGTTTCTTAAGGAGTAAACTCCAAAAACAGTTAAAACTAATATAATACTATATATGGTGGAGGAGACAATGTTACACATCCTCTGTGAATGTGATGCACTAGAAGTGACTAGAAGCATTACGCATGAAGCATCTGAGGGTATATGTTATCCCAAACCGGATGAGTTTTGCGACCTGCAAAATAACAACGCATGACGTTGGAATAAAATAACGATAAAAAATTTAAAAAACCGACTACGGTTAAAAACTGATAATAAAGTAAAAATTTTAATAGTAGAGAAAACAGTAAAAATTTTAAAAATAAGAATTCAAAATGATCTTTATTTTGCTAGGTATTATGTTTTAGACTTTTCTAAGATTATAGATTAAATCGGATATTTCCGCGTACGTTTATCTATTACGTATTAAAAGTTATTTTTTCAGAAATAATCATTTCTTGCCTATTAAAAGTTAATAAGTATATACTATTTCAAACTAGCGACCCGCCCTGGCTTCGCACGGGCAGCAGAGCATTTAAACCTACATGAGGAGTGTCTGTTCAAAAGGTTATATTTGACTCATAGACAAAAAATACTTTTTACTTTTATTCGAACTCTTCATCTTGAATTTCATCCAACCATGATCTTAGATTTTGTTCAAAACGCTTTATTCACTAAGTAAAATCGATCTAAAAATGGATGTTCTGTTCTAAAGGTTATATCTACACGATTTTATTTCTCAAACTAATGCAATAAAACATTTTTAAACAAAAGGTTATATTTACCATATGAAAATATTATGTTGCAGACTGTTTTGAACAAAGGGTTATATTTTTGCTACCTCCAAACATTGGTATCTCTATAATCTATTATTATTTAGAGTGAAATAAAATGCCAATAGAAACATTGGCAACACCAAGACCTTTGGTTCGAGGATTTCCCATAACATCTCTAATTTGAATTTGTAGTACATTCCATTGTAAACAGTTGTTTTCATTCATTCGTTTCTGATTTCGTAGGGTGTGAACGTTTTCCATTACTAATTTGAAACGTAACTAGTGTGGTGTCGACTTTTATAAAAAAAAGACCGGGAAAAGTGGTGCTTTTGACATGGAAGGCACCGTGGAGTCATTAAATACAGGAAGAAGAAAAAAAATTAAGCGAAACAGATCTGTGTACAAAAAAAAGTGAGCACCCATAATTTCTTTATTAACATCAATATTGTTTAATACGCTATTTTTTAGGGTTCCGTACCCAAAGGGTAAAAAACGGGACCCTATTACTAAACCTCGGCCGTCCGTCCGTCCGTCCGTCAGCGGGCTGTATCTCATGAACCGTGATAGGTAGACAGTTGAAATTTTCACAGATGATGTATTTATATTGCCGCTATAACAACAAATACTAAAAAATAGAATAAAGTAAATACTTAAGGGGGCTCCCATACAACAAACTTCCTTTTTTTGCTTGTTTTTGCTCGATATTGATAAAGGCAACAGGTTGACGCTTGAAATATTCACAGAATATTGAGTTATATTATTCACTTTAAAAATAAATAATTAAATTTAAATAAAATTAATATTTAAGGGGGGCTCACATACAACAAACGTGATTTTTTTTAAATATATTGTATGGTGGTATGGAACCCTTCGTGTGCGAGTCCAACACGCACTTGGCCGGTTTTTTTTTATTTGATATGTTAATGATGTTTGTTTATATTGTGGGTATACTGGATGTAGGTATTATTGAGTTTTGTTTATTTCTATGTTTTATTTTGCAGACAATATAAAGATCCAGACCCATTAGCAATCAATATATCAATAACCTGTGACCACAGGGGAAGCAAGACTTTCAAGTGCTGTGATTTGACAAACAGAGACATTATTGAAATTTGCAGGCGATTCTTTAAGTACGACAATAAAACTCAACAGGATATTTATTTAATGAACTTGCTTGGCCCATATGAACCATAAAGAAGAGGAACTAGGCCACATACATTGCAGCCAAAAGTAAGAAAGGTTTCATGCAGATTTTTTTTGTTGAAAGAGAAGAAAAAAATAACTGTTTGCAAAAAAACATTTATGAAGGTGTTTTCTTTTGGTCAAAAGAGATTGCAAAATTTAATAAACCTACTTCATGATGGGAAAATTCCTCAAGAAAATCGAGGTGAGGACAGGAAATCAAAAAAAAGTTTATCGAAACGGGAGACTATTCGGGAGTTCCTTAGAAAATTACCAGCTACTGAGAGCCACTATGGACGAAATAAAAGTAAAAGGGTGTATTTGAGTAGTGAGCTTAATGTGAAAAAATTGTTAAAATTTTATAATGAATCTGTAGGTACAGAGCTAAAAGTTTCACGTACGATGTTTTATAGCATTTTTAACGAATTCAATATCGGTTTTAAGCAACCCGCAAGTGATGTTTGCAGCACCTGCATATTGTGGAAAAATAAAATAAAAAACGAGCAGGATTCTAAAAAGAAAATAATCTTAATGATGGAGAAGCGGGTTCATAGTATTAGAGCAAATTGTTTTTATGAGTATATGAGAGCAGAAGTGCCAAACTGCCTATCTTTTTGCTTTGATTTGCAAAAAGTTCAGCCTCTTCCAAAGACATACAGACATACAGGATGCATATTATGCACGACAAATCAGTATTTATAACTTTTGTGTTGTGGCTTTGACTACAAAGGACCCCCATTTTTATTCCTGGCTGGAAACTCAATCGGGAAGAGGAGCCGTAGAAATCAGTTCGGCTTTATATTCATTTTTAAGTCATTTAGATATTCCACATACTGTTACAACATTGAGATTGTTTTTTGATGGCTGTGGTGGCCAGAACAAAAACAATCATTTGATACATATGCTGATGTTTTGGTTAATGAAGTCAGCAGCCCATGTGAAAGAAATTCACTTGTTTTTCCCTGTTAGAGGGCACACATTTCTCCCAGCCAATAGAGTTTTCGGTAGGTTAGAAAAAGAAGTCAGAGTTAAATCTATAATAACTCAAAAAGAAGATTACTATGATATTTACCAAAAATATGGAAAGTTATTTATTCTGGGAAAAGACTGGCACCTTTATGACATTAAGGGGCTCGAAAACTTCTATAAAAAAGTTACAGCCATTCAATCTGCCAAACGGATTATTTTAAAAAAGATAACAAGTGTACGTGGCCGAGCTATTGATTGTAGGATCAAAACTCTTGCAAATTATAGGTTTGAAACACGTGAAGATATTTTTTTTTTAATTTGTGCAAAAAAGCAAAGAAGCATCCTACATCTTTAGCTTGCTTGGGAGATCATAATGGATATAGAAGAAGCATTAGTGAAAACAAAAAAAAGGATGTAATAAATTTGCTTACTAAGCAGTTTGGTGAAGAGTGGAAAGAATTAGACGAGTTAAAATGGTATAAAGAAGTTTTACTTGAAGAGCATGATGATGAGAATGTAGAGGGTGAGGAATGCTGCTCGTGTATGGATCCGAATATTGGTGAAATAAGAGTGTAATGGAAACAATATGGTACCTATATGTTTGCACGTAGAAAAATTAATAAATACTAATCAATTTTAATGTTCATTTTATTGCTATGATTTTAAAATTCATGATCTTTCAATCAAAAGGTTACATTTGCAGGAGAGACTGAACATAAGGTTATATTTGCAAACTGTCTGATCAGAAGGTTACATTTGTAATTTATTTTATTTTTTATTATAGGTACCAACTAAAAAATAAATAAAAAATGTGTAGCTGATTTTAAATTGAAGGGCTGGCTATCATTTTAGAAATTAAGTAAATTAAACCAAACTCCCCAAAAGACTCTATAAGTTTTTTGCTGTTTCTGAAAATTTAGTTTTGTGCTAATATAACCTTTTGAACAGACACTCCTCACATTTTCTTTCTGTCGTAGATGTGGTCGTATAGTGTTGTATAAACTTCTTGCGCCTACACATTACGCAATATGTACCCACTTATGTATATATCCGTATGTACATTATATTTTAAATGTTTGACATTCCTGCGACATTTGTTTACCGCTATACCTACCTAAAAGTGATGGTAGGTATGATGAGGAAATGATTCTTGTTTTTAAATGCTTACAATGAATGAATGAATGAATGAATCTATTTGTGACGATACATTTCGATATAGATTTTGATTTCGACGATAGGTATCATCGAGTGATATGAAATGAATATACTGGACATAATAATGATTCCAAAGAATCAAATTATCTCAAACCACAGTCCACACAAAAATTATAGCTTTTTCAATTGATCTATGAACGGCATAGATGTAGCGAAACGCGTTCGCCCTGCTCCCCTGTAGACAGCACCCTATCGACAGATCGACGGTTCATACGCCGCGCTAGTAGTGTATGTCTCCACCGGCCATTAGTCGGCAAATGCCCGTTAGTAAGTATTTCGTCGCGAAAACGCCGAATTTTGTAGTGAGAGGTTGTAAAAACACGTCCAAAAACAAAAATAATTATTAGGTATTTTAAGTTTACTTAGCGGTCCCAGACGCCTTTAAGGATTAAAAATCTTTTGCCAATGAACAAACTTGTATTTCACACTTTTTAAAGGTTTTTGTGTTGGGGTTTTTTTTAATTTTAAATTATTTTTTATTTCAAAATTTTTAAACTTAGTTATTTAGTTAAACTATTTCATACATGATCAAACAAAAAAATAATTTTCAAGTTTTTAATTTTCATTTCGTTAATTAATATTCTTCATTTCATTTCAATACAATGTATCTACATTATTCTACTAGTCAATCTCTTTCATTTGCTACCTATATAGAGGGATTTGTGAAAAATGGAATTCGGCATTTTGTGGTGGCGGCCATCTTGGATTTGAAATATGTCATAGTGTATAGTATTTTACTAGTCAAGTCCTTCCATTTGATAGGTACCCATATTGATGGAGTAGTGAAAAAATATGATTTCCGCCATTTTGTAACGACGGCCATCTTGGATTTGAAATTTCTCAAAGTGTAGAAGTATTCTACTTGTCGACTCTTTTCATTTGATACCCATATTGATGGAGTAGTGAAAAAAATGATATCCGCCATTCTGTGGCGGCGGCCATCATTGATTGATTTTCATCAAACATAGCTAAGAACACTCCTGACTAATTCACCTTTCATATAAAAAAATCCACATCCAAATCGGTTCATCCGTTTGGGAGCTACGATGCCACAGACAGATACACACACTCACGTCAAACTTATAACACCTCTCTTTTTGCGTCGGGGGTTAAAACACAACGTTGAGTAGTGTAACTTTCCGCGGAAATGCGTTTCAAATGCGTTAAATGGAACGCTGCGTTTCGTACGGAGCTTCACTATCTCTATGATGAAAGGATACCTTTATCGGGTAATCCGGGTATAAGTAGGTATTACCCAATTAAAGACATGCCTAAATCAACGCTGAGATTAGCCAGTCAGCACTCAAGATATCTTTTGTCCTAAAACAAACTCAAATCTTTGCAAGGATCTTGAAAATTGTCAAGACAATTGAGAAATTCTTTCGTTTAATTCTTACACGGAATTCTTTATTAAAGGGAACGTGCATTATTTACCGCCGGAAATTATACGTGGTGACTTTCCCGGTCAACGTAGCTACCGCAGATATTATTGTTTATGTGCTCTTTGCAGAATAAAATCTTCAGAGACATCATTGATTGGAGCCCAAATGTATTTTTTAGGTAAGTAGGTATCTTAAAAAAAAAATTGGGAGGCCGTCAGTAAACTTGTCAGTTTTAGACCAGTTTGTTATGAGCTCTATCTAAAAAAGTACACTTGTTAGGAATTAGGAATTTCTGTTTATTATACGCCACATACTGTGTTTAAACCAGAAATACTGATATTGTTTATGATAAATATATAAAAGAAAAGTTGGCACAAATTTTCCGTTCTTTCTGCGCCGCGTTCCACTGGCGCTGGTATAAAGTCGACAAACTGTCAAAAGAGTCAAGTTTCACCACTATATGACGTTTTATGACAGCTCGTTTTGGCATATCTAAACTCATTCCCCTCATTCCTCAAGCCCACCCCCCGAACACCCCCGTATATCGGCCATCGTGTAGTGATAGAAAAAATTTTTTGCAACCTCCAGTAGAACGCGAGATAGCATTGTAGTTCCGTTTTCGAAACCAAATAAAAAAATGTTGACTAAAAACATACATTATCAGAGTCAATACGTCATTAGGCATATGTACGCATTAAATACGTTTAGCAAACAAGATATTTGCAGTAGGTATCTAAACAAAATATTGAATAGAGTGATTTGAAGGACTTAGGTAGGTACCTAAACATGATTTCAAAGACGTGTGAGTTAGTTATGGAGATGTGAAAGCAATAACTTTTTTAAAACGTGATATTGAAAATGTTATAATTATCAAATAATATACAATGGAATTGATTAGTGAATAATAATAATTATACATAACACAATATTGATAATAATAACAAAGTAATAATAATATAATAAAAAAATTATGTAAATATAATTTAGATAAAATTTATACTTAATTAGTTGACAATAATATTAATATTATTAAATTATAATATTACTAATAAAATAACATTAATAATAAGTAAATCTACCACATTCCTAGGTAGTTTATTGTAGTTAGGTATATCTGACACAATTTCTAATGAAAAAGCTACTATAGGGAGCCATTGTGATTTCGTGCAAAAAAACCGTTTTTTAGTTATGTACACACATAGGAAGTTCTATTTCTTTTACATGAAACAATCGATATCAAATATCATGAATAACAGTTTGAATAGATAACACTTCTAAGGAAAATAATTAAAAAAACGCATTGACCTAATTTCAGATGAAGTTTGAAATGGAAGGCAAAACGGTTATAGTTACGGGGTGTAACAGAGGCATCGGTAAGGAGACGGTGCGCGAACTGGCCAAAAAAGGCGCGAGAATCATCATGGCTTGCAGGAACTTGGACGCGGCCAACGCTACCAGAGGTATATTAGCCAAAATAGGACTTCTATTCATTATTCATTTGACAATTCAATTTATCTTTATTTATTTATAATTTCATCTCTACTTGGTACCTATTCTGCGTTTTGCCTCTCTAACCCAACCCAATGTTTCTTAATTCTAACCCAAGTTATTATTAGGTAGGTACCTACGTGTCTATAGGTTGCCTCAAATTTAAACTTACGTCATTGAAAAGATCGTCTTTTTGAAAATTGTAAATAGGATATGATATTTTAAAGAAAGCGGCGTTTTTAATCATTAATGAATTAATTAATTTTAATAATAAAGGATTATTATTATCTTTATATTTTACACAGTTGCATTGAAATGTTTTTATTTCAGGCAATACGTATGTTTCCAAAATAATACAGATTACGTGTTTGAAAGCTTAAAATTTTTGTTGATAATTGAATAATCAAAGTTTATTTATGACTAGCGACCGCCCGCAGCTTCGCTTGCGTAGACTACAAATTCCTGTTATAGGTACTATTAACGTTCGTTTTCGTTCGTTAGATGGTTTATACGTACTTTTTGCTGGAACCAATTTTGGTTACACCCATTCAAACTTTCAATCTTCATTCCTCTTCCACCCTTTAAAAAACCGACAAAACCGATACAAAAACGTCATTATTTAAGTCCCTCCATTCCCATCCTTAAATTTGAAATTTCCAAAAAAGCCTTTCTTAACTTAATGCTCACGTTATAAAATAAACTTATGTTCCAAATTTAAGCTTCCTAGACTTTGTAGTTTTTATTGTACGTTGGTAGATCAGTGTGAACAAACGACAGACAGATAGACAGACAAACAAACACAAAAAGTAGCTTATGACACTCGACAACCTTCTTTCACGTCTGCAAAGTTTCATTAAAATATGTTCAACCGTATTGGAAATTAGCTCGAATAGATAAAATTGAATTGAATAGACACATAGACGTATAGACAAACAGACGGACAAAAAGTAGCTAATGTCAAATCTCTTGACAACCTTCTTTCTCGTCTGCAAAGTTTCCTTAAAATCTTTTTAGTCGTTTTGGAAATTAGCTCAAACAAACAGATACATACACGTACAGACAGACAGACAAAATGTAACATTTGTTAGTTTTGACGACCTTCTTTTCATACTTGTGATGTTTCATTAAAATCGGTTTAGACAGATGGACGTACAGACAGACATACAAAAAGTTCTGTATGTCACTTTTGACTACATCCTTTCCATATGTGTAAAGTTTCATCAAAATCGTTTAAGCCGTTTTCGCCGAAGCCAATTTGCTCGAATAGGCAGTTCGTTTTCATATATACAGCCTATAACCCTCCGCTAGATTCAGGCTATCAAAGGCAAAAAGAATTTTTCAAATCCGACTGGTAGTTTCAGAGATTAGCGCATTCAAACAAACAAACAAACTCTTCCGCTTAATAATAAGTATTTCTATTATATAGATTAATAGATTATTAAATAATAAGAAAATAAGATATTACTGAAAACGGTATCAAAGTCTATTGCGTGGTTTGGAAGTAAAAAGTTAACGAACAGAGGCAGACAGCGAATTTATTTTCTCCCGCTATAGTTTTCATATTTCGATAAAAACTGCTAAGATATTAATTTAAATTGTGTGGTGTAAAGAGCAACTATAATATGCATGAAATGCTTAAGACAACTAACGTATTTAATTGGATAAGGATTAATATCACGTTTAAAAAACATCTACGCAAATAGTACATTATGTTAGAACAAATTTGATTGTCATAAAAAAGGTTATAGTAAGTTAACCTTAAAAGATACACATATGCTGTCGCAAACTTTTGGTTAGGACTTTTAAAGGGGAACAATTCCGTAATACATAATTTTTGCTTAACATCAACCGTTTACGCAGCGCGCGCGACGGAAGCTCTCAAAAGGAATAATTTTTCCCGTTTTTGCAACATTTTTCATTGATGCTCCACTCTTATTGGTCGTAGCGTGATGTAATAGCCTATAGCCTATAGCCTTCCTTGATAAATGGACTATCCAACACAACAATAATTTTTTAATTTGATCCAGTAGTTCCTGAGATTTGCGCGTTTAAACAAACGAACAAACTCTTCAGCTGTATAATATTATATATGTATATATATAAGCAAAGATAGCTCTAGTTAGTGGTAATAGTGCTATCGGTTGTAAAGGATATTAGCAAGTTAGATAGCCCCATATATCGTAAAGCACAGAAAATATTACGATTTGAAAAAGCTTATTTCACTGCTTACCCCGGTCCCACATTTGTGGACAAACATTTGGCCTTAAAATCAGCAAATTTTTTCCGTGTAACCCCGCTTTAATAATTGACAAATGTTTGTCGAAATTGTACCTCTTACACTACTTGACGAATGTTTCTTTTCCGTACGGCCACTTTGAAGTGCGCAAGAAAACCGACACGCCATCACGGGTAACAAAAGTTTGCCCCACAAGGCACCTTTACATTGAATAGTAGTTTATCTATTCCATCGGAATTTCACTACTTTTTTAAAAAATTTATTAAACCCCAAAATCACAAAATCGAAATTAGAGATATTTTCGCGTAACTTTATTTTTGATATTTATTTTCTTAAGGGGCAGCAATTATTTTTAATTTTAAACAAATAATCAATAGTGTGACTCATTACTATATTTTGTTCTTTCCATTATTAAAATTAATATAATACCTATATATCATTCACGCATTGTGTACCTACCGTGTTGTTTAAGTTTAACCAATAATCAAATAATAATACGTTATCGTAAATTATCGTAATATTCATATACATCTGCATTTACCGTCTAACCGCTCATACTATAGCTGGCTGGTGTAAGATGATGGCAGGTTTTAGTCCCAGTTTCAGCGCGCAAGGTCTGCGCGCGCCGCTCTTCAACCCTGAGAAATTCCCAGGCCCCGTTTTCAACCCCCCAAAATTGGCGTAATGTCACTTCGATACCTACTGTGAACTGACATTTACTGACATTTACATTTACTATTACGATGTCGTCAACGACATCGATATATATCTATGACGACCGCTTAGCCTAGTGGGTAGCGACCCTGCGTACGAAGCTGGAGGCCCCGGGTTCAAATCCCAGCTCGGGTCAGTATTTATATAATGAACTAGCGACCGCCCGCAGCTTCGCTTGCGTAGACTACAAATTCCTGTTATAGGTACTATTAACGTTCGAGATGATTTATACGTACTTTTTGCTGGAACCAATTTTGGTCACACCCATTCAAACTTTCTATCTTCATTCCCCTTCCACCCTTTAAAAAACCGATACAATTTTTCATCTCCCGTTTCCCACTCTTAAAATGTGAAAATCTAAAAACCCTGAAACACGTCATTATTTAAGTCCCTCCATTTCCATCCTTAAGTTTGAAATTTCTAAAAAAGCCTTTCTTAACTTTATAATGCTCACGTTATAAAATAAACTTATTTTCCAAATTTAAGCTTCCTAGACTTAGTACTTTCGGCTGTACGTTGCTAGATCAGTGAGGACAAACGACAGACAGATAGACAGACAGACAAACACAAAAAGTAGCTTATAACACTCTTGACAACCTTCTTTCACGTCTGCAAAGTTTCATTAAAATTTGTTCAGCCGTATTGAAAATTAGCTCGAATAGATAAAATTGAATTGAATAGACGTACAGACAAACAGACGGACAAAAAGTAGCTAATGTCAAATATCTTGACAACCTTCTTTCCCGTCTGCAAAGTTTCCTTAAAATCTGTTTAGCCGTTTTGGAGATTAGTTCAAATAGACAGATACACGTACAGACAGACAGACGGACAAAAAGCAACATTTGTTAATTTTAACGACCTTCTTTTCATATTCATTGATGTTTTATTTAAATAGGTTTAGACATATGGACGTACAGACAGACATACAAAAAGTTCTGTATGTCACATATGGAAAGGGTGTAGTCAAAAGATTACATCCTGTTATATGTGTA
This sequence comes from Luffia ferchaultella, assembly GCA_949709985.1. Taxonomy (NCBI): domain Eukaryota; kingdom Metazoa; phylum Arthropoda; class Insecta; order Lepidoptera; family Psychidae; genus Luffia; species Luffia ferchaultella. The sequence continues at coordinate 3,416,787 of OX453263.1, forward strand.
AAGTTTCATCAAAATCGGTTAAGCCGTTTTGGCTGAAGCCGATTTGCTCGAATGGACAGACAGTTCGTTTTCATGTATATAGCCTATAACTCTCCGCTAGAATCAGGCTATCAAAGGCAAAAAGAATTTTTCAAATCCGACTGGTAGTTTCAGAGATTAACAAATTCAAACAAACAAACAAACGAACGAACGAACGAACCAACCAACCAACCAACAAACAAACAAACAAACAAACAAACAAACAAACAAACAATCAATCAATCATTCATTCAATCAATCAGCGCGCGCGACGGAAGCTCTCAAAAGGAATATTTTTTCCTGTTTTGCAACATTTTTCATTGATGCTCCACTCCTATTGGTCGTAGCGTGATGTAGTATAGCCTATAGCCTTCCTCGATAAATGGACTATCCAACACAAAAATAATTTTGCAATTTGAACCAGTAGTTCCTGAGATTTGCGCGTTTAAACAAACAAACGAACGAACAAACGAACGAACAAACGAACGAACCAACCAATCAACCAACCAACCAACCAACCAACAAACAAACAAACAAACAAACAAACAAACAAACAAACAAACAATCAATCAATCAATCAATCAATCAAACAATCAATCTATCTATCTATCAAACAAACAAACTCTTCAGCTTTATAATAAGTATTTCTATTATATAGATTAATAGATTATAAGATAATAAGAAAATAAGAATTACTAAAAACTGTATCAAAGTCTATTGGTTTGGAAGTAAAAAGTTAACGAACAGAGGCAGACAGCGAATTTATTTTCTCCCGCTATAGTTTTTAAATTTCAATAAAAACTGTTAAGATATTAATTTAAATTGTATGATGTAAAGGATAATTATAATATGCATGAAATGCTTAAGAAAACTAACGTATTTAATTTGATAAGGATAATATCACGTTTAAAAAACATCTTCGTAATTAATACATTATGTTGAACAAATTTGATTGTCATAAAAAAGGTTATAGTAAGTTAACCTTAAAAGATACACATATGCTGTCGCGGACTTTTGGTTAGAACTTTTAAAGGGGTACAATTCCGTAATACATGATTTCTGCTTAACATCAACCGTTTACGCAGCGCGCGCGACGGAAGCTCTCAAAAGGAATAATTTTTCCCGTTTTTGCAACATTTTTCATTGATGCTCCACTCCTATTGGTCGTAGCGTGATGTAGTATAGCCTATAACCTTCCTCGATAAATGGACTGTCCAACAAAAAAATAATTTTTCAATTCGAACCAGTAGTTCCTGAGATTTGCGCGTTCAAACAAACAAACAAACAAACAAACAAACTCTTCAGCTTTATAATATTAGTATAGATATTGATACTGGTACCAGTCTTGGTTGTTACATGTATGTGGTGTCTTCGCTTGGCACCACCCAAAACACAAGCTAATGCTTAGGTTGGGGCCTAGACGTTGTTGTGATGTATACGTCATTATTATTATATTGTTATTAAAACCAAACGCTGCTGTCAAATTAATTTACTCTGTGATTCATTACGTTTACTCGTTATCAGCAGCTAGAAAATATCAAGATTCAACATTATCACTACGCTGCCATCTTTAGAAACAAAGTAGTTAGAATTTCACGATTTGTGCCAATCACAATATTTTTTATTTCAATGTTTTACACATGTGACTTTATATTTACAGATGAAATAGTAACCTCAATTCAGAACTACAAGGTCATCGTGAAAAAACTCGATATAAGTTCATTCGAGTCCATCAGAGATTTCGCCAAAGATGTGAACGCAACGGAAAAACGTTTAGACGTCTTAATCCACAACGCCGGATACGCGGGAGCGTTCAAAAGTGCGATATCCGCCGATGGTATTGAATTGACTATGGCCACAAACCACTACGGTCCATTCCTTCTGACCAATTTACTAATAGAACTTCTACGGATCAGTGCACCATCCAAAATTGTAATTCTGTCTTCTACTACACACCATTTTGCTCTCTTTGACATTAACAACCCTAATCCAGTGAAAATGGCACCATTCTATCTATACTGCTATTCAAAACTTGCAAACATATGGTTTACGAAATCATTGGCAAGAAGACTACAAAGCAGTGGGATCGTAGTTAATTGCCTTCACCCTGGTTTGGTTGATACAGATATTTGGGAAGCGACGCCTGCGCCTTTCTCTTGGATATTAAATCTTATACACAAATGGATATTCATAACTCCTTTACAAGGTTGTCAAACTATCATCAAAATGGTTTGTGACGATAGTTTCTCCAGTGTAACTGGAAAATATTTCTATGATGGAAAAGTGGTAGAATCTTCATGGAGAAGCAACGATGAAGTAAAAGCTGAAAAGCTTTGGGTTAACTCAGAAAAAATTGCTTTAGCTGATGACGATCCCAGAATCGAATTTGGTTCGACTCGTCATAAAAGCGAATAAGTGTAACAAGTTGTGAAATTATGCCATGTTATCAAGAACGGATATTTTAAGCTTTTAAGCTGCGATAGATAGCCTGTGAGAAGAAATATGATATAGGTAAAATTCAACGTTGATCGCGTAGCTACTCTGTCGAATGTAGTTAATGAACTTTGAACTTTATTTCAAATGCGATAAAATACATTATAAGTTAGCAACGGTGACCGAAAATGGTATTACAGTCGGTAACTACAAGCAACTATTAACCAATCATATGACAGCATTCGTCTTTATCTTATACTATTAAACGAGCAATTCTTGTATAAATATACAATACGCGCCACTGATGTAAAAGGCCACCGGCTGTATACATACTCGCCGGTTGGAGGCGAGTTCAAAATTCAAAATTGCCAGAGGCAGCGCTATGCGGGGAAAAGAAAAGTATTTATATTACAGCCGGCGGCCTTTTACATCAGTGGCGCGTATTGTAGATCGCTCTCGGAAACGGCTTTATCTAACAATTTATATGAAAGTATTTCGATAAGATTTTGGTTTTTAAGTAAATATATAGCTAAAGTAGTTTTATTTCTTCAAAAACGTAATTTTATACAAACTTAAAAAATCTACCTAACTAGGAATATATACAAAGTGAGATTTTAGTAACCGGCCAAAATTTTTCTAGACGTTAGGTATCACCAATAGACCTCATTGCGTAAACGTCCGCGCTCGAGGCCTTGAAACGGAATGGGGCGGCGGGCATGAATGGTGACTAGAGTTATTGGTTTTTTCGGGAAAGGTTTGTGTAGTCATATCTCAATATTTTTCTATAGAACTATACTAAAAGGAAACAAGACGGCTATCGGTATTCTACCAAAGATCATTATATTAAAATTTGGCTGGTCATTAGAATCTCACCCTGTATAGCACCGTTTCGTAAATTTTTGTGGTAGGTACTTGTACTGTGGCCGACGCATGATAAATCAACTGTTACTCATCAATGCTGTTACCTCAAAATTTTGTGAGATGGCTCTATGTGATATTATCTGAACAAATAATCAGTTCATATGTAGATAAGATCGAAAAATATTCATATTTTATCAGTATGTGATTTGAACCTGAACATATTTAAAAAAGAAATTTAAAAAAATATGATCTCACAAAAGAAAATATCGCCCATATAATATTCATTCAAGATGTTTCTTTTATGACATGTGGTTCCTTTGAGAGAAGTCACTGACATTATGGAGCTATTCTTCCCTCCGCGGCTTCAATTCGTCATCGCTATCACTGTTTGAATTCTTTTACCCCAACCAGTTCCCGAGCAGAGCTGACACAAGTAAATTCATAAAAATACCAATGCGTAGCATTTTAAATTCCAAACTTATAAAATTGTCTTCGAAACGGCTTGCTTCCATTTCCGCAATGAGTATGCACCAAAGCCACTTGCAGTGTTATTAAGAAAGGTCGTCCTTAAGGCGATGGTATTTCCTTTTTCAAAAATCTTATTAATATCGATAAAATTCGAGGAAAATCATGTTTATATATTGTAAAATGACTAAACGAGATAATGAAAACGCAAAAACACACTGCTCTATAACAGGATTTTTCCCGTCATAAATGCATTTTTCTGTAAAAATCAATTACAGAATTTAGCGACCAACAGACACAAGCTGGACCTTACCTTATGGGAAGCTTACCTCCTTAAGAACACGCTGGACATGTAAAAGCCCATACAAACGCTCTTAAACGTTTACGACCTTAATACGCATTTTAAACTTGGTTTGTTTTGAATTGTAGCCTCATTTGATATAGAACTAGGTTTGTATAGAGCCAAAACTTCCAAATTTTTATAAACATCCTACTAACAGAGATCTCGTATATTTCTATGATTATTACAAAATTTCCATAACTAAAATGCTTATAGAAATTTCGAAGTTTTGGCTTTATACAAACCTAGTTCTAACTCAAATGAGACTATAATTTAAAACAAACCACGATTAAAATGCGTATTAATCTGGTATTAAGGTCGTGATCGTTTACGAGCGTTTGTATGGGTATTTAAGCGTCCAGCCCCTTCTTAAGTAACTACCTTCTAGCTACTCACCATTAATAACTTCCCGCCGAGCATACGCTGGCGGTATTACCGCAGCCTTGACTTTTACCTTGATGGTAAACGTCATAATTATAACACTTTTCACAATTACTATGTGATATCATGTTTAAGTAAATCTTAATAATAGTTCTATGATACTTAAATGGTGTACCTTCTTGTCATTAAGCACTAAAGGTCTGGTTAAGTACAAACATTAAACAAACTATGACTTGCTAATTGTAATTGCTATTGCCACGTATTTTTGTTAACTGATGTTTAAATAAATCAAATGTTTGTTACATAAGAAACATTTCCTGAAATATGTGAAATTAAATACAGCCACTGAATTAGAAGGATTTTCAACTATATATTATTTGAAATTTTCAGTCATAAAGAATATAAATGTAAGAATAAAATGTGAATAGGAAATTTAAATTATTAACAAGAACACAATGTCGACTTAATTTTATATAATTTCGGGTACTTAATGATTCCGACTTATTTATGAAAGGTAAATGTCGAGAATAATAGTACATTATTTAAGTTTTTTTAATGTAATTTCTTTGTAGTTTGCCAATTACAGTAGCAAACCATAATTTTGTTAATTATATATATTTAGAATATTTAGTGTATTTATATTAAAAAATGTAATTCTAAAATTAATGTATTTGCATTGTATGTGGACGATTTTAATGTTTTTAGTAATGACTCTAAAGAGGAAAATACTTTGTATAATATCCTAAATAAAAGTTACAATGCAACATTTCTTGGTGAGCTCAAGAATTGTTTAAGTATGACGGTCATAAGAGATAGATGTAAGGGCACTTTATTTCTTTCTCAAAAGAATTATATACAGAAAATTCTTGAACGGTTTGGCTTGACTGACGCTAAAAGTGTGTTAACACCAATGTGTATAAATACAAAATTTGTGTCAACCAGTGAGCAATCACCCAGTGCTCATAATTGTCGTGAGTTAGTTGGTTGTTTCATGTACTTGTCTGTATGTACAAGACCAGACATTGCATTTGCCTGTAATCAACTTAGTCAATTTAGTGACTATTTTAATGCTTCACATTAGCAAGCAGCCAAACGTATTTTACGTTATCTGGTAGGTACTATTCATCATCATCATCAGCAGTCCGTGTCTCTCTACTGCAGGATATAGGCCTCTCCCAAGGCTCGCCACCACACACGGTCCTCCGCCTTTCGCATCCAACTACTCCCGGTATGGTGCTTCAAGTCAACTGTCCACCTGACCGGGGGGCGTCCAACGCTTCGCTTTCCGGTACGTGGCTTCCATTCGAGAACTCGTCTACCCCATCGGTTATCAGTTCTACGGCAAATGTGACCGGCCCATTGCCACTTCAGCTTGCTGATCGCTTCGGCTATGTCGACAACTTTAGTTCTTTGACGGATTTCAGTGTTTCTGATTTTATCCATCAAAGAAACACCGAGCGTAGCCCGCTCCATAGCACGCTGAGCGACTTTAAATTTGTGGATCAGTCCTGCCGTGAGAGGACTATTGATTATGGTTTATTATTCGAAAATTCAATGATGTGTCACATCGTCATTCTTTATCATACGTTTTTGTTTCTTTGTTCCTAAATTCACATACATTTTAAGATGCAGCCCTCTTTGGAAATATCAGATGTTACTAGATTCAATCGACAATATCATCAAAAATACTCTTATTTCTGTACTGAATTGCCAATTTGATGACCACATCTGGTTGCAGGCCTCTCTTCCTGGTCGGTTTGGAGACTTGGGAATCCGAAAAACGAGTAGTGTCGCACTCCCAGCGTTTCTGTCCTCTATCCATAGTACAAATTCTCTTTTCAAAAATATCATCAAACCATCCCTTGGAGATATCGAAGTTGTGTATTTGGAGGAGGCCAGAGACGCCTAGTGTCAGGCGTGCCCAGACGAACATTTTCCTGTAATCCAAAATTCGCAAAGGCAATGGGACGAGCCGCTCAGCAAACTTGTGCAAAATCATCTTATAAATACCGCAAGTTCTACTGCAGAGCGTGCTCGTCTCCTTGCTGTTTCTGAAAAGGAGTCAGGTTATTAGCTTCAGGCAAATCCTTTCTCCAATCTGGGCACAATGTTGGACAACACAACGTTTTCACTTTCCACCCGTCCGCGTCTCGGGGTTAGGACTAGCGAACCTCACCAGTGCCGGTGCGGCAGTGATGTCGACCCTCTTGGGTATCATGGTCTCAGTTGCTCTCGAAGTGCCGGCCGCTTGTCGCGTCATGCCTGCATTAATGACATCATCGTTGGGCCCTTGCCTCCGTCAACGTACCGGCTCTACTAGAGCCGAACGGAATTGTACGTGACGACGGCAAGAGGCCCGACGGCATGACCGTCGTCCCCTGGAAACAGGGGAGGTCGCTGGTGTGGGACGCCACTTGTGTTGATACGCTGGCTGCGTCCCACGTCCAAGCGATCTCAGCAATCGCTGGCGCGGCCGCGACCGCTGCTGAAAATCTCAAACGGCCTAAATATGCTGCTTTAGGTAGTACTTACATATTTGTGCCGTTTGGGGTCGAGACGATGGGGCCGTGGTGGTCTGAGGCGCGTCGGTTTTTCCATGATTTATCGGCGCCCCTAGTCGACGCATCGGGTGACCGGAGGGCTGGCGCTTACCTCGGCCAACGAATAAGAATTGCCATACAGCGAGGTAATGCCGCCAGCCTTTTGGGCACTTTGCCGCACGGCACTGATTTAGATAATATTTTTTATTTGTAGGTATTTTTAGTTTTTAATTAGTGCTTAATTTTTTACTTATTTATATTATGTCATTATCTAAATGAAATATAGTTTATTGATTGTATAATTTCTAAATAAAGGTGTGATTAGGTAAAAGGGAAATAACTTTAATTTAACAGCATATACAGATGCAGACTGGGGCAATGATTGCAATGATAGGAAATCTTACACAGGTTTTGCAGTTAAGTTGGGTGAAAATGTTGTAAATTGGGAGTCACGAAAGCAACGATGTGTTGCGCTTTCTAGCACTGAAGCTGAATATATTGCCATTTCAGATGTTTGTAAAGATATTTCTTTTATAAAGAATTTCATGTGTGAGATTCTCATTGAAATTCCTTCTGTTGTTGTGTATAATGACAATCAGAGTGCACAAAAGTAATTATATGTTAAAGAGTTTAGCCATAAGAGAACAAAGCCCATTGATTTGGGTTACCATTATCATTATGTCAAAGATATGATTGTAAAGAACAAATTTAAGGTTGAGTATTTGTGTACTAACGAAATGATTGCCGATGTTCTTACAAAGGCTCTCAGTTCTGCAAAACATACAGAATTCGTTAATAAACTTAATGTTTGTGTTTATTTTTTTTTAAATTATAAAGTACTAGTGACCGTCCGCAGCTTCGCCTGCGTAGACTACACATTCTTGTTAAAGTGATCTATTATTAACAGACAGATGGTTTCTGTGTACTTTTTGCTGATATAAATTTTGGTTACTGTCATACAATTTTTTGACTCCCACCCCCCCTTTGAATTTGAAAATAAAAAACTCTAACACGTCGTTACTTATTTATGATTAGCGGTCGTACCCGGCTCTGCCCGTGTGGACTATAGAAACGTTCCCCATCGCGTTCTCCCTCCTCTCCCCTTTCCTAACAATCCATTCCTAGATAACTAACTTATTTAATTTAGTAATTATTAAATAATAATATGTTTAAAAAACACCTTCGCAAACAGTGCATTATGTTGGAATAACTTTGATTGCCATAAAAAAGGTTATAGTAAACCAACCTTAAAAGATACGCATATGCTGTCGCAGACTTTTGGTTAGAACTTTCAAAGGGGAACAATCCCGTCATGAATGACTTTTGCTTAACATCAACCGTTTACGCAGCACACGCAACGGAAGCCCTGAAAAAGAATATTTTTTCCCGTTTTTGCAACATTTTTCGTTGGTGCTCCGCTCCTATTGGTTGTAGCTGATATAATAATAGCATATAGCCTTCCTCAATAAATGGACTATCTAACACAAAAAAAAATTCAATTCGAACCAGTAGTTCTTGAGATTACCGCGTTCAAACAAACAAACTCTTCAGCTTTATAATATTAAGTATAGATTAACATTTGAAACGGTTTATACGTACATTTTGCTGAAACTAATATTGGGTACACCCATTCAAACTTTCAATCTTCATTCTCCCCACTCCTTTAAGAAAACCGATACTCCCATACTTTTCACCTCCCGTTTACCCTTGAAATATGGAAATCCAAAAACCCTGAAACACGTCATTAGGTCTTTATTTATGTTAAAATTTTTATGTTTCTAACTTTAAAGAACAAAGACTCTCTTACAAAGCCTCTCCATCCCTCCCTCCTTAAATTTGAAATTTCCAAATATTCCTTTCTTATAAAATTAATACTCACGTTATAAAATAAACCGCTGTTCCAAATTTCGGCTTCCTAGACTTAATATTTTCGGCTTTATCTACGCTGATAGATCAGTGAGGACAAGCGACAGACAGCTACAAAAAGTAGCTGATGTCACTCTTGACAACCTTCTTTCACGTCTGCAAAGTTTCATTAAAATCTGTTCAGCCATTTTGGAGATTAGCTCAAATAGACACATAGACGTACAGACGGACAGACGGACAAAAAGTAGCATATGTCGCTTTTAACAACCTCCTTTTCATACCCGTGAAATTTCAATGAAATTGGTTTAGCCGTTTTGGAGATTAGCTCGAATAGACAGATAGACGTACATACAGACATACAAAAAGTAGTGTATGTCACTTTTGACCATTTCCTTTCCACATTTGTGAAGTTTCATCAAAATCAGATTAGTCGTTTTGGAGATTTGCTCGGATAGACAGACAGACAGATAGTATTATTTTATGCATATAGCCTATAACCTTCCTCAATAAATATACTATCCAACACAAAAAGAATTTTTAATTCGAACCAGTAGTTCTTGAGATTTGCGCGTTCAAACAAACAAACAAACAAACTCTTCAGCTTTATAATATTTGTATAGATAAGTGTTAAAAATTAAAACAATGTTTGTGCATAGTATACTTTATAATGTGTAATAGTAATGATACTCTGTAACATATTTGTACTCCATATTTTTTGTCTGTGTTTTGATATCCGGTTCACCGATGTTAACTTCCTGTGCGTCCCTTGTTCCTTGTCGTTTACTTTTGTCCTACCTTAAATGTGTTCTAGTGCATCCTAAATATATGGACCTACTACCAGCCCATAACATCTTTAACAGCACGGTTTCATCAACAGGTATAATGAAGCTAGACGACCTAGCTCACGTTTTCAAGGTGAGTCCGTTGTTGAGGAGAGGTGAAGAGGCGCGCGCCCTCTGTGTCTCGCTGTTGAACAAATTCGAGTTGGCACTGGCTTGGGATGGCCGGGCGCTACTGGTACTTACCTCCTTTGTTACCCGCCCGCGAGTCCAATGCCCAGGTGTGTATACATATTCATGCTCCTTATAGAGAAACCGCTAAAGTCATGCATAGTCTTATGTGCGGGGCTAGGCGTCAAGGGTGGCGGGCAGGTAGCAATATAATAGTGCCTAGGACATCCACACAGGGCCATCTAGTCCCACAGTATAGTTCCAATCAAACTTTATGGCGGATCGGAAAACAACGCTTTATGCATGCTTGCGCAGGTTCAGTCATATGCCCCTCGCTCCACTGCGTCCCGCTACACCTAAAACTGGTTACTGTGACGCGATTTGTGCCTATGTTCACATCTGCCATAAAGGTTGAATGGAACTACAGAACTATAATCCAGTACCATTATCCCATCAATACCCCACTGCAGGGGCTTAGGCGTCTCCTCGGGATCAGGGGCTTGGAGCTCAATCCATCACGCTGCCCTCGTACGTGTTGGTGAATTTGACATCTATTGATGGTAACCGGGACCAACGGATTAAAGTGCTCTGCGAGGCACAAAGTTAGTGATAGTTATGTTACATAAGTTCATCATCATCATCATAATCAGCCCATGTCTCTCCACTGCAGGATATAGGCCTCTCCCAAGGCTCGCCACCACACACGGTCCTCCGCCTTCCGCATCCAATTACCCCTGGTATGGTGCTTCAGGTCATCAGTCCACCTTGCCGGAGGGCGTCCAACGCTTCGCTTCCCAATACGTGACCTCCATTCGAGAACCCGTCTACCCCATCGGTGGTCGGTTCTACGGCAAATGTGACCGGCCCATTGCCACTTCAGCTTGCTAATCACTTCGGCTATGTCGACAACTTTAGTTCTTCGACGGATTTCAGTATTCCTGATTTTGTCTATCAAGGAAATGCCGAGCATAGCCCGCTCCATAGCGCGCTGAGCGACTTTAAATTTGTGGACCAGTCCTGCCGTGAGAGTCCATGTTTCGGCACCGTATGTCATTGTTACATAAGTTAGAAAAAGCTTATTCGTACATGCCCTGGGGAATTCGACTTACGGCCTTCTAAACAAGAAACGGGTTCGCTACCACTCGGCTATCACGACACGGCAACTGAGCAAGTAATATTTTTGTGTTATGGGTACTAGAAAACCGATATAAATACTTAAATATTTATACCAATTGTCTAGTAAATCCAGACACGGAACAAATAGACTTGTTCATGCACACAAATATGTGTCTCAGGCGGAAGTGGAAGCCGCGACCTTTGGTTCTGCAATTACGGTCTGTAACGTGCACGCCTGGAGCCCGTCCAATTTATCATCAGCACCAACGGAGCCTAGTTCGTCCGGCACATATTCCCCGAAACTTGTCAGTGAGTACACCCACCTGCAAAATAATGATACACAAACACCTGTCTCGGTATGCCCCGTGGTTATAGAGTCAAACTTAATTTTCAATTAGTTTCATCAACAAAAGTTAAATGAAAGAACACTCTAATGGCTTTATTTTTTATTTGTTACGCTAAAATTTCGAAGATGCTCACCGAGCGAAAAATTGCTCAAAACGCTTAGTGGTCACTGTAAAACATCCACATTCGTGTAATGGTTCTTATGAAAACGCTCACGATGCGTTGTGGTAATCACAGAAAGGCCACATAGCGAAGTTTGTGTCAAGGCTATTATGTTATACGACCACAACGCATTGTGGCAATGAAGAAAAGCTATGACGCTAATTGACTTAAATTACATTGTGTCGTGATAGCCCGAGCCGCAGCGAACCTGTTCCAAATCTATAAGGCCATGTGGTCGTGGTTCGAATCCGGGTGTGTACCAATGTTTTCTGACTTAAGTACATTAACTGTCACTGACTCCGTGGCTCGGAGAGCACGTTAAACAGTCGGTCCCGGTTGCAGTCAATAGATGGCGGTCGTTACAATCCGCAAACCTGCATTAAAGCAGCGTGGTGGATTTAAGCTCCAAGCCCCCTTATCTTGAGGGGAGCCCTAAGCCCCTGCAGTGGGGTTTAAAAAAGGGCTGATGGAATTAAATGGAATGGAATAGACTAATGAATCATGGTGTAGAAAGAAGGGGCATACTGCGCTTGCGAATCCTCACCCAGTTTTACGCACAAGTTAGGCGGTGCCTACGTACGATAAGCCTTCTTCGGGCTGGCTTGGGATCGTTGAATGAAAAGCACAGCCCCGAAGTATACGCGCTATGTAGATTTACATGTTGTCTTTGCAGCCAAGCTCCGTGAATGTAGTTCGACCATCATGCTAAGTCTCATTTAAGCCCCTGCAGTGGGGTATAAAAAGGGCTGATGGAATGGAATGAAAACTGTATTATCCTGTCACTATAAAATATTTAACCTATTAATAGTCATCTACGTAGCGGTGACAAATATGTATAACTAAGCCAACTTTCAGCTTTAAAACAGTAATAGTTTACGAGTGAACTGGCTATGACACACGGACAGACAGACAGACGAACATAAAAGAAGTCCGAATCTGTCACAGGTAAAGTGTGTACCATTAATTAACAGCCGATGGATATTCTGTCGAAGGCTGTAAGTCAGATATGGCTTCGAGGAAATATAGAACCAAGCAGAGGATATATAGAATTTAAGCATTTTAAGTTTATTTTACGTCGTGATAGCCGGGTAGTTGCGAGCTCGTATCTTGTTTAGAAGACCGTGGTTCGAATCCCAAGGCATGTACTAATGAGTTTTTTACCTTACGTACATATAACTAACACTGACCCTGTGCCTCAGAGAGTACTTAAAGCCTTCAATCCTGGTTGCCATAAATAGATGGCAGTCGTTAAAATCCACCAACCCTCACTGGAGCAGCGTGGCGAATTAAGCTCCAAGCGCCTTCACCCCTAGAGGATGATATAAATATACTTTCTTATTTTATTTGTTTACAATAAATTGAGAAGAAAATTATTTTTCAGTTGAATGATGAAAAACGGTTTTTGTATCTAAAACAGGCTACTCTGGTCAGCTGGGTTTCAACAGGCTGGATGATTGTCCTCATATTCTTCGTTCAGGAGCTGCAGTATCCCAGCTGCATGTTGGAGCTGATGCGTCGTTGCCGGTCCACCGCACCGGAACACAAGCCCTGTTCTTTAGCGCTGGTCTCTCTGACTGCCGCCCCGGAGTACCTATACCCCACTCCAAGCCGCGTGCAGCGCCAGGACTGCGGTCTGCGCACATGCAGTGCCGATCGCTACAGTGACCGGTAAGTGAAATATTTAGTTGATATAAAGCATATTGCTGTTGAAAGATTATTTGAGTAGATAAGGAATGGGTGTGAAGTTGGCAAATGTCTGGCATTTACGAATACTTAAGTGAAGTATTTCATGTATTTGTTTTCTTAAATCATGGGTTATTTTAGACTATATTCAATTTTTCTATGTAGTAAATATGAGTAGGTAGGTAGAGGAATTTTCACAGCATATTATAGGCAACTATTTATTCCTCAAATGTTTAAGTTTCCTGCGTGACCTGAAAAAAAACTGAAGATTATGAAAACGAAGACGCAGGCGTTTGCTGGTCTATCTATATGAATAAATAGTCCAGTCAATGAAGGTTTTCATTTCACCTCCGATTTCGTTGAATCTCCATCGATTTTCATAAAAATTATTGAGTAGGTGGGGGATACCTTAAGAAACAAAAGTGACATAGTGTCAACTTGCGCTTTTGTACTGAGGGTGGATGCCACCCCTTCTCGGGGGTGAAAACTATTTTAATAAAAATAACTACAGGAATCGATAGAAAATTTCTAAGCAAAATTTATTATATAAAGTTTTTAGAATAAATCAATACTTTCTGAGTTATTAAAGATCAAAGATTGTGATTTTTCGTAATAAAAATACATGTTTTAAAGCGGTTTTTTATAAATAACTGAAAAACTATGAGTTTTTGCATAAAATGTGTCATCACTAAAATTAAAGCTAATAAAAAAACAAACAAATCTCTACTTTGAAAAATCTTCTAAAATTAATTCAAAGCGAGCTATAGGTAAATGTATGTATAATTTTTTTTCGGCCAGTTCTTAAATCTAAGTATTCACACTTAAATAACGGGAATCCGATACATTTTAAGACATATACTTTCTGAACATTTTTTAAAGTAGGTACTTAAAAATACCTTTCTAATGAGCATTGTAAAAAGTTAATAGCATCAAAATTGAGCAAGTTATGATAAAAATAAGGTGACTCTATCGATTTTTTTTTTGGAAAAAGCGAAAAATAAAACCTTCACCATTTCCATAAAAATTCAAATTTACGGTTATCCCTAAAGGACTTAAAGGAAAAAAAGTATGATTTAATAAAATCGAAGTTTTTCAAATTTTCGTAAATTTAATTTTTTTTGAAAATAACTTCAAAAATATTCGATATTCGTAAAATCTGATAAAGAACGAAATTTGAGTTCGTTTTTTAATAAAGATTTTGGTTTTTACGATGAAAAATAACCGAGATAAAGACGTTTATCTCGGTTATTTTTTTATATATGTTATAACTTATATTATAACCATTTATTATAACTTTTACTTCTAGAACCATGTAACCGGAAGCCTTTAACCTTTATTAAAAAAAATAAGGGCTTTAAAAAACCTTATTTAAGACGATCTTATAGCTCTTGAAATTACCTTTCAAATGGTTTTTGGATGAACCTGATATCTTAAAAATTAACGGAGTTATTGTAAAAAAACAAATTATATTTTTGTGGTAAAATTTTTGGAGCAGATATTTGGTATGCATATTGCATATATTTTAGGAAAACGTTTCAATAGGTACATGCTTACTAAATACACATGTATGTGTGTGTGTGTATGTGTGTTTTGAAGATAGAGAAAGTGAAAAGAATGGTAAACATCTGCTCGAAAACGTGGTGGGGCTTTCTAGAATGATGTGTGTTTATTGAATATTTCAGTATATTTCCAAAAGTGGACTAAAATACACGTGGTATTTTTTAGTATTTTAGTACTCTCTGACTAATAATTAAAAATTCGTTTCATAATTAACCAAAGAATTGTGTAAAAATAAAAAAATAAATGTAGATTTGTCAGTCCTTTATGATGGCTACATAATAACCATATGTGTGTGTAATACACAATTATATGCGAAACCGCTTCAGAAGAAAATTTCAGACTTGAATTGTTTTATTTTTATTTCAGGATATTGTCCAAAAATGTTACTGGATATAGCTCGGTAAAGTTTAGGCCACTCCTCAAGATAAGAGGGCTTGAAGCTTAAATCTACCACGCTGCACGAATGCGGGTTGGCGGATTGTAACGACCGCCATCTATTGACAGAGATCGGGACCGACTGCATAACGTGCTCTCCGAGGCACGGAGTCAGTGATAGTAAATGAACTTAAGTCAGAAAAAACTCATTGGTACACGCCTGGATTAGAAACCGCGGCCACATAGCCTTATGGATTTGAAACAGTTTCGATGCGCTGGCTATCACGACAGAGCCTACCGTTTAGTGTCAAATTAAAATTATTAACTGTCGGATTTTCGTACGTTTAACATCGTTTTGAATACACTAACAAGCCAGTTTTATAAGTGCTCATAATAACTTATGGTCTGTCTTACCACCGGTTCGAATATTTTGCTCACGTTTTCGATTGTTTCGAAGGACGAGACGCTCTATCCTGATTATTATGCTATCTACGGTCAAATTGTCGACACTCGATCACAATGTAAATATAATTCTTAATGCGGTGTTTTAATGGTAATAGGGATTCAAGTATGAAACTACCGTCCTAGCTCTAACTACGGGCCATTTTGAATGAAAATTAAACCTCGTGGCAAAGTATATGGAGCAAGCGGCCCGAGTAAGTAATTAATTCTTCGATACTAGCGCCGGTTTACGAATATGTAGCGCGAGACAAATGTGTAGGGATGTCGACATATTAGACACACGTAAACTTCTGTGACATTTTAGTATCTTTTTTTAAATTTACTAAACCTTTTGGTCCGCTCCCCCGATGCCCGTGATAGTGATCGTAGAGAAGCATCTTCTGCCCCACCGCACCGCTTCTTCCCACTTGTGTCGCTTATTTATCGCGAAGCTGTTCTACTTATAGAATCTCAAACTGCTTTGGTACAATAAAGATGAGAAACGTTTATCGTGTTTGATATTTTAATTACAGGTGGATTGTTTCTCGTACGGGATGTTGCTCTATGAAATAATGTCTTTGAGACAACCGTTCGAGGGGCACGAGGCGGTGAAGGGAGCTGTGTTAGACGGTTGCAGGCCTACTTTGTCGCCTAGGGTAAGTATCTAACTTAGGTATAACACCTTGTAAAATAAGTGTCAATTTCTAATATACAAAGTTATCGAATGAACGTGAGCTTATAAAGCGTGTAGAGCTTCAAAAAAACATAAACTAAAAAGTTAAAAATAAAATTTTCACTTTAAAGAAAGGAGCATTAACAGGCGACATATAGTTAATGAAGTCGGTGCCTACTCACTCAGACACTTTAAATTGTGTTCTATTTTTGTCATAGTTAAAAATATATCATTGTTGTAATTGTTATTACCTACCTAGTAAGTACCCATTTAAAGTGTCTGAGTTGGCACCGACTTCATTAACTATATGCCGCCTGTTAATGCTCCTTTCTTTAAAGTGAAAATTTTATTTTTAACTTTTTAGTTTATGTTTTTGAAGTCGGTTTTTATTTTTTTTATTTAATTATTTAATTTTTTAATTTTTAGTTGAACGCATCTGTAACTTATTTGTAATTAGTAGAAATAGG
The DNA here is from genome assembly GCA_949709985.1 of Luffia ferchaultella. Lineage (NCBI taxonomy): Eukaryota > Metazoa > Arthropoda > Insecta > Lepidoptera > Psychidae > Luffia > Luffia ferchaultella. Next base: position 3,433,463 of record OX453263.1, read on the forward strand.
GCTTCTATACGCGCTACTCAAATGAGACAGCACCGCAATTACGCAACGTAAATTCAGTGTCAAATTGACGCATCAGCATACCTAGTAGGTAGTGGTATTTCTATGTAAAACTTCAATCTTAATTATTATTTTTGTGCAAAGTGATCATTTTAGCATATTGAACCGTATGAAGTAAGCCCAACAAAAGGTAACTGCTGTAAATCGTTGAGGAATTCCCTCGACTGTTTATGGTCTTCATTATCAGACCTGTAATGGTACTTATAACCCATATGAGTGCAAAGTTCTTATCAATAGAAATGAAGTAAGTCCAAACACCAGGTAATTGCTGTAAATCGTTAAGGAGTTCCTTCGGCTGTGTATGGTCTCCATCATCAGACCTGTAATGGTACTTATAACCCATATGAGTGCAAAGTTCTCATTAATAGACATGAATTAAGTCCAAACACCAGGTAATTGCTGTAAATCGTTAAGGAGTTCCTTCGACTGTGTATGGTCTCCATCATCAGACCTGTCATAGTACTTATAACCCATATGGGTGCAAAGTTCTTATCAATAGAAATGAATTAAGTCCAAACACCAGGTAATTGCTGTAAATCGTTAAGGAGTTCCTTCGACTGTGTATGGTCTCCATCATCAGACCTGTAATGGCACTTATAACCCATATGAGTGCAAAGTTCTCTTCAATAGAAATGAATCAAGTCCAAACACCAGGTAATTGCTGTAAATCCTTAAGGAGTTCCCTCGATTGTGTATGGTCTCCATCATCAGATCTGTAATGGTACTTATAACCCATATGGGTGCAAAGTTCTCATTAATATAAATGAATTAAGTCCATACACCAGGTAATCGCTGTAAATCGTTAAGGAGTTCCTTCGACTGTGTATGGTCTCCATCATCAGACCTGTAATGTTACTTATAACCCATATGGGTGCAAAGTTCTCATTAATAGAAATGAATCAAGTCCAAACACCAGGTAATTGCTGTAAATCGTTGAGGAGTTCCCTCGATTGTGTATGGTCTCCATCATCAGACCTGTAATGGCACTTATAACCCATATGAGTGCAAAGTTCTCTTCAATAGAAATGAATCAAGTCCAAACACCAGGTAATTGCTGTAAATCGTTGAGGAGTTCCCTCGATTGTGTATGGTCTCCATCATCAGACCTGTAATGGCACTCATAATCCATATGGGTGCAAAGATCTCATCAATAGAAATGAATCAAGTCTAAACACCAGGTAATTGCTATAAATCATTAAGGAGTTTCTTCGACTGTGTATGGTCTCCATCATCAGACCTGTAATGGTACTTATAACCCATATGGGTGCAAAGTTGTCATTAATAGAAATGAATTAAGTCCAAACACCAGTTAATTGCTGTAAATCGTTGAGGAGTTCCCTCGATTGTGTATGGTCTCCATCATCAGACCTGTAATGGCATTTATTATCCATATGGGTGCAAGAAGTACTTTATCAAAATACTTAAAATACGATACTTTAAAATACGATTTTCGAAGGTTGCCCTCGATTTCTCTGGGATGCCATCATTAGATCCTGGTTTCCTTATCATGGTACCATTTCGGAGATACCTCCCTTTTACAAAAAAAATCATCCAATTCGGTTCATAAACAACGAAGTTATCCCTGAACACACATAAAAAAAAAAACATATATACGGTCGAATTGAGTAACCTCCTTCTTTTTTGAAGTCGCTTAAAAAAGATAACTGATAAAAATGGAAATTTAACATGTTTTTCTCGATAACCGTTAGTTTGCACCATCTGTTCACTTTAAACTTTTTCTTTAGTTCGAGGAGCTCTTCACGCTCTATGAGCTCGGTACTTTCTGCCGAACAAACGTGTATAATATGTAGAATATACCGCGTGTTCGGTTGAACGTAGTCCAAAATTATAGAGCTTGTAGAGTTTACCTAAACAAAAAGTTTTTAAAAATTGTGTAAAAAAATTAAACTTTCAATATATTTTTTCGGTAACCGTTAGTTTGCGTTGTCTACTCACTTAAAACTTATTGTTCAGTTTGGTAAACTTTACACGCTCTATAAGTTTGGACTACGCCACTCACCAAAAAAGGCGCCACCCGTGAAAAGTTATTTGTCAATAGTGATTGTGTGTATTTGATGACCGGTTGGCCGAATGTCGCGGGTTCGATTCCCGCCTGGGACAAATATTTGTGTGCATGTCTATTTGTTCCATGTCTGGGGGTAAAAAAATATATGTATGTAAATGTATTATAAATATGGATTATTCAAGTAATTATATCAATTGTTCGGTATCCATAGTACAAGCTTTGCTGAGTTTGAAACTAGATGGCGCTGTGTGGGGTTTCTGAGGTAGTATTATTTGTATTGTTGTTTAAGTTTTCATTAGGCGCGGCAGAAGTTTTTGGGTCTTGAATGTTGAATATTTTGCTGACGATATTTGACATTTCCTGATCATACTTCTTACGCATTATCCCTGCCCGGTGGTGTGCACAAGAGCTGTTATCCCCATTGATGGTATCACATAAAGATAAAACCTCAAGAACTAGTTAAGTGCGCTTCGGACTCGCACACGAAGTGTTCCGTATCACCGTACAATATAAAACAACACGTTTCTTGTATGGGATCTCCTTTGATTTCTAACTTTATTTTATTTTTATTATTTGTTGTTATAGCGGCCATAATGATACACACGGAATATTTCATGTGTATACCTATTACGGTTCAAGGGATATAGCCCTGTGACAGACCGACGGACGGACAGCGGAGCCTTAGTTATAGGGTACGGAAATTTAAAAATTATTTTTGACAGGAGACAACAGCCTATACATGTTCGCTCAGATTTTGAACAGTCGTTTTAAATACAAGCTTTTAAATAACTACTGTGAGATCATCGTGAATCATCAAGAACTTTCCGTTATTGTATCAGAAAAAAAATGTAGTCAATGAATCCATTTCCACCAGCCCATTATGCCCCACTGAAGGGGCTTAGGCCTCCCCCCAGGTTGCGAGGGGATGAGGTCAATAAATACTCATTACCAAAGTTATGGGATTATTCAATTAATTGGATCTGCTTTAGCTTGTCAACTATTTGACCCTAAGTTATGATAATTTCCTAGTAAATTCTATTAACAGTATTTAAGATAGGTAATACCTGCGAATAATAATATTTAGGGAATTCCTCACAGCGCCATCTAGTCCCAAATGAAGCAAGTATTATGCTTGTATTATGGGTTACTAGACAACTGATATACATACTTAAATATTCTTTGTAATATATACATATGTATATACATATTTCACACCCAGACATGGACCAAATAGACATGTTTATGCACAGAAATATTTGTCTAGGGCGGGAATCGAACCCACGACCCTTGACTTCGCAGTTAGGGTCGTTCGCCGCCTCTAACCGTTCCGCCCATTGGTCAGTTAACTGTTTTAATAACATAAGTAATTATATTTAAATTGTTTAGTGGTGTATATTTTACTGTTGCTTCATGTAGTTTTTTGTTTGTATTGTGTTTTGACGTTCTCTGGTGAAGTTTGCTTTTAACTTTAATTGATTTCCACGTCTATCTCCCGCAGTGGAGAGACACGGGCTGATGATGATGATGACGTCCATCTGTCTACTAAGAAAAAAATGTAAAATTGTAAAATTCTATCATATATAAGTGTATGTTGTGTGAAGTACAACTATTACTTACTCCGTGGTTTGGAGAGCACGTTAAGCCGTTGGTAACGGGTGTCATCAACAGATGGCAGTCGTGAAAATCCACCAATCCGAATTAGAGCAGCGTGGTGGATTAAGCTCCAAGCCACCTCGCCCTGTGGGGACTGAGGAGAAGCCTAAGTCCCTGCAGTGGGGTATAATGGGCTGATGGAATGGAATGAAATATTGTGTTATTTCAGATTAAAAAAAATAATGGTTCAAGATTTTAAAAGGGAAGGACATGTCCTTCACGTAAAAAGGCAGCTTCACTGTCGAGTGTTTCGTAAACGGAACGATATTTTGAAAAACTATCAATGGACCTCATGACGATTTTAAAATAGCTATACAACGATATCCCAATTAAAAGAGAAAGTAAATAATTGCAGTAAAGGCACTGCATTATCCTCTTTCTATAAAATATTTAACCTATTAATAGTTATCTATGTAGCGGTTACCAATATGTTTAACTAAGCCAACTTTCAGCTTTAAAGCGGTAATAGTTTACGAGTGAACTGGCTATGACATACGGACAGACAGACAGACAGACGAACAAAAAAGAAGTCCGAATCGGTCACAGGTGTCAAAGTGTGTAACAGGCGATGGATATTCTGTCGAAAGCTGTAAGTCAGACATGGATGGCATCGAGGAAATATAGAACCAAGCTAGCCGAGTGGTAGCGAGCCCGTTTCTTGTTTAGAAGACCGTGGTTCGAATCCCAATGCATGTACCAAGTTTTTTCTAACTTATGTACATAACTATCACTGACCCTGTGCCTCGAAGAGCACTTCAAGCCGTCGGTCTCGCTCATTAAAATCCGGCAACCCGCACTGGAGCAGCGTGGTGGATTAAGCTAACAGCACCCTCACCCTTAGAGGACTTTCTTATTATATTTATTTATTATAAATTCCGATGAAAATTATTCTGCAGATGAATGATGGAAAATGGTTTTTGTATCTAAAATAGGCTACTGTGTCATGGGTTTGAACACGCTGGGTGATTGTATGCAACTGATGTATGCCAATTGCTCATTTACATATATATGTATAATTTCTTTGTTCAGGAGTTGCAGTAGCCCAGTTGCATGATGGAGGTGATGCGTCGTTGCTGGTCCACCGCACCGGAACACAGGCCCTGTTCTTCAGCGCTGGTCCCTCTAACTGACGCGCCCGGAGTACATCGCACTTCAAGACACTCCAGGACTGGGTTTGCGCACATACTGTGCCGATCGCTACAGTGACCGGTAAGTGAAATATTTAGTTGTTATAAAGCATATTCCTGTTGAAGGATTATTTGAGTAGGAAATTAATGAGTGTGAAGTTGGCAAAGGTCTGGAATCTGCGATTACGTACGTGAAGTATTTCATATATATATTTTTTTCTTAAATCATTAGTTATTTTAAATTATATTATATTCAATTTTCCTATTTAATAAATATGAGTAGGTAGGTAGAGGAATTTTTACAGCATATTATGGACAACTATTTATTCCTGAAATGTTTAAGTTTCCTGCGTGAACTGAAAAAAAAAACTGAAAATAATGAAAACGAAGACGCAGGCGTTCGCTAGTCAATCTATATGAATAAAGTAGAAGTGTCTGAAATTTCTAAACAAACGCTTTTTTTATAATACGAGCTTATTATATATTATTATACGACAGTCTCCAAGTTGCTAGAGTTGGGGTTGGAAGTTCTCCCTCATCCGCTATACTTACCAGACCTTGCACTTACCGCCTATAACTTGATTCAAAATTTGGACAACTTTTAACGAAAAAAAAATTCAATTCCCGAGAGACAGTACAAAATGCCTTTGAAGAGTTTGTTGCCTCTCGTCCAGTTGATTTTTACAAGAAGGGCATCAATAAACTGCCACTGCGTTGGCAAAGATGCATCGATTGCACGGGTGAGTACTTTGAATAACAGAAATAAAGATGTTTGAAAAAAAAATACTTTTAAAATAATTTCATTCCAAACGGCAACTTCATTGGTTAAGACCTAATATTATATATATTTTTGTATTAATAAAGATGACTTGTCCGACAGGCTGTTTTTGATGTCGTCGTCGCGGCCCGCCGCGGGAGGCAGCTTCGTGTTGAACGAGCTCGGCGCCGCCAGCGAGCTACGGTGCCTAGCCGACGTGCCAAGACCGCACGAGTACGCACCGACATAAAAACGATCTTGATCTATTGATGTCAATGACATTTCATGTACTAAAAACGGTGAATATGGCATTATCGCATCGAAACTGAGGAGCTTTTTTTATCTATTTTTTATTTATTTTCATGTTTTCCATTTCACAGTTTATACATAATTTTTTTTCATGTGTTTCAATACCTGGGACATCCTACACAGCGCCATCCAGTCCCAAACTAAGCAAAGCTTGTATTATGGGTACCAGACAACTGATATACCTACTTAAATGTTCTTTTTTTATATATTATAATACATATATAGATACTTTTACACCTAGACACGAAACAAATAGACATGTTCACGCACGCAAATATTTGTCCCGGGCGAGAATCGAACCCGCGACCCTTGGCAAGTGGGAACGCTTGCTAAACTCAACGACTCAAAATCGATAAATTATGACAACTTTTTTTAAAATCGGCATTCGGTTTTTGACGACCGCTTAGTCTAGTGGGCAGCGGCCCTGCCTGCGAAGCTGGAGGTCCCGGGTTCGAATCCCAGGTCGGGTCAGTATTTATACGATGAATATTAATACTGGCACCGGGTCTTGGTTGTTAAATGTATGTGGTGTCTTCGCTTGGTACCCAAAATACAAGCAAATGCTTAGTTTGGGACCTGTGTTGTGATTGTGTGTGTTATTATTATTATTATTATTATTATTATTATTATAAATCGGCATTCGTCTTTTATTCAATCGTATGTAACTAGTTGTAATGGGAAAGCGTCTCGTCAGGCCGATGCGATGATATAAAAAAGGCGGCAGGTCGCCTCTGGACGCTCAGAGCGGAGGAGGATCACGTCACGTGGCGTGCTGTGGAGGAGGCTTATGTTCAGCAGTTGACAGATATTGACTGAAATGATGATATTGAACTAGTTATGACGAATAATTCACAAAGACTTAGACACAACAGTAGCATCTAGGTAACCAATCTTGCTTAGACTCTTGTCTGTCTGTGGCATTGAAGCAAATGTGGCTTTACAACGGAATAACCGATTTCAGTGCTTTTTTTTGTAAATATCGATTATTGTTAAAACATTTTTTTATTGTTCTACTTTGGTTTTGCTTTTTATCCAGGTTGCGTGTTCCAACAGTGGTCGGTGCGTACGCGCGAAGTGGCAGCTCGTCTCAACTGTAGCAAGCTGGTGTCATGCTCCGAGAGTCTGCAGTCCATAGCGATTGACGAACACCACCCTGACAATTGCTAGGTATTGACTTGAGTCTGTAGACAAAGTTCTTATCAGGCGAGTTTTGTTGCATCACCATCGAAACGTGTGAACGGCGTATTCAACTAGAGCTATTTTTATTATCAATTAGCTTTCCGCTCGTGGCTCCGCTCGCGTGGACTACACAGTTGTACCGGGACCGCTATAATTTATTACATAGATATAGTTCATAAGTTGAAGAGTGATATAGGCTACTTTTTATCCCGGAAAAAAGGATCCCTTTACAACTGTGTAGTCCACGCGAGCGGAGCTGTAAAGTGTTAGTGATACTAGTGGAATCATTAAAATCACAAACTGCTATTTAATTGCTTTCAGCTTACAAATTATAAAATGTGTATGTAACTAATAGACTGAGCTCACACAGCGCCATTTTTCTTACTTCTAGCATTTTTATACCCGTATTCGACCTTGATTAGGAACCAATTTAGTCGGATAAGGATTAATTCTATGATACGAATGTCATCATCTTTCGATTCTATTGAGTGATTAAAAAAAACTGTTATTGTGACTTAACTATCA